>CM065427.1:58357500-58675000 GCA_033030585.1 Hippophae rhamnoides | reverse complement strand
TTATCAAATGATACATAGTGCATTATAGTCAAAACAAGGTATAGATACCTCGGAAATAAGACTGGTTAACAAACTCTCTATCATCTCTTTTTTCATCAAATTTGGTTATCTTTATTCTTAAGATAACAAGATTTTTAGAAATCCTTTATTTCTTCAATCCAATCGCTCTTTTGATTTTGAAAAATAAAAATATCTTTATCAATATACTGCCTTCTTCTACACATTTAGCTCCACCTCGGAGAATAGCTAATAGTTAGGACTCATAAAAAATCGATACTCCATTCATCGAAAAAGCATTTACCGTGCCAAGTACTAATATATTTTTAACATATAATTAGATTGGGTAATCATTCAAAAATTAAGATAAGAACAGAAGCTCGTTGCTCTTTGTTTCCCTAGGCCATAGTAATTTGGTCCCGATAGGGCTCTATCCATTTATTCAATCGACCTAAACTTAAATTTCTTTCTTCTACACGAAGAATTCAAACAAGATTTTGGAGTTACCTGTTAAGAATGAAATATTCTCAGAATTCTCCATTGATACGACATGCTGTTTTTTCCATTCATTCCTTTTAGGATTAGTCATGGTCTTACAAACTCTACCGATGGTATGACGAATCTTTTATTTCATACAAATGTGTAAAAGATGCTAGCCGCACTTAAAAGCTGAATACTCTACCGTTGAGTTAGCAACCCGAAAAAAGAATTAAAATGTGTAGATATAATCGGTATACAAATAAAATAAATAAAGAGAGAAAGCTGCACGGCACAATCAAAACATTTAATTTCAAATAGTAAAAAAAAATATAAAAATTTAGAATTCATCATGAACATAATCAAAATGAATAGAGATGAAAGTCAAAATCTTTTTTATTGAAAGTCAAAATATATATAAAATACTTGTTGTCGATTGTGTTATCCATTATTAATATTTGATTCATTTTAATCCTAAACAAAAAGACTTCTTGTGTCAGAGTGAACCCAATGAACTCTTTATTAAAATGAAATAAAATCTATCGACTGAAGAAAAATCAATTCATTTATCTACGAATGGATTATATTTATTTGACACATTGTTGTCAATATGAATGAAAATGTTGAGAATAGAATGGAGAAATATAAAATAAATAAAATGATAAATAACAAGAAAAAAATAATGATAAATTCATAAAGACTTGTGTTGGACTACATAGAAAATCGACATATATACAAATGAGGTGTAGATAGAATAAAAAAAATATATACATTTCAATTAAAGAAGAAGTAGGAAGTAGAAAAATCTCGAGGTTAGTTAATAAATAAAATAAACATGCTAAAATCTTCAATTTTTTTTGTTCATAAAATTCCAATGAAAATTATTTCATTAGAAAATTCAAAAATTTTAAAAACTGCTTTGATCTTTCTTTTTATAATATTTAAATATTATAAAAATAATAAAAAATATATTTTTTATTGTTATAAAAAACGATATTCTATAGAAGTAATACTAAATTGAATAGTATAAAATGAATAATACAAGAGATAAAAAAAATAACAGAGATCAGAGAAAGGGTTATTCAAAGCTATATACAAATAATTTACACCTTCTTTTCGATATTACTATTTCATTAATTTAATTTAATTTCGTTTTGTGATTAAGGGGAAATTCGGTAAAAACCCCCGCTTTCTTTGAAATATCATGAATAGTTCCTATAGGTTGAGCCATTTTTCAAGAAAATATAGAATAGTAGGAACATTTAAATGGGTTTGATTCTTTATCGGATCATAAAAATCCACTTTTTGAAGTTCTCTTCCTTTTCTTCTAGATCGAACATCAATTGCAACGATTCGATAAATGGCTCATTGGGATAGATGTAGATGAACAATACCCCCTAGAAACGTATAAGAAGTTTTCTCCTCGTACGGCTCAAGAAAATTTGAAGTTATGCCTATTTATAACTATAGGATAAAAATGTAAAACATATCGATAAAATCATCAAATGGACTATGATTTAAGTACTTTTTTTCTTATCCTTTTCTTCTTTTTTGTTCACAACCGAAACAACTATTCGCATTTGCACCCCATAACTCAAGTTGGATAACTCTCAAATTACTCAAGGAAAATCCCTTAAGTCTTTCATTTATTGAGCGGGCTCTAATCCCTTTTTTTGTATTCTTTAGAATCTATTTGAATTTTGCATTCTAATCTAGCTGTTGAAAAAATGGAATTGAAGAGGGTATTTCCTTGTTCCATGATCCTTTATCTTTGCCTTATATCATTGGGTTTAGACATTACTTCGGTGATTTTGAATCATTTCAAAATGGTAGCAACATATCCCTTTTTGTGATTTCATTATATTAAAGAATTGTGCGAATTGTTAATTCTTGTGCAATACACTTTGAATCGAAAGAGTTTTACCAATTCCCAAAAAACTATTTGAAACTTGCTTGAATTGGAACCTTTTAATTTATATTTAGAAAATATACTTATGAAGTTAGCCAAATTTATTGATTGATACTAACCCTAGATTCTTGCCTCCAAGAAATGAATCAATACTTTCTACTCGAGCTCCATCATGTACCATTTACACTAAAACCCAAAAAACAAAAAACTAAAATGAGAGTTCTAGTGAAACAAACAAAAAATGATGTCGAGCCAAGAGAATTTTCAATCCTATCTAATTCCCCTTTAATAGTAATATAAAATGGTGGATGTAAAAATCCACAACGGATCGTGTCCTTCAAGTCACACGTTGCTTTTTGCCACATCATTTTAAACGAAGTTTTACCATAACATTCCTTTCTTTTGGAACCTATATGTAATTTATTCAATTATGGAATCGTGAATAGTCATTGGTTGGGTTGATTTTTAATAATGTATACACCTTTCCTTTTCTATAAAATAGGAAAGGATGTTTTCTGACAAAATCGGAGACAAAATTGAATTTCACCTCATATATATATATATATATATATATATATATATATATATATATATATATATATATATATATCTTAGTCAATATCAATATTCAATTTCTCTATTTTTATATTCAATTTGAATATAAAAAAATAAATAATTAAAAAACAAAAAATAGAAATAAAAAAAATATACGTATCAATATTCAATAGAATTCAATATATTCTATTAAATTCAATATAAATATATATATATAGAATCAATCTAATAGACTAAGAATTCTATTATTACATAGAATATTTGAATCTAAATAGATATATAGAACTAAATAACTAAACGGATTCTATAATCCAAATTTTTTGATCTAATCATGTTATTATTAGATTGTTATAATGGGTCGGACATATTCTGGGACGGAAGGATTCAAACCTCCGAATAGCGGGACCAAAACCCGATGCCTTACTACTTGGCCACACCTCATTTATGAAGCTATTCGGCACTAATAAACACTAATATTTGTATTGGTTATTCGTCAACTCCACTCTAAATATCGATAAAACCATTGCTATAATTTTATTTATATGTATAGATGTCGAATTAAACTGAATTTATGGATTATTACATATAATTCAATTAAGATATTGGAAGAAAGTATTATTTTTTATATTCTCTTTTGAATTGAGAATGGAAGGCTTTTTTTGATTGGGCGAGTTCAAATGAAAGAAGATTGGGGGTTCTATCTTTTTATTTTTTTCTTATTTATTTTGTTTATTTTCCCTTTTATCAATAACTCAATCAAAATAAATACAATTATCCTCAAGAACAAAATGTTTGTTATGCTAAATATATTTAGTTTGATCTATATTTGTCTTAATTATGCCATTTATTCCAGTAGTTTTTTTGTCGACAAATTGCGTGAGGCCTACACTTTTTTGAATTCAATTGTAGTTGTTATGCCAGTAATACCTTTGCTATTTTTGCTCTTAGCTTTTGTTTGGCAAGCAGTTGTAAGTTTTTGATAAAATCTTTAATATTGTTCTAGGCAAATGCATGCCTTATTCAAAATTCAAAAAAATTCTAACAATTGATAAGATCAGATAAGTCTTACAGTATGAACCCACGATTCAAATATTGAAATTCTTGTAAAACTACAAAAAACTCTGAATGACCTCATATCTATCACTCTCACCCTTTTCCATTGAAAAACCTTATTGAAGTCCTCCACAATGTTTAATTGTTGGTATGACAAAAAATTGATAATGAAAAATATTATCCCTTTTCCTATTTACTATTCAAAATTCATTTTTATTTTTTTAAAACATTTTATTTCCTTATTTCATTTTATTTATTTCTTGGTGCCAAAATACAAACAAAATATACAAAATAATGGGGTATACAATATAAAAAAGAGAGAGAATAGATTCTCTTTTTTCCTAAAAAATATGAAGAATGTGTAATGCTTACTCTCAAACTATTTGTTTATACAGTAGTGATATTCTTATTTTCTCTCTTCATCTTCGGATTCCTATCTAATGATCCAGGGTGTAATCCTAGACATGAATAATTAAAAAGAAAATCAATAAGGTTTTTATTTTCCACATCTTCAAAAAATTGAAAGAAGAAAGAAAATATAAGGGTTTCGATGGAAACGGAAAGAGAGGGATTCGAACCCTCGGTATGAAAAACTCGTACAACGGATTAGCAATCCGACGCTTTAGTCCACTCAACCATCTCTCCACCACTTGAAAAAGTATAATTACTTTGTAACATTACAAAAAAAAAGGCTTGAAACTTCATTATTCGTTATCTTAATTTTAGATTTTACTTCCTATCTATTTCTATATTATTTAGAAACTCCATTTTTGATTCAAACTTCTATATTATTTATACATATTATTCTATATGTTTCTATATTAATATAGATTTTATCTTATCTATATTAAATATGTAGATATAGAAAAAAAAATTGATTTTGTCCCAAGGGACCCTTTCGTTTCCACGGCTTCCTGGGTAGGCCAAACCGAGCTTCTTTTGTTCTAATAAATCAGAATAAAAAAATTTATTTTTATATCTAAATTTATTATCTTACTTCTTTTTTATTATTATTTAATTGATATTCTATTTACCGATATTTTACTCAAAAATAAAAATTATATTTTTGGATTTTTGCAGTCTTTTTATATTATGATTTAAATAGTTTTGGAGAGATATATTTGTCAAAAATTTCAGCAAAAGAAAACACTTCTTATTTTTATTTCATTATTTAAATGAGTCCTCTTTTCCCAATCCCATTAGGTTCTTTGACGAGACTCGCCCCTCATCTTCATAATTCTTTTCTAATTCTATCTTTTGATTAGCTTGAGTTTCTTGTTCGACAAAAAGTTAATTTATATACAATAATTGTATTGTAACAGGTATAGTTTAGTGGTAAAAGTGTGATTCTTTCTATTAAACCCTTAATAGTTAAGGGGTCCTCAGTTTGATTAATATAAGTCTTTGATCAAAAACTTTATTTCTTAAAAGGATTTTATCCTTTACCTTTCAATGAAAAATTCAAGGAAGAATATACATTCTTGTGATTTGTATCCAAGAGTCAATTAGAAATTTGAAAAATTGGAGAAATTACGAAACATATTTTTTTTTTTTGAATTGGATCAATCAATATTTCCAATTTTATGAGTATGAGTACAGGATCCATGCATAAAGATAAAAAGTTTATTTCGAATTGTAACTAAATCTTTAGTTTTTTTTGTATAGGGAAAATTGAAGCAAAATAACTATAAAACAATGAATTTGGCTTACTAGAGTCATTGGCAAATAAATTGTTTTAGCTCGGCAGAAACAAAATCTTTTACTAAGGATTTTCTCAAATAGAAATAGAGAATGAAGTAAATAGAAAGATTGGTATAATACCTTTTTTCTATAAGGATCGTCTAGAAAGCAAGTCTTTTTGACTACATTCATACCGAAAAGCTTACATGGACGTTATGGGTCAAATTTTGAATTTCGTTCATATTTTACATCTAAAAATTTATCCATCCTCCATAAAGGAGCCAAATGAAACCAAAGTTTCATGTTCAGTTTTGAATTAGAGACGTTTTTCTAAATTATGAATCAACGTCGACTATAACCCCTAGCCTTCCAAGCTAACGATGCGGGTTCGATTCCCGCTACCCGCTTGTGCTTACTTTATTTGGTATCTATATTCAAGATTTCTATATTTTCAATCTCTCTATTTTTAACTAATAAAAAAAAGAACTAATAAGAAGTAGAAAATATAAAAAAATTCTAATTGTTGAATACACAATTCCCGAAATTCTTTCACGTATTCATTTTTTTTAAAAACTGAATAGCAATGTGAAAAGAAAATAAATATCCAAAATGGGAATGAAAACATCCTGGGAATGAAAAGTGTCCATTGTCTAATGGATAGGACAAAGGTCTTCTAAACCTTTGGTATAGGTTCAAATCCTATTGGACGCAAATTTTTTCCATATATCTTATATATATATATATATATATATACTTTATACTGGTTTATCAAAAACCTGTATAAATAGATAAACTAGATATTATATATTTATTTTTTGAATATATTTTATTATTTTATATTCTATTATAATTAGAATATAAAATAATAAAATATTTTTTAATCATTTATATAATTTTTTCTTATTTAATTATTATTTTGAATTAAGATTGGTTTTTAATCTTGATAAAGATAATAAACAATCAATTCCTTTATACTTGTTCCTGAAGTAAAAAACTTCTATTCCTAAATCACCTCTTTCAAAAGTGCTTCTGCTTCCCCATAAATGTCTTGGTAGAAGATATGATTTCTTGGAACTGAGGTTTATTCGTTTTTAAATAAGTACGTAACTCAACGAGAAATTTCCTTACCTGTCCAATTTCTAATGAATCAAGATAACCATTCGTTCCAATATAAATAGTCATTATCTGTTCTTCAACCGCGAGAGGGGTGGAATGTGATTGTTTGAGTAACTCACGCAATCGTTGACCTCTTTCCAATTGATTCTGAGTAGCTTTATCGAGATCAGAAGCGAACTGTGCAAAGGCTTCTAATTCTACGAATTGCGCCAATTCTAATTTTAATTTTCCAGCTACTTGTTTCATGGCTTTAATTTGAACTGTGGAACCTACTCTAGAAATAGAAATACCCATATTAATAACAGGTCTAATTCCAACATTGAATAGATCGGCGGATAAGAATATTTGTCCATCTGTAATGGAAATTACATTAGTAGGAATATAAGCCAAAACATCTCCCGATTGGGTCTCAACTATTGGTAAAGCAGTCATACTTCCTTCACCTAACTGAGAACTTGATTTAGCATCTCTTTTCAAAAGGTGTGAATGCAAATAAAAAACATCTCTCGGATAAGCTTCGCGGCATGGTGGTCTTCGTAATAAAAGAGACATTTGTCGATAAGGCTATGCTTATTTGGAGGGATCGTCATAAATGATTAAAGTGTGTTGTTCACGATACATGAAATATTCAGCCAAGGCCGCTCCTGTATAAGGAGCCAAATATTGTAATGTAGTCGGAGAATCTGCCTTTCAACTACCACAATAGTGTATTCCATTGCACCCCTTTCCTGTAAATCATTCACCACCTGAGCCACAGAAGATGCTTTTTTACCAATAGCTACATAAACACATATTACATTTTGCCCTTGTTGATTAATAATTGTATCTGTGGCTATTGATGTTTTATCGGTCTACTTGTCCCCAATAATTAATTCTCGTTGATTGTGTCCTATAGGTATCATTGAATCAATAGCAATAAGTCTTATTTGAACAACTTCAAGCTAAAATCCTTAAGTTAAATGACCCTAGTATTACAAAATTATGTGTGGACCACTTGACTAGTTCCCTAGCCAAAGCCTAGCTATTACCAAAACATTCTGAACTTCCAAGTAGTAGCACAGGCTATTATGACCTTACTATTATTTTGGAATGTAAGAACAAAACACTAAAGCCAGAAAGTCAAATTCATGACTTAAAAGTTGAAATCAAAACTATTAAGCTAGAACTCTACCAGCTTAAAGAAAAATATAAAGAATATGACCTCAAGTTTAAATTACTTGAAAAAACTGGGATCAAAACCCCAATTGGTATGAATAAGTCAGATGACGAACTTGAACCAAATACCCAAGAACTTAAGAATATGGAAAGAGTTTTTGAAAATGTCCTTCAAATTCTTAAGAAAATTACCTTCAGGAAATATAAAATATCCATTACTCTTGTATTCCCTGATCAATCAAAACTTGAGACAATAGCCTTATTTGATATAGGCGTTGATCTCAATTGTATCAAACCATAAATTGTTCCCAAACAATTTTATCAACCAACAGATGAACAACATACCTCAGCCAATAAATCAAAAATGAATATACAACAAATTATTTCTTATCAAAATTCCATTCTCAATTGTATATGATATAGGCTATCCAGTCATTTTAGGAACACCTTTCATGAATATCATTACTCAATATCTTGTCAAAAATGACAATCTCATTCAAAATCGAGGAGAAAACCTTCATTTTTCTCTTCATATAAGAACCAAAAACCAGAAATCTCAACCTTATTAAAACCAATTTCATCCATCAAAAGAAGATTTTCGTTCTTATTAGGCATAGATAAAAGGACCTTCTCTATCTCAAATCCAGAGTTCAATCTCATACCATTGAAAAAGAACTTCAAATCCCAGAGATACAAGATAAGATTTCCAAGCTACAAAACTCTTTTGAAAAAGAGGTTTGTTCTGACTTACCCAGTGCCTTCTGGGAAAGACAAGAACATATGGTAGATTTACCATATGAGACAACTTTCAATGAAAGAGACATTCCCACAAAATCAAGACCTATTCAAATGAATAATGACCTTGAACAATTTTGTAAAAAAGAGACCAATAGAGAAAAAAAAAAGCAATGCCAAGAGCTCCGTCAATCCGTTGTTCATCGATAGACGAGGCTCTCTCTTTATCATCTCGTGCCAGATGCAACAAAGGATGAGTCCTTTTTCCTTCTCGCGAACCAAAGGAGCGACTAGCGCCCAGAGGAGCAAAGCTCATTTTCCTTTCAGGGTAAAGCGGCGCATAAAAAAGGGTTGGCCCGTCAAAAGTCCGGTTCCTTCGCGAACAAAGTTCAGAATCAACAAGGGTTCGTAGAACGAAGGGAGTGATCTCTTTATCTAAGAAATTAATATCCATCTCCAGATCGCCATAGAGAACTGCGGCTTTCTATGTTAATAAATCAGCCAAGATCGAAAGAGGAACCTCTCAGTTAGTCATTAATTATAAACCTTTGAACCAAGCCCTAAAATGGATAAGGTATCCTATTCCAAATAAAAAAGACTTGCTTCAAAAATTATATTCATCATCTATCTTCTCTAAGTTTGATATGAAGTTAGGATTCTGGAAAATCCAAATTGAACCTAGGTATAGGTACAAAACATCATTCATCATCCCATTCGAACAATATGAGTGGAATGTCATGCCTTTTGGGCTCAAAAATACACCTTCTAAATTCCAAAGGATTATGAATGACATATTCAATCCTTATTTAGAATTTTGCATTGTATACATTGATGATGTACTCATATTCTCCAAAGATGTTAGACAACATATCAGGCATCTCAAAACTTTCTTTCATATCATCAAAAAGGGTGGTCTAGTTATATCAACTAAGAAGATGACACTCTTCAAAACCAACATTAGGTTCCTTGGACACAATGTGTCTAATGGCACCATTATCCCAATCGAACAATCTCTTCAGTTTACTACAAAATTTCATGATAAGATCTTATGTCCCAATATTAACCGATTAGCAAAACCACTCCATAATAGGCTTAAGAAAACTCCTGAATCATGGACAAAAGAATATACCAAAATCGTGCAAATGATAAAAGCACAAGTTCAAAACATTCATTGTTTACATTTTGTGGATCCAACACTTCCCAAGATAGTAGAAACTGATGCTGATGAACTTGGTTATGATAGGATATTAAAACAAGTTCAAAACAATAAAGAACTTATTGTTCAATTTGTCTCTAACCATTCGAATGATTGTCAAAATAATTATTCCACTGTCAAAAAAGAAGTATTGGCAATAGTACTTTGTATTTCAAAGTTTCAATCAAATTTATTAAATCAAATATTTTTACTAAGAATCGATTGCGAATCTGTAAAAGAAATTCTATTAAAAGATGTTAAAAACATTGCATCAAAATAATTTTGTCTAGATGGAAAGCTTTATTAAGTGTTTTTTATTTTGATATTGAATTTATCATAGGAGAGAATAATTAATTACCAAACTTTCTAACCAGAGATTTTCTCCAAAATAGGTTTAACGATGAGTAAAAAGAAGAAAGAAAAGGAGAAAAGGGAACCTCCTCCAAACCCTTCCATCAAAACCCTCTCATCATCAAAACCAATTATCACTTGGTCCCAAACGGACCAAACCAAACCTACAAAAACAAAATCATCCTCCCAACAATCCCTGGAAGAATTATCACAAGAACTATCCCCAATAGACAAAGTTCTGTATCAACAAGTCCAAGAATGAATATTGGGTCTCAAAGATCCAGAAGCATTAAGAGCAACTTATGATAGCATCCCAAGTTTAGGTGCACCATTATTACTTTCCGAAGCAGAGGCCCTAGCCTCTAAAGGTAAGGAAAAGGTATCAAAGGAAGCAATATCTTTCAAAATAAAAATGATTTCAAAGCAATCCATTGGAACAATTTCTATTCTAGAAAAGAGGATAACAACCTCTACTATTTTTCTCCAAAAAGGAACAAAGGAAATTATTCCCAAATCTATTTCAAAACCAACTTCTGAGTATTTTCCAAAGCAAAAAACTTGGATAGTTACAATTGTTGAACAAGGATTTTATGATAAGAATCCTTATTCAGCAACCCAAAAATTATTTGGTAAAGGTTTCTTTTAAAAGCTTTTTACCCATTCAAAAACTCCACAATACTATGAGAGTATTTTAGAAATAACAGGTAGTATGGAATTTAAACACTTCCTCTACCCAAAATCATCAGATGCACAATTTTCAACTTTCAAACTTCATAAAATCATATCTCAAGCAAACTGGGGTAATGATCTTTCAAAATCATTGTCCTTTCACGTTAGTATTACTTCTTGTATTCCACATTGTACAACCTACAACTATTGGGATTATTACCATGCATGGTTTAACGCATTCCTTATTTAGAACAAAGATAACCATCATTCTTGGTTATTTTTATTTATCAATAAATCCATCAATCCATCTTGGTTTTCTGATTGGTGGAAATTATTTGAAAACATTCCTTTTATCATCATTTCTCTTGTAAAAGAGAGTTATGCATTATTTTCAAAACATTATAAACCTACATTAGAGGAAGCTAGATTCCCTCATCTATGTATCTTTTGTTTAAAATTCTATCTCCCTTGGATATGTCAATGGGTCTTAACACCTGTTACATCAGAGGTCATAACTATCACCTGCTTATTTCAGGTTAAATGGTAGTCGTCATTTACGATACCAAAAACCTTATAACAACTAGCTGTTAAAAAATGGCTTTTTCAAAACAATCACAAAGAACCTCAAGTGAATGAACTCCAAGCATCCTCACTACTCTTTGCTCAAAAGTCACATACAAATGCCTTAATATCTAAAGCACAAACCCAGGAGGAACTCTTAGATATCATTAAGCAATTATCACAAGGATTTTCTGGCCAAACTTCTGGCATCAAGAAAGAAGAAGAAGATTCAGACGTGACTAAATTACTTGATGAAACACTCTTTCCATCATCCAAAGCTTCATCAGCCAATCTAATCAACTTCAAAGCTACTAATGAAGATATGTTATTCTAGACTGAAAAAAAACTGTCCATAGAGAACACAATATTATTCCTGGACATGCTTGTCCATTTATATATATAAAATATATGATGCAATATGTCCTTTAAAATTGTATATATATATACATTGATAATTAGTTATAGATTTTAGTTTATTATGATTGTAATATATGATTTTTTTTTGTTGGGAGTTAAACTCATTTAACTAATTTATTAAATGGATAAAACATGATACAAAATTACAATAACAAAAATCTTTAAATTAATAATAAAAGTTAAGATAAAACTAAATATCTTTAAAATGATGTCAAATTAAAATAAGTAATAATATTATCACAACAACTTTATTATTATTACACTAGATACAAAAAATATCTATTTCACTACTAATATTAGTTATACTTAAATATCATTAATATTAACTAAAATTATCATTAATGAAAAAATTATGAGAATATAATTTATATTGTGTTAATGTAATTATCTATTAAAATAAAAATAAATTAAGATAAATAATATTATAACATCATAAAATAAATGTTTAAAAAATACCTAATAGAGTATAATTTAGATGGTATTTACATATTAATTATATAATTTTAAAACTGCAAGCACAAATCCCAATAAAAATATGTGTATATTTTTTAAGTAAAATTTGAAAAAGTTTAAAATGTATATTTTTTAAATCGCCGGATCGAACTCCAATAAAATATATAAGTATTCATTTTTTAAGTAAAAAAAAAAAGAGTTCATACGTAATCTGAAGCAACATAATATAACATATTAGCAAAACAAAAAGCAATAATATAACAGGAATATATAATCATTAAGCCTTCGCTTTTTGCGGAAAATAAGTTTTCCTGTTTTCAGAAAAGTGAAAACATTTATTAAATGTTTTCAATTTTTTATTTTGAAGTTCATATAATTTTAAAAAAATTATTGTAAAATATATTAATTATTTTTAAAATTAATTCTTTGGTTTTTAACACAGAAAATAGTTTTTGAATTTATTGACAAACAAGCCCAAAGGTTTCCCTGTTTTCATTATTCCCAAAAACAATGAGAAGATGTGTAAGCTATTTTCAGTATTTTTTTTTAGACATATTATTTTAAAAAATAATAATTTAAATTGTTAAACATTTATTTATTTTAAAAAGTAATTTTTTTTTATTTTCAAATACAGAAAATAATTTTTAAATATTGCAGACAAACACATACTTATTTATTTATTTTTTTCTAAATATTGTTCTGTGTCTTCAGATAAGCCTTCCAATGCAGCTAAGCTACTTTAAAGCAATGGATAAATTGTTAAGGCTTCAACTGGGTGACATAGAAACCAATAAGGTATTGAAAAGGGCTGTCTACTTGTTTAGTATTGGAGGCAATGACTACTTCACTTTTTCAACTAAAAACCCAAATGCTACTGAGTCTTGCCAAACACGATATGTAGACATGGTGATTGGAAACTTGACTAGTGTACTCAAAGTAAGTACACAAACTTATCAAATGTTTGACATGTGAGGTTTAGGAATTAAAGGGTTCATAAATACAAATAAACTAATTTTGTATTATGCAGGAAATATACAATTTAGGAGGAAGAAAGATAGCTTTCCAAAATGCAGGGCCTTTGGGTTGTGTCCCAGAGCTGAAAGCAGAGTATCTTGATCTTAGAAGTGGGTGTGCTGAGCTTCCTTTGGCTCTAGCCAGATTACACAATAGAGCTCTATCCATAAGCCTCAACAAGTTACAAAATCAGTTGCCAGGACTCAAATATTCCATATTTGATTACTACAATGCTCTTTTGGGCAGAGTCAATTACCCTTTAAAATATGGTAGGCTACCCCTGACTCCAATATTATTATTATTACTTTTTTTACCGAAAAAATAATATCGTAAGAATAATAAAATGAGGCTTGGAAATAAATATAAGGAAACTAAGGGTTTATATCCTTAATAATTCTAATAAAGATACGAAATAAAATAGACTAACTAAAGAAAGTAAATGTAAAACCAAACCAGATTTTCGTGAAAAATCAACTCTCAAAATCTATTAGAGATGTAGAACCTTTCCATATATATAGCAGATTACAAGAGCGGAGAGTTTGTTTTAAGCTGTAACTAATGCTTTAACAAACTCTTAACAGAAAGATAAGACTTCAACAAATACTACTTTTATCCCTCTGCAAGCTGAAGGGTCGAGGCACGATGCAAAGTCTTGACTTCAAGGCGTCGAACCTGGAGCTTGACAAATACTTGGTGAGCAAATCAGCCAGTTGATCTTCTGTTGGAACATAGCAGAGTTGCAGCTTCTTTTTAAGCACTAAGTCACGAACAAAGTGAATGTAAATTTCAATATGTTTAGACCGAGCATGAAACACAGGATTGGTTGCCATATAACTAGAGCTAATATTGTCAAACCAAAGGACAGGTACTTCTTGTTGAGGAATGCACAGCTCTTATAAAAGAGATAAAGTCCATACAATCTCTGCTGCTGCTATGGCAAGGCCTCGGTATTCAGATTCAGCACTACTTCTAGAGATAAGCTTCTGTTTAGTCGCAGACCAAGAGACCAAATTATTGCCAAGAAATAAACAATATCCACTAGAGCTTCGTCGATCATCAGGAGTGGAAGCATAATCAACATCTACATAAGTTTGAACTTGAAGATGAGTAGAAGGATTGAGGCGTAAGCCTTGCTGCATTGTACCTCTTAGATATCTCAAAATACGTATGACAGAAAGCCAATGTGCAGTTGTGGGATTGTGCATAAATTGACAAGCTTTGTTCACTGCAAAAGCTATGTCCAGTCTAGTCAAAGTGACATATTGTAATGCTCCAACTATGCTTCTATATTTGGTTTGATCCTCAAAAGGCTCTCCATCATATTGAGGCAAAGCTTTGCCAGTAGCATTCGGAGTTGTGGTTGATTTACAATCATGCATTTTTGTTCTCTTAAGCAAGTCAGCTATATACTTGGTTTGAGACAAATGAATCGATTGATCATCATAAATTACCAGAATGCTAAGAAAATAAGACAACTAACCAAGATCCCTCATGGAAAAAGCAGAGTTGAGCTGTTTTATAAGGCCTTCAATCTGTGTATGAGAGCTACTGGTGACAAGAATATCATCCACATATACCAAAACAATAAGGGTGTCAGTTCTTCCAAATTTCACAAACATGGAACTATCTGACCTAGAACATAGGAAGCCCCATTCTTGCAAGGCATGGCTTAGTTTGGTAAACCAAGTTCGTGGTGCCTGTTTCAAGCCGTATAAAGCTTTCCTAAGTTTACATAACTTGTGAGGAAACTGCTGATAAGAGACCCCTGGTGGCTGAGACATGTATACATTCTCTTCAAGCTCTTCATTTAAGAATGCATTCTGTACATCCAATTGTCTTACTTTCCAACCATAAGTAAGAGCAAGAGTGAGAATTATTTTTATCGTGGCTGGCTTCACAACAGGACTGAAAGTGTCAAAGAAATCCAACCTTTGAGTTTGATTATATCCCTTTGCCACCAATCGTGCTTTATGCCTTTCCAAAGACCCATCTGCCTTATATTTAAGCTTGAAAATCCATTTACACCCAATGACATTGACAGAGGAATGAGGATCAACCAAATCCCATGTATTGTTTCTTTGTAAAGCCTCTATTTCATTTTGCATCGCATATACCCAGTTTGGATCATTCATTGCTTGTCGAATAGTTGTTGGTTCCTTCTGTCTTGTGGCTAGAAATAATTGTTTTTTTAACTATTCCATTCTAAGACCTAGTCACCATTCTCCTAGTTGCTGCTATAAGCTCTTGAGGAAGAGTATGTTCAGATTATTGATGAGAAGAGGAGGAAAGAGACCTTGTAGAAAGATCATGAGAGATGGCGTGTTCAAATAGGTCATCGGTTGAGTGCTCAAAAGAGTGTGGCAAAACTGGAATGAGTGGAGTAGAGCTGGATGCAGGGATGAGTTGTCTCAAAGGAGGAGTAATAAGAGCAGGTGGAAAATGAGTAGATGGCAGATTAGAGTCTAATGAAGTAGGAACAACTGGAGTAGTTGGTGAGGCAAAAGGGAACTTGTTTTCATCAAAGATTACATGGCGTGTAATATAGACTCTGCCTGATTGGTAGTCTAAGCACATGTATCCCTTATGAACAGTTGAATATCCCATAAAAACACATTTAATAGACCTATATTGCAGCTTATGTTTATTGAATGGGCGTATAAATGGAAGCATAAGCACCCAAAAATTCTTAGCAAATTGTAATCAGGAATTTTATTGAATAGGACAGAGTATGGAGAGGAGAAATCCAAAATTTTAGTAGGCATTCTATTGATTAAATGTACAGCAATTTGAAATGCATATAACCAAAATTTTAAAGGTAAAGAAGCCCAAGCTAAGAGAGCTAACCCTGTTTCTACTACATGGCGATGCTTTCTTTCAACTCTCCCATTTTAAGAAGAAGTGTAGGGGCATGAGAACCGATGAGCAATACCCTTGGTCTAAAGATATCGAGCAAACACCTTGAATTCCCCTCCATTTTCTGACTGAAGTGTTTTTATTTTGTTGGGAAATTAATTTTCAACCATAGTTTGAAACTGAATAAAGACTTTTAAAGCTTGATCCTTAGTCTGGAGAGGAAAAATCCATGTGAAACGAGTATAATCATCAACAAAAAGAATGAAATATGTGGAGCTAGAAGTGGACAACATACGGGTTGGCCCCCAAATATTAGTATGAATAAGATCTAAAGGAGAGGATGCCCGGGAATGAGAAATAGGAAAGGGCAATCGATGACTCTTAGCATATCGACAAGAGGAACAAATCAGGTCTTTATTCATTGAGCAAGAAAGGTTGCAGTTATTCAAAACTTTTTGTACAACAATAGATGAGGCATATCCAAGACGATCATGCCAAACTTTGCTGCTATCAGTGGAGAGATTGAAAGCTAATACATTGTTATTGTGCAAAGAAAAAGAGTTATTATGCCTTGAGTCTTGTGAATTGATAACTGGAAGCTTATACAAGCCATTCTTATTTCTGCCCCGAGTTAGAGCTTTCTTCGAACATTGGTCCTTCACAACAAAATGGTTAGGATAAAATTCAATCATTGAATTATTATCAGCACAAAGTTTAGCCATACTGATGAGATTGTTAGAGATTGAAGGAACATGATAGACTTTGTTTAGGCAAAGAACTGAAGAATCTGAAAGAAGAGAGGTAGTACCAACATGAGAGGTACCATGAGTTATCAGCAACTGTGTTAGGAGTGGCTAGCATTGCTGACATAGAACTCTGAGCTTGATTGTTGTCAGTGGAGGATTGAACCTGAAAAGTTATGTCAAACCTATGATAACAATTTTGAACAATATGTCCAAATTTACCACAAAGTTGACATTGAGGTTTTGTTTGATTGTTGTTGACTCTTCCACCTTGGCCTCCACGATTGCGGCCCCTTCCTCTGTAGGTATAATTCGAGTTTGCTCCTTGTCCAGTGCCATAGGTAGATGGCTTCTGATTGTTCTTACTATAGCTCCTTCCACCTGTATATTTATTGTTTTGAGCAAAATTAGCAAACATGACTCCAGTTTCATCAATAAAGTTTTTTTGCTCCAAACGATGCTCAAAGGTGAGAAGAATACTATGAACATCTTCAAGAGTGAGTTGATTGTCTCTGGTACTGATTGACGTGACTACAACATTATAGTCAGATCCTAAACCAGCTAACAAATTCATAATTTGATCTTGATCTGTTATAGGCTCTCCTATTGCTGCAAGATTATCACAAAGACTTTTGATTTTCATAATAAACTCAATCATTGAAATTGAAGTTTTCTTAGTTGTTTGCAACTGTAGTCGTAGCTGCATAAGACGAGCTCGCGAGGAAGATGAGAAGATCTTCTCAAGAGCTTTCCGAGCCGAGCTTGACGTGGTATGGCCTACAATCTGAGCCATTACCTCAGGAGTGAGAGTAGAGTAGATCCAACTTAGGATCAATCTATCCTAATGACGCCAATTTACAAACTCTAGATTGATAACACCAGTAGTAGGAACAGTTTTCTCTGGACAAATTGATAAACCTTTGATGAAGTTCTCAAATCCATTCGCATATATCACGTTATCTATCTGCGATCTCTAAATGACATAATTTGATATGTCAAGCTTAACAGGAAGCGTATGATTGAAAAACTGCAAACCTGAAGTAGGAGCAAAGGAGGAAGATCAAGTCGCTCCAATGGAATCTGAGAATGAAGACGAAGTAGTCAATCCAGTAGCTGTGGTAGACATCACGAGATCAGATAAGAAAGATTCTTGATCAAAATTTTTAAACCATGATCATTCTCAGCGAACAAGATTTTGATCGAAGGTAAATTTAGGGCTCTGATACCAAGAAAGGAAATGTGAAACTGAACCATATTTCTATGAAAAATCAACTCTCAAAATCTATTGAGAGATGTAGAACCTTTCCAAATATAGCAGATTACAAGAGGGGAGAGTTTGTTTTAAGCTGTAACTAATGCTTTAACAAACTCTTAACAGAAAGATAAGACTTCAACAAATACTGCTTTCAACTAATCTAAAATCATCTCAAACTAATAAGAACTATTGAGAGTTTGTTAGACAAAAAATAAAAAATGCATGAGCCTGTGTTTCCAAACAAGTCTGTAATCTTCATTTAGGAGGAAACAAAAGGCAAAGTGAAAGTGTGAATAGAAAGATGGTGTTAGACAAAATATCTCTAAATTAATGCAATTTGAATAACACTCTTTTTGTCCTAATACAAAGGAGTAATAAGAGAAAGGGAAATACTTGTATTAGCAAACTATCTCACAAGTCATAATTAGTAGAGTTCATAGCATGATTCTTTTTGAAAACTTCTATTCAGTTACGGATTTAATTTTTTTTTGAAAATTTCTATTTAGTTACGGATTTAATTAATTAGAAGGTGTATATAGATAATCAACAAAATTAAGATAAATTAAAACTTTCTCAAACGATCAGTCATACAATCACGTGTAAAAATAATAATATAAAAATATAAATTAACACACGAGAATTTTAGGTGAAAACCACTTAGGTCATACCAATGATTTATTTAAGAAGAAAACTATTGATCTACCAGACTATTTAACTATCTACTATGAAAATAATGTTCAATTACAAGTTTAGAACTTAAAATACCCACCAAAGTAAAGTCCTCAATTAATCTACTTAAAATCATCTACTTTCTTTCACAGTCTCTATAAATACGGTGTTCAGATTTGGACCAACGTTCTAACAACTTGAGCACATAAGCAATCAAACTCGTTCAACCAATACTTGAAATGTTAGTACAATAACATAAGTACAAATGTATGTCCTAAAGTAGATTTAATAAAGAATAACTCTAACTAGATGATTTAATAATATATCAGATAAATCAAAATCAACTAACAATCCTAAAATAAATATTAAAACACAATATCACAAATCTTGTAGATTTTTTAATTAATCAAATACAACTACAAAATATTTGATAAATTAATTAAATGAAAAAGCTTATTTGAATTATTTTTACAAAACAAGAGATAGATTAAGATGGAGATAATAATGCTCTTTTGTGGATAATAAATTAGTGTGTTTAGGTTTGTGAAAATTGAATATTTTGAATCATTAGGTTTAAGTAATATTATTATTCTATCCATAAAATTAGTTAAAAGAGTTTTTAAAAATTAAGGACAATATAGTAATAAACCAATTCGATTCAAGTTAGAATAGGTTTTAAAATTGAAATCATGACTACTCCATCAATCTAACATCTATTGAACCGATCGAACATATAGTTTGATCGATCCAATACAACGATCAAAACATGATCGATCGATCCAATTAATCCTCAATTGATCTAGTATAGTAAATAATTAATTCTAACCAGGTTAGACCGATTTAGGTAACTAGTCGACCGACCTAGTGCTCAATAATAACTCGATCGATCTAGTGAATTAAAAAAATAATTTAGGACTTTTTAAACTGAGTAAGTCTATTCACGATCGATCTACACACCTAGAACAATTTAGACATATCTCAATCAATCGAGTAGCCTAAATTTAAAATGTTTTTATGTGTCTAATATGAAATCTAACGTACATAAGAACATAGATATACCTTATATGTGTTTGTTAGAACTCGATAGTTTTTTTGGCTTGAAATATTCTTGAAAGACACACCTAGAAACTAAAATTACATTTGGATATTTTGTTCATAAATATTACCAACACTTATAAACCTTACATTTTTTTCTTTATGGAAGATTTAGAAGTAATAACTTGCTTCTTATTCATCCAAGAAACTAGAGAATCGCACAAATAGATACAAAAATTAGTGATAGACTTATGATACATATGGCTAGTACCCAATTAACATAAAGTAGAGAAAGTAAAAGACTTTAAAACTAAGTGCTCAAAGATATCTTATAATGCAAAAAATGACTACCCAATGGATTATAGTAAGAGTAGGAAGAAATTTTCTAGCAATATAAATAACATATACAATATATGGACGATTGACTGTGAGATATACCAAGCTATCAACAACAATACAATATAAACTAGAATTTTTTAAAGAGAAACCATCAGAAAGAGTATGATGCAAGGAGGTCCCATTCTATGGTATGATATTGTCTAATTCAGATCATACTTATGAGTTCAGCGGGCTAATGACCACTACTTGCCAATTCAGTAGGCCTTCACAGTTTTATTTATCAAAAAACATAATATCATTAAAGATGGTACATCCCTTATGAATACTTTACTATTTAACTTCTCAAAAGTGATGTGTGATATGCACAACGATTTTAATTATATCATACAACTCACTTAGGAAGCCTTACACCCTTATGAGGACACAAGTCCATATGGCCAAGTTAGGTCATGCATGGCTCTGACATCATCTTATGCAAGGAGGCCCCACTTCATAGTACAATATTATCCGCTTCAAACCATACCAACGATTTTAGCATGCCCACGATCTTGACTCACCAATTTAGTAAGCCCTCAAAGTTTTGCTTCTAGAGTAAACCCAAAACACATTATACCATTAGAGATGACACATTCCTTACAAAAATCTTACCAATTAGTTTCATAAACGATACACAATCACTTTAATTGCTTCAATGTGTATGAAATATGTTACTGTCATATCTAACTTTTGAAGGAGCCTTGTTCTGATTATCTTTAAGATTTCACAAGACGGGTGGGTCAGGTGCCGAATAATCCCCTAACATCAACATTTTTATTTTCTATAAATGTATACTATATCATATGTAAATTTGTGTGAATATATACTCATATATTATTTAATAACTTAGCAATGTATCTCCATACTTTGAAGGGTTGAAGGAAGGGAAAGCTGCATGCTGTGGTAGTGGGGCGTATAGAGGAATATTTAACTGTGGAGTAACAATAAATGGAACAAAGCAATATGAATTGTGTAAAAATCCAGGCGAATATGTGTGGTTTGATGGTGCACATACTACTTAAAGAGCAAATCGCCAACTAGCTGAGCTCATTTGGAGTGGACCACCAAGTCTCACCGGGCCTTATAATGTCCAACAATTATTTCACCAACATGTATGAATTTGCATAAGAACATTACTTTGCTATTATGCTGTCCAGTTTGAGGTTCTTTAGCTTTATTATTAATTTATGGTATCAATCTACAAGATTATTCGTGAATTTGTATTTATTTCTTTTTTTTTAAAGGCTAAATGATTGGACAATTGTGACGTGTCGTACGAATTTATGTTGTGTTTATTTGTATCTATATTCACATTTTCCTATCAAAATTTATATAATTGTAATATCATTAAAAAAATTAAAAATACTTTTAACATTTTATTTATTTATTTATAACAATAAAAAAACTTATTAACTTTACGAATAAAAATTAATAATTAATTTTAATTAAAAATAATTAATCTTATAAAGTCGTGTTCTTGTTCGTTTATAGTCCAATAATTGGTGTTACAAAGGTATATAAATAATTATCAAAGAACCTAAACTTTGATCGACTTTTCGTAAATATGTTCGAACTTTTTTTCAACCTAGAGTTACCAAAACTATTATCCCGTTTACAAATAAGTTCTCTAATTAACTATCATCACAAAAATTAATTAGTGTTGCTTAGTTATTATGATAGAAGTTAATCACAAAAAAAAACTTGTATAAATAGGATAAAAGTATTATGTAAATAATAAAATCTAAGCATCTTTATGTCAAATGAAACAAAATTTAGATACCTTAAAAACTATTTAGGTTAAATTGAATTCACAACTTTTATATTATTTAATAGAATACTACCAACTAGGTTAATTTTATAGTTTATTTAGTAGTTTATTGGTAAGATTTATCAATTTTTAATACATATTATATGTTTAAATCATACAAAAAATTCGTTTGTTAAAAACAAAGAAGAATTTTCAACTTAATATGTGTTCCCTATCCAATTTGAGTTAGGGTGTGTTATGTTTAGGTCACAAAATCAAGTTAAAAAGAGAATGATACTCTTGTAAGTGTGCTATTGAAACTTGAGATCCCAAATTCGAATCTCAAATACTCCTATCCAACTATAGATTCCAATATAAAATTGTTGAAGCATTGAAAGACTAATTAATGGGGTCGGTTAAGAAAATAGAAAGGGTAATAGTTCTATAATTGCTATAAAAAAAAACTCATCTAATAAGAACATAAAAGTTATTATAACTAATGGGGTTTGATGCCATAGTGGGCAGCTTGATCTTGAATTGGTACGTTATTTGGAGTCTTGGACTATATTATTTATAACTTCAGTCATATTGAATGGCCCATTTAACAAAAGAAAATCAATTCAATTTTAAGGGCAAGTGCTGCATCTAGTCTTTTTTATTTTTATTTTTATTTTTATTGGTTGGAATTTTCCCTTCCCTTCACATGTTTAATATTTGAATATTAAAAAAATGTCAAGATCACTTGTTTTTGTATCTAATTTTACATTTAAATTATTTACACGAAGACACCTATAATTATTTTAACTAAAAATAATGATGTCAAATTTCATAAAATAAATAATTTAAATATAAATTTATGTGATGTTAGTATTCTTTTTAATACTTTTACACATTTCATTTTCTTTACTAGGATTACCGGACGTTCTTTTAAGATTTACTAAAATATTAATTATTTTGGGGAAAAAAAAAAGAAAATAAATATTAAAAATGCTGATTGATGAGTAGAAAAGCCCGACTAGTCACGTACTAAAAGACTTTTTCTTAATTTAATTTATTTTTTTAAGTTAGAATTTCGAATTTCGAATCTCTCCCTTCTTTAATTAATGTGTTACTTATAATTGTGCGAGTGAGTGAGAATAGTTTAACTTCTGATTCGAAAGCAAACATGTTAAATAATTGTACTCGTAAACCGTGGAAATTCTTGCATCTAATTGGCGCTATCATTAGGTAATGCTATCTTAAAGAGAAATCCTTTCATAAGTCATTTTATTTTTTAATTTAAATATTTTTATTATATAATTTTTTTATAAAATATACTTTTTTAAAAAAAATTATGATATTTTATTCACATAATTTTAAACTTATATAACTATAATTTTATTTTTTAAAAAAATTATATACTTAAAATATCTTAATGATATTTTTTTTATAGCATTTTATGGGAAAGTCAAATTTAATGAAAAGTTCTTTTAAGGTTGAAATAAAACTTACAACTAAATATATCAACGGAATCTTAAACTAAGTGCTATATATAAAAAAATTAAGTTAAACACAAGAAACTACCTTAGAATTCATAGTAATACTAAAATATATATTTACCTAAAATTTAAATATTTATAACTATTTCTATATTTATATATATATATATATAGTAAATTGCATTTTGGAGTTAGAAAGAGTAATTTTGTTGGCATGTATATGAAGAAAGGGCATACAAAAATTCGGAAGATAAGCAAAAAGGATAATAAATGTGAAGTGGGCATTATATCATTATATGCTCCCAAAGTCCCAATTCCTTAAAGATTTATCGAGAATGCGACTTTGCATAATAAAGTCATGACCTTCATTTCATATCAACTTTAGAAAGAAGAAGAAAAAAAAAAAGTTTTAGATGCTAAAAGGCTATTAGAGGCTAAGGTGGTGGAGAATACAAAGAAATTGTATGTACCAAATAAGTATATATATATGCTTTATATAAAATCATTGGAAAGCAAATGTTTGGTTTGAAAATATTAGTGTATGGATCAACCTTTAAGACTTTATTAAACCCATTGTTCTTTTTTTCTCAATAATTGAGTGTCTTTTTCACTAGCCCACAATAGACTCATCAAAAGATATATATATATATATATATATATACGCTTAATTGCTTATCCACATGTAGAAAACAACTCCCTGCCTAAACCTTGAAAATTATTGATTATTATAATAAAAATAATAAAGAAACTATTATCCGACTTACGTACATTGTTAGTCCATCATTTATGGGCATGACTTTTTACATAGAAGAAAACAATTACTAACAAAATATTTTTAAGAATTCCTTTTTTTAATCAATTAAAATTATTATATATTTAATAAGTATTAATATCTTTTAGATTATTCTTATTTTATATTCTTTTTTATCATTATTTTTAATAAAAATATATTTATTATTTTTATTTTAATTATTCCTACATATTTTCATCATAATTTATTAATAATATCAAGGAATTAGATATATTATAGGACTCAATTATTATTCAAATTGATTAACATAGATACCGGTAATTTAAATATATTAAATATGTTTCAATTTTAAATATAAATCAAAAATATAATAAATTTGGATTTGTAATTTAAAATTGAATAAAGTAAGTTTTACCGGTCCACGATATAAAGATATTGTTACCCTATGATTTCTATTCTCATTTTGTAACTTTTATGGGCAATTTGCTATCAACAGCAGCCTTATAAATGGGTAATAATATTATTGGTGAAACGATATTTTATTATTAAATTTTTTATTTAATATAATAGTAACATTAAAATTAATTTTAAAAATAAAATATATATTTATGTATTTTTATTGTAATAATAATAAAAAATATTATGAAAATATCATTATCTTATAAAAAAAATTTATAGAAAAGCTACGCAGGTTTTCTTGATTAAAATGTTGGAAAAATAGTTACATTTTTTTTCTCAAGAAAAATAGTTAAATTAGTTACATAATTATTATAAATATATTAACTTAATTTAATTTTATCTTATTAACAAAAATAATTAATTTATATAATTAATGTGTGTAATTGAAATTAAGGGGGTTATATATAATAAAAAAAATTATTTTTTAATCACATGATTAATTAATTAATTAATTAAGGTTAACTTAATAATTTTAAATTATAAAAATAAAAAATACGTGAAATAAATTCATTTGTAGCAAAAGCTTAAAATCCCTTATCTCATAGTTCTAAAAAAAAAGCTTTAAAAAAAGTAATGTCTTATTATAACTTCTTTTAACAACAAAATGGTAAAGCATCAAGTACATATGAAAAATAAGAGCATACGTCTTTCCAATGTGTCTCATTTTTTCTAGCATAAAGAGTAAATTACCATTTTAATTTATTTGGTTTTATTAAAAATTATGGACTAACTAAGTCTAATCCTATTCATTTTTGTGGTTAATACGACTAAATCAACCCCTACTCTTAGAACATTAATTTATTTGAACATTTAGATTATAAATAATATATTTGTATGTTTCCTTTAGTTTTCTTTGATCAATTAAAAAATAAATGATATTATTTTAATTATATTTTATTAAAATATTTTTAATGTGATTAAAACATGAACTTTTACCAATAGGTTATTAATAAAAAAGAATTCACATAATATTTTTAATATTTACTAATTTTTGTTGTTTTATTTTAATATTATTTTATATAAATGAATAGTTAATTAACTTGTGTAAGAAACTAGTAAAAATTTGGAAATGATTCTTATATTCAAGTACGAAGTAAATTAATCTTTGTGTGCAAATAAGTTTTTTTTCTTTGTTTTTTTTTTGTTTTGGTAATAGTGCAAATAAGTAGCTTGAGTGCAGTCTCTCCAATAATTAACTAAGGGTGTCAGCATGAAGTGTGTAATATTTATGTTTTAATTTTTATATGATAAAACTATTTAATTTATATATATATATATATATATATAATTTATCTATAAAAAAATTTATGATCGTTACTTAAATCAACATTATTTATTTAAGAGAATGGTTTGGAAAAAAACAAGTATTTAAACAATTATGAGGAAAAGAAAGTATCTCGCTCTAGGAACGCTAGCCATTCGACTCACAGGTTTATTATATATTCTTCTTTATTAGATTTCTTTTCTCTCTTTTTTAATTTCTACTTTATTAGTTACGCATTAAATATGAACACTAGCATTTAGTCTTAGAAAAACCTAGCTGATCAAGGCCGATAAATGCTTTTCAAAAACAGTTGCATGTTATTTGTCAAATTATGCTATGTATTATTTCGTGTTACTTTTGGGACTTTGTGAGACGTTTGAGAAGTATTGTCATAATTTCTTATAGGATTTAAAAGACGAGAAGAGGAATATATATTGGTTAGCTTGGGATAAAAATTTTAAGATTCAAAGATGTTAGAATTCAAAGATATTCATAGTTTTAATTTTGCAACGGTGACAAAACATTATTATAATATTGATATATGGTTTCGTTTTTTAACTGTGATCATACGTCTATGATTACGATTATAAAAAATGAAACTTAAGTAAGAGAGACCATAAACTCTTACTCATTGGCTTCAGTTTTTAACTAAGGTCATAAACATATCATTTTGTCATGGTCTCTAAAAAATTGAGACTATAGACATACATTTAGTCTCGATCTTATAAAATACCAAAGTTATAGAGATATCATTTAGTCACAATCTTTAAAAGACTGAGGTCGTAGACATATCATTTGGTCACGATATTTACAAGACCGAAACCATAGACATACATTTGGTTATAGTTTTAAAAGGTCGAGGACATAGACATGCATTTGGTCATGATGTTATAAAAGATCGAGATCAAATGATATATCTATTGTATTGGCTATACTTAAACCGTGACCATATACATCTCAATTAACCTCATTTTTCAATATAAATTATAATAAATTTATCAATTGAAAAAATTAAAAGTCATTATGTTAAAATTAAGAATAATTATATTTAAAATTTTATATATACACTAAAACATAATAAAATTTTACTATAGCTAGCTAATTACAATATAGTTTTCAATGCCAAATCGTGAGGAAAAATAAAAATAACAAATATTAAAACAAAAGAATGGGAACAAAAGGTGCTAACATTCTATGTTTCAACTATTTCTATATTGTATGCAAGACAACTTAATATTTGCCAAACACCCCTTGTATTAAAAAGGAAAAATCATAATCTTTTTTCCAATTATGAAGAAGAAGATGAAATCAAAGATGGTGATTGGATTTTACTTGCTCTCGTATTTGCTAAGGCAACATGACCCATTGTATAACTGCACAACAAATAACATAAAATACATAAAGCACATCAAAAGCCCGAGAACAAAAAATAAATTATTCCTAGCTAGTGTCATGACTCATAATCAATAACAAAAAATAAATGTCCTAAGTTAATAAGTTAATAAAAAAATATAACTTACTCATTCATACTGTTTTTAAAATCGAAAAACACTTCATCTCACATTGAATTCAAATAATAAATGGTATTTTTGAATGGCTTATACATAAAAGGGAAATGTATGCACTATTTCCTTATATGTCAAACAATTAAATGATCAATAAAATACATAAACTTAAAAAAAATCCATGAAAACTATGATGCTAAACTGAAAAAAATAGAAATTTAATGTAAAATTGATAATAGTATAATATAGATAACAAGACAAAAGGGCAAGGTATACACCATTTTCTTGTTTGTCAATATTCATTTTAGAATTTGGATTTAATGTGAGATATAGTTATGACAAGAAAAGAATAAATAAACAAGAAGTTAGCATAATACAACAGTATTAAGTGACTCTTTCAATAGAAATTCAATCATAAGAACCTTTTCAGTATTCTTCGTAAATAGTATGAATTCATATGCTCTGACATGCTTGACATAAGCCTAAACTGCCACCAAAAGTTAATAGCAATGGTCAAATCATCATTTTCTACTTAATGGAACGTGCAGGAAGAAAAATGTTGATTAAGTTAATTGTATCCCATAAGCACAACAAGCACATATGAAAAAAATGATAAGTAGAAACATGTAACAATGAGAATTGAACAATTTTGATGAAATACATGGGGTACTACTAAGAAAGCATGACTTACACAAAGTCAGAAGCTCAGAGTATATCACTTAAAGCCAAATGGTCCCCAAAATCTTTTGAATTTAATAATGATGTTATGATAGATGTTTGAATGATGTACATCTTTCACATACGATAAAATAATCGGAATTAGTAGAAGGATAATTCAATGTATACACTTAGACTTAAAACCTTATCATCCTTCAAGAATGAAAAGTGCATCACATGCATGGAGAATAACCTTTTGTGAGAACTTCATTAAGCCTTTTGCTCTTAGATAAAGTGAAATATTTTGGTTTTCCAAAGGGATGGAACTATCAAAAAGAGTAATCAAAAGATCCAATACTAAATATTGATATATTGGAGTCTATTGAATATCTACATTGTTGACAAAAAAGAATATCTAAATCAACAAATACTTTACAATCCTACTTGTGAGGTTTAGGGTTGAGATACCTGTGATTGGATGTCTCCCCATAAATAGGCATTGGATACAACATAAGACTTACAAAAGGAGGCCATAAGAGTACTACAAAACACACAATATTCTCACACAACCCACCAAAAAAAAGCAAGCAAACAAACTTAAAAAATATAAAGACCATATTACTTTATCATAATCAGTTTCAAAGTTATCAGTCAATTTACCAACAATAATACTATGCTATATCATCCAATATCTTGATTTTGAAGGCTTAATAGCAAGTCCTTATTATCCTTTATTGTACAAAGAAAGGCCACAATTTACCAATTTAACAAATTCAAAATCTCCACTCAACTTTCCCAAACCCAAATCACCAAATTTATATGTATACATTATCATCATGATGTATTTCTGGTGTCCTATCAGAAAAAATTCACAATCAACAATAGTTTGGAACTAAAAATACTTAACTCTTAAATCTTATTACTTTATTAGTTACAACTTTAGATGTTACCAACTCATCATAAATGGACTATCCTTAAGTTTAAAACAAAGTAGTTACTCAACAGCTAAGCTGCATAAAGGAGATCAACCATAACAGTAGGCCAAAAATTGGTGGTGTAGTTGAGATTGAGGGATAATTATGAACATATGGAGGCACCGATTGAGCTAGAGGTGTGTGAAAAGCAATGGAGCTATCTGATAATGAAAGGCTAGAATATGAGAGCTAAGTATATAAAATTAAGGTTGGGAAGAAACAAAAAGGGGTAAAGTTAGATATAGGTATACAATATAGCCTCGATTTTTATTAGGTAGTGACCAAAATTCTATAGTCTCAATTTTTAAAAAGATCGAGGCTAAAGTTTTTAGACGAAAGATCACTATTTTAATAGTGAAACAGTGTTAGAAAATTATTTCAAGAGTATATATTTTTGCTACAATTCCTTTTTCAATGCTCTCCCTTGGTTGTTTATCGTCATAGGCTTGGTGATGATTTATTGCTACTTGAGAAGGGGGTTCAGTGTGCCATGTATCACTTAAATATTTGGGACCAACCATGGTTAGTTAATACTGTTGGATATAAGCAAACAACATAACACCATAATAGAGTACAAGTGGTGAGAGATTTGATTGTACCTTCTACTAGATATTGGAATTCCAATCTAATATGTTAATGCTATAATAATTTTGATACACAAATTATTCTTTCAAATAAGTTTAATAACTCAAGTGGATGAATTGATTTGGCATCCTACACCATACGGGGACTATACTGCCAAAGCATGACATCAAGTGGCACTTACTAATCTTAATGTTGATGAAGCGAGTAACTCCTTGATTGGGAAAGTAATCATGCATGGGTTGATACAATTTTGTGGAGGATTATTTGAAAGTTAAATGTCCCATAAAGCTTAAGCATTTCTTATGACGGTGTATGCATGAGACGGTGGAAACTCAAGATGTTTTAGAGAGATGAATTCAATGATTCATTAGGGAAACCAGCTACCCATTATGTAGCATTTGTAAGGTGACTATTGTACATTTATTATTTGAGTGTTAAGTTTCCTTATAAATTTTATGTACATTATGTTCTCTTGTTTCTTTGGAAATCTTAAGTTTGGAGCATTTAAATGGAGCTTTCATAGTATGTTGCAAAATCCTTTCTAAGGTTTTAGCTAACCTTGTGTTTGGCTTATGACAAGTATAGAAGAAGGAACGAAGTGGTATTTAGAATGAAACATATTGATGTTGGTAGGATTGTCCTTTTAACAAATAGGCAATATGAAGAATTTATTTCTACTTTTAGCTAGTGCTATAATATTATTTTAAGCATAATAGTAGGGATTCTATAACTTGTTATTAGATGTTATGAATTGTTTACCTCTCCTTTTTTAGAGGATATTGTACTCGTTCATTATTGAATTATTAAGGAAAAAAATGTTTTTCAAAGATTATATGAGATAATACAAGGTATCAACTTTTTAATTATAAGTTTTATACACTTTTATTTTATGATTGTTAAGACAAATTTATTTAATTATATAATTAAAAAATATGTCAATAAAGTTTAAAATTTTTAAAATTATGATTTTTTGAAGATAAAATGAGATTTATTATTTTATTAATAAATAAAGAAAAAAAGTTTTAACTTGTGCACCTCCTCTTTATCTCTCCGTTCTCTTTCTTTCTTGCACTCTTCTCTTTTTTTCCCTCTCTTCATTTCTCTCACTTTCCTTTCTCTCTCTCTCACATTCCTCTCTCTTTTCTTTCTTTCTCTCCTTTCTCGCCTTTTCTTTCTTTCTCTCCTTTCTCACCTCTTTGTTTAGAAAATAAAATTGCATAAAATAAAGGAAGAGAAGGAGAAAGAGGGAAGAAAAGCGAGGGTAAGGATGAGAGACAACAATCTGGAATTTTTTTTATTTTTTATTAATAAAATATACAAAACTCATCTTATTTCTAAAAAATCAATATTTTTTAAAATTTAAATTTGATTAATTATATTTTTAAATTATACTATTAAATAAGATTACTAAAATCATGTAATTAAATAAAAGTGTACAAAACCTATAATTATATAATAATTACATTATACAGATAACTTAGGTCCTATAATACAAGTTAAAATCGCATGGTCAAAAATTAAACCCATCAGCATACGGTTGTTATACCAATAACTATTTATGATACTCTTCTTGAAAGAAAAAAAATCAGTAATGAACCCGACCCCATGCTATTATAATTGCATTGATGCAAAAGTTAATTGAATTACTCTAATGGATAATCATTTTCCTGTCATAAGTCTTCATCAAATGTCGTCAATCATTATGCTTAAAAAATTGTTTTGACACTTTTATGTTTATAATATTAAAACAATCAATTTTTGCCTTCTAAGAAATTTTCAAGTAACTCCATCAACTACTAAGTAAAAGGTTTTCCATTAAAACTTTAGTCTCCATTGTATTTTTGAGTGGAATATATATGAAATAAAACCCATCATTGTAAAATAGTATATGTTTGTACTATATCTACCTCAACGGAGGGCATAAGGCATCTCAAAATATCCACGTGAGGTCCCGAGGTAAGGCATTGTTGCTCAAGCTAGTTCTTGATTAGACAGGACTATCATAGCCTAACACGTGTTTGTTTCATTCTCTCCAGCTCTCAAACCCAGGACTTAACCCATACTAGCTTGTTTCCCAAAATCTACTTAAGGGTTAAGTCCTAGGTTCAAGAATTAGGTAGAGCAAAATAAACATGTGTCAGGCTATGACTGACCCACTATGAAAGTAGATCAGTGTTGAGCATCAACACCAAAACCTTAAGTTCCACGTAGATATCTCAAGATATCTTGTGTCTTCTGTTGAACTAGGCGTGGTACAAATAATGTATACTAGTGGTGCTAACATTAGCAATTGTATGCATGGAAGGTGGCTTGAGTTGTGTTAGAATGGCCTATCATCGCTCTATCACATTGGCAACGATAGGAACCACACCTTGATTTCAATTTCAAGGGTAAACCATGTAAATTTGTTTTAATGGAGGGAATTTAAACTTTTGGAATGAAATTTCAAAACACTTATGGAAGCTTAAAGAATTTGTAAATGGTAAATATATAAAAATATATTTGATAATTCTATTAATAATTTAAGTTTTTAGTAGAATTAATTTTATAACTTCTAATAATAAATAGGGTTGTCAAATAGATTAAGTGAGTCATGTTCGGAATGACTTAAATTCAACTCGACACGATAACGATAAGGTTAAATATGACCTAATTATTAATTGAGTTAATTATTGAAACATATTCACTACTTGCTTATAGCTAAGTGAACCAACACAAGTAGTTTAATGAACAGGTTGGGTTATTAGGCCAAATCAACCCAACCTAATCCAAATGGTGATGATTCGGTCAAGCTTCTCAACTCAATACTTTTGTTTGCCATGCACGATCAAGAGGGTTTGAGTTTGAATGTTTAGGGGTCAATGATGAGTTATGAAATGTAAGGGAAATAGTGAAATGATAAGTAGTGAAAACCAGAGAGTAAGATGGAAAGAATGAGGCAATGAGCAACAAGTGTGACCAGACACCAAAGGTAAGCCAAGAAAGAAAGTTGTGACCAAACACCAAAGGTAGGCCAAGAAAGAAAGTTGTGATCACACAATAAAACGAAAAGTGTAAAGGGAGTTCTAAGAAAGACAAGTGTTGGTCGTCGGTGAAACTTGTTAATTTGCATAGAGATAGGCCTGATTCTTATTTTAAGTGTCATAGAGAGTCAATTAAGAGGTGAGATGAGTTTTTGATACTAAGATGAATGAATGTTAGGGTTTTTGAGTTAATGATATGCTTAGTTAAATTAAAAAATAACCCTTTAAACCAATGAATTATCGTGTTCAAAATTGAATCATAGGTTAACTGGGTCAACCTTTTTTTTAAATAAGTTCGGATTGATCAATTATGACTTAAACTCTCATGATTATGTTAGGTTTGTGAGTCATGTTAGAAATTGACGGCTATACTTGTAAGGTTTGAATAAAAAGATAATGTGATTTATAAACAAAGATCTTGTACTTATTATAAAATAGATATTTAATTTCTAATTATTGAGTTAAGGTTATTAAATTTCATAATTTAAAATAATTAAATTTGTATAATTAACATAACATCGTCAAAATAAGGTGTTATACATAACTAAATATGTAATTTGATAACTACATGCCTAATTAATTAAGACTAACTCTAGCTTCTTATTTTTTACTAATGGTGAGTACAAAATTGAAAAAACAAAAAAACATACAACAGTTACACACTACAATCTTCCTTTTCTTTAAGTAATAAGTTACATATCAAAGAAGGAAGATGAGACTCTAAAAAGCTTCCAAGCTGTTTTTTTTTTAGCCCAAGTTGCAATATTATAAGCAACAACACTAATCTCCCTAGGAGTTCAATGCACCTCAGCTGAGAGAAAATATTTGTGTAAAGAAGATATCTCTTGTAAAAGTGAAAGATAATTCGTTGATAAATTTTGATGGACTGTTTTAAGGGCTGAAACAATATGGCAATTATCATTTTCGATGACTATATGATTAAATCCAGTAGATATAGCAATCTGAAAAGTTATTAAATATTAATTAAAGTTAACTTAATAATTAATTTCAAGCTATATATAATAATTTTAAAATTTAAAAACAAAATTAATATATATTATATATGCAAAAAAAAGCTTGGAATTAATTTTTCTACTGTTAAACAAATAAGCTTCAAATAAAAAATGGAGAGATTTAAGAATATTGCTTGACATAAAAATATTAGGTAAAATCCATCAAATATCCCTAAAGAAAAATGTCACGCATTTCTCAGATGTCTCTTTCTGTTCAATTTAGATAGTAAAAAATACAATTTAAATTTATTTAATTCTTTCACAAAATTATGAGAGTAATTGGACCTAATCAAAAAATAATTGACTCAACTGCTCATTCATGTGAATAATGAGATAAATTCAACCCAACATCCTATAAATTATGGTTAAGTTTTGTCCTACACACAAGCACGACCTTATTGAAAGTGTGAGCTTTTAGTAAAAGATGGATTTATTTGATGAATTTTTAAGTTTAATAGACCTTTTTTTATACATCAATCAATGATATGTCCAATCAAAACAAATGTGAACCAATAGAATCTAAGAATTCTCAAGATGCTAGACAAATGTTTGCATCCATGTTATCATATTTCAATGAAATGTATGTGTGGAGCATAATATTTTGAACCCTACCACATGGGCAACTATACAAAGGACATAGGTTGAACCTAAATGTGGTATCAACACTCTGCAATGTTGGCAACCATATATATGGACTATATCTTCAGTTCAATAAGGGCTCATTGTTTGACGATTCCACTTTGGTTACACTAACAATCATCTTGAGTTTTTGGAATACTTGAGTTAATCTTTTTGGGATGATATCTCATAACACTTATGGGATAAAATCCATTGCACTTATGAGAAGCTAATAGACTTGTTGGGATTTTTAATTTTGGATAATGCATTGAATAGAGCCAAGAAAAAAAAAATTAATATGTAACATAATTAACTGAATGTAAGTTATGCACTCATGCAAAATGTTTACAAATGCAATATACATTAGATATGCATCTTTAAATTATAGTCAATAAGTAAGTCACGTAAATTTAAATAGTATAATTCTATTCACATGCATCATAATTTAGGATGATATTATAATATTTCCACATTAATTATTTATCTTAACTTGTTTGTTTTCCTCAAATGCATAAATCTATATAAGAAGTTGATGTTACATCACGTGCGATGAAACCTTACGATTAACAAACACAGCTTGGTTGAGTTGGCCGTTGCCAAACCTTTTAAAGTTTAAAGTTTAGTTAACATCATAAAGATGAGTTAGTTGTACTTGTATGTATGATTGTATCTACCACTTTAAATTAGTTTTCTTATAAACGTTTACTACTTTAAATCACAAATTAATGATGACAATATGTATAATTCAATTACAAATTGTTAATTATTTATGTTTATTACAAATTTATTATAATATATAATAACTTTATTATTCTTATTCTTTTTTTTTCAGAGACTTTTAGTCTAATATTCTTCTTTAATTTTCTTACTTCTAATCTTTATATACAAGTTGTAACTCGTAATTAAAAGTTTAAAACACCTGCTTTTGCTCCCACCTTTTTGTCTTTAAGGTAAAGTTTAATTAGGAAGAATGTAACGGAGAATAGAATTGTTTTTAAGTACGTATTAAGTGGAATCAGAATTATATTCTTTTGGTTTACGGTTAAATAAAATAAAAAATATTATATATTATTTTAATATCTTTGTATTTAATAAAATCTAAATAATATTATTTATTTATTATTTTTTCGTCAGACAAAATATATTATTAAAATCATTATTTTTTTTAAATAATTATTACTTAAAAAATATATATTATTAAAATTATTATTTTTCTAAATAAGATTTAGGGTTTTGAGGTTTGAGAATTAGGATTTAGGGATTTGGAGTTTAGGGTTTAGGGTTAAAATTATGATTTTTCTAAATATGGTTTTGGGTTTTTGGTTATATTTGTGGGTTAAGGTTTATGGTTAAAATTATTATTTTTAAATATGGTTTAGTGTTTAGGGTTATATTTGTGGGTTAAGGTTTAGGATTAAAATTATTATTTTTCTAAATAGGGTTTTGGGTTTGGGGATTTAGGGTTATATTTGTGGGTTAAGATTTATGGTTAAAATTATTATTTTTCTAAATAGGGTTTAAGGTTTTGAGATTTTGGATTTTGGATTTTGGGATTTGAGATTTAGGGTTTAGGGTTTAGGATTTATATTTGAGGTTGGGGTAAAATTGAAAAAAAAATTGAGATGAGAATGAAATCCTTATTTCTTAAGGGGAATAAAGAATTGTGAGATTCCATTCTATTTACACTTTTCAACTCAACCAAACATAAAATTGGAAAAAATCAATTCTGATTATATTCCATTCAAGCCAACTAAACATGCACTTAGGTGTTGTTTGGTTCACGGAATGAGAATGAAAATAAAAATGAAACAGATTTGTTTGGTTTGACCATTGGAATCAAAGAAAGAATTAGTATTACACTATTTGATTTACAGCTAAAATAGAATGAAAATACTTAATATTACTTTAATATCTTTATATTTAGTAAAATTTAAATAATATCATTTAATTATTACTTATTCGTCAGACAAAATGTATTATTGAAATCATTATTTTTCTAAATAATTATTATTTAAAAATAAAATATATTATTAAAATTATTATTTTTCTAAATAGGATTTAACGTTGTGGTTTGTGAATTGAAATTTAGAGATTTGGGGTCGTGGGTTTAGGGTTTATAGTTAAAATTATTATTTTTCTTAATAAGATTTATGATTATATTTGTGGGTTAAGGTTTAGGGTTAAAAATATTATTTTTCTTAATAGGGTTTAGGATTATATTTATGGGTTAAGGTTTAGGGTTAGGGTTAAAATTATTATTTTTTAAAATAGGGTTTATGGTTTTGGGATTTGAGATTTGGAGTGTAGGATTTAGAGTAATATTTGTGGGTTAAGGTTTAAGGTTAAAATTATTATTTTTCTAAATAGGGTTTTGAGATTTGGGATTTAAAGATTAGAGTTATATTTGTGGATTAAGGTTTAAGGTTATATTTGTAGGTTAAAGTTTAGGATTAAAATTATTTTTTTTTAAATAGGGTTTAGGGTTTTTAATTTTGAGATTTATGATTTAAGGTTTAAGACTTAGGATTTAAAGTTTAGGATTATATTTAGGATTGGAGTAAAAATATAGGAAAAAATTAAAATGAAAATTGAATCATGATTCTTTAAGAATTACATGATTCATTATCTTTTAAGAATCAATTTTATTTCATTCTCAATTTTCTAACCAATCAAACATAAAATTAAAAATAATCAAATTTGATTCCAGTATATTTCAATCATAAAATGTGTAATTAATTCTTTACGTTCTAGTAAGTTATTTGGTTATTGGAATAAATTTTATTTTATTCCTAATTTTTTAGCCAATCAAGTATAAAATTAAAAATAATCAAATCTGATTTCATTATTTTTCGATCAATAAAATATGTAATTAATTCTTTACGTTCTAGTAAGTTATTTGGTTGCCGAGAAAAAGAGAAATAGAGAATAAATAAATAATCCGGATTTTAAACTGTGCTGCTTATGAGTTATCATGTTATTGACTTTGTGTGTGGTATCGCTATACATCAGTCTATTAGTCAGTTTATTTAAAACTCCATCCTTTTTTTAAATCATGCAACTTTTTCCCTTGTTCATAATTTTCCTCTTGCCATTGACTTTTCAATCTAATCAATCAACATGATGACTGTTTATTGATAATTTAATAATATAATAATTTAAACTATAAAAATAATAATTAAATAATATTATTCAAGATAATATAATCATTCTTTTTTTTATTATTTTATTTATATTTAATTTTACTATCGTTATTATTTTCATTGATTTTTTTTATATGACAAATTAAACGCCTCCAGAACCTTTTAAGAGTTTAATTTAATTTCTCTCGGTAAGGATTTCTTTCTACTCAAACGCTTATCATTTATATTTGTTTTTATTACCTACTTTTTGCTAAGCAATTATTGGGTATATTTGTTTTTATTACCTACTTTTTGCTTTATTAGTTTCTTTTTTAAATTTGATATATGTTTATATTTCTTCACTTAAATATTACTTTATAATAATTTTTATTTTATCCAGATATTTTTTTATGATAGCTTTATATCCCTATTAAATTTGTATTTGTTTTATTAATCTAAATCTTTATATAATATTAAGATTTTTTTTTTGAAGAATAATAAATATTGCAATTTAATCAACAAAATACTTATTTAAAAAATATTAGAACAAAGTAAAATATGGAAGTTAAGGTTTTTTCCCGTTCTGAAAAAAAAAACAAAATAGTTTTGATTAAGTGTAGAAAGAAAATTGACGTGACTCAATTGTTACTAAGACTTTAATATGAATCTTATATAACTAGTTTTTTCAATTTTATTGCCACAATGTAATTCAAATTTAATAATTAAAATTTAAATTATTAACGTTATTTAATTAACATTTTTTTTGTAAATATTCTTTACTGTTCGGACCAATTTTGATAAATTTAAATGTTAAGAAGAATGACCAAATAAATAAATAAAATTTATTTAAAAAAAAAAAGAGTTAAAGTAACATTGATTATATTGACATGTAGTATATAATTTACTTATCCTTTGTGTTTTATTGAAAATAAAAAAAAAATATTTGACATATTAAGTTAAAAATACAACATATTCTATATCAAAATTTCACATGAGGACAATTATAAAGGAATTTGCGAGTAAAACGTGGGCAGATATGGGACGTAGCTGGAGAAAGAGGGCGTATGATGTGGCACAACTTGGACGGTTGGATCACAACAACGTGAAATGTGCACCTCAATGAGACGACACCTACACCGCGTTTCTTTTTAATGATACTCAAGGCAATCATTTAAATATCCCATAGGATCCAAGACAACGTGTTAATTGCAATTCCACGTACATGCGTCTCTTCGTTGGATGTAATTAAATTTAAAATATAATGAATTTTAGTAATTATTATGTATGGTCATTTAAATTAATTGAAAACTTTAATGTGTACCTTCTGTGTTATATATATATATATATATAAAGGGATGTTAATGATGACGTATTTATTTATTTTTAAAAGTAAATGTTTTTATATATTTATAGTTTATGTAAAAGGAAGAGATAGTTACCACATAATTGTTTGGCAATAATTTTTTTAATATATATATTTTTTATTATTTAATTATTTAATTATTAATATGTTTAAGGTATTATAATTTAATTATTATAAAATATATTATTTAGTTAATGATTTTTAAATTTACAACATCTAATTTTTTTTATATAAATTTAATTCAAAATTTTAATTCCTATCAAACTAATCTAATTGCCTTATAATTATATATGATGTGATTGTTTTTTTAATTTATTTTATCCAAATTTATTTAAAAATATAAAATTTATAATTTAATCCTCAATATTTTAATTATTTAATATTTACATATAACACCATTAAATCAATGATAGATATTGAAATTTTAGATTAAATTTATCTAATTTAAAAAATTTAGTAAAAATTTATCAACTAAATTTTATAAATTAAAATATTAGAGATTAAATCTTGATATCTTATACAATCAAATGCAAATATAAACCATTAAAGTACATTATTAATTATTAAATTTTAAATAAATTTACACATGAATCTTTAAATTTTTAAAATATATAATTTATTATTTAAATTTTTAAAACTTAACTTATTATATTATTTTACGAGACAACTCTTTTAGAATAAAACTATTGAGAATGTCATATCCCTTTATCACTATACATTGTAATTTTTTTTCTTATTAATCTTATTTAATTACTCTACTTATTTGATATAACTTTTATTTTTTTACTAATTTTTTATATTTTTGGTTATATAATATATACTCTTTTTTAACTAATGGGTTCTAATACGTAAAATATAACTATTTATAAATATAATTCCATCTTTTTGGTCTTAGAATCAAATTTGAAAAGTTTTAAACATGAGTTCAAAATTATTATATTACATTATATATATTACATTATAAAGGGTGTTAGATTCAAATTTGGAAAGTTTTAAACACGAGTTCAAAATTATTATATTACATTATAAGATTATTATTATTTTCATGCAATTACATGTAATAAAATCATTACCGATTATATTTAATTTATAACTTGTTATAATTTATTAAAATATTAAAAAAATTATTTATCGATTCATACAAATAAATAATTTTGATACATAATTTTTTTTAATATAAATGGATCTTAATATATAAATTATATATTTAATAATAAAATTATTAGTTATAAAACACATATTAAAAAGAAAGATGTTAAAGAAAAAAATTTAAGATTAAATGTTAATAATTGATATAATTCAAAATTTTAAATTAAAATAGATAATATCTTATTTATTAAACTATTAAGCGAATTATGTTTAATATTAACGGTTAATTTATTATTATTTATATTAAATCTAATATTAGTATTTTATATTATTATAAAAAATTATTTATACTTTCATTAATATATATATATTATTGAGTCGAATAATAGATTATTCAAGTTATAAGTCGGATTAAATTTAAATCCATAACACAAGCTAGGTTATAGAGAAAATTTTACACATAATTTTAATAAAATAATGAAAAATATATATAAAATAGAGTTGTATCATTTTTAGATTTGAGTTTTTAATTATTTATCTTTCAAAATTTTATTGTAATATATTTATACTTAAATAAGATACAAATAATCTATTTTTCATAGCATAAAAATAAACAAAATGGTATCAATTGGATACTCTAAATTTCCAACCACTAACCGTTTAATTATTATCTTTTAGTTTGATAAACTTAGTACTCTTAGCTTTTTTTCATTCTACTTATTTTATCTCATATATTTTAAATTGGCATTATTTTGCATTAATTTTTATAATTGACAAATTTCATTCCTTACGTTTTAACTTAATTTCATAATTTATTTCACTAGATAAATTAATAAAAAAGACCACATGCAACACACATGTTTCAGTAATTGTTAAACCAAAATCATAAATAATGAAATATTGAATTGTACATGAAGTTATTGTTAATTTTCTCAAAATGATGTAAATTTAAAAATAAATAAATAAGATACCAAATTGATCAAATTTTAAAATAGAAGAAGACAAAAAAGGTATGGATACAAAATGGTAAAATTAAAAGAAAATGTATTGACGACAGAGTTAGTAAAGTTAAAATATAATTTTAGTAAGTCGGAATACAAAATAAAACAATTATAATTTTATTCTTTACTTAATAAATTTTCATTATATAAGATCTTATACTCAGAGTTTAATTTCATTCTTCATTATTATATTGCTATTGCTATATATAAATAATATAACATATGAATTGAAAACAAGTAAAACTTCTGTACAATGCTCCTATTGAACTAAAATTCTAAATTTACCACACATGTCAAGATATATAAATAAATTCTTTATTTTATATTCTCACTGTCTTCACCAAATTAATTGGTCCAAATTCACCTATAATTCCTTCTTATACAAATTATGTATGGCCACAAATATCTTTTCGTGTAAATCCTTCTCACTTTAATGAACCAGCTGACTCCATATACAAGTTTAAAAAATAAAAACCATAGTCATTTTTTCCCTTATTTCTTAATTTTTAAAGTAAATAAAAACAATTAAAATTATGAAATTATAGGAATGATAATATAATAAAACAATAATAAAAAATATATATATATAATTGTCTATTTTTTAAATTTAAATGATATTTTATAATTTTGAAAAATCTTACGAAATTATATTCTTATAAATTTGTTTATAGAGTTATAATCACGGTTAAAAAACAAGATCATATATATATTATAACAGTGCTTTTTTTTATAATTAATTACAATTTGAGAATTGTAATTACTACTTGGTATTTAGTGGATAGATGCAAGAGGTAGCAATTAGCTATCACCACCGCAATCTATAAGAAGAATGGTCCCTTTTTTTTTTCTTGGTGGCATGCAGATAGAGTTCAGACATATACCTTTCATTTCATGGAAAATTAATGATTTGGTAGATTGAGAATTTAGACCCACAATGAATATAATATATTAAAAAATGACACGTTAAAGATAACCCCAAGTGTTCTTCCCTTCCCGACCACGATACCACCCCCACCTTCTATGTCTTTAGGGTCAACTTGATTGCTTCTCCTCTAATTAATCTTTTCTTTTTTTCTTTTTTTTTTCTAAAAGTAAAATCTCACGTAATATCTTGTGAAAAAAATAATATTATTTAAGATTGAAAAATTATCAGAGCTGATAATGAAAATAATTGAGAAATTTTGTTTTAGTGCCCTTAATGCTTTCTATTTTTTTTAATTCCTATAAAATTTATTATTAAATTTAAATATATATTTAAAAATAGACATCGATCATCTTAAAATATGTTTAAGAATAATTATTAGAGAATCGTTCTATGATGAATTTATCCGCTAATATTTTTTCTTTTAAATGTATGTATAAAAATAAAATGTGTTCTAAAATATAATAGAAAAGAAAAATGAAAAAACATATTCTAAGAGTAATTTCAAACAATATTCCTAACATAATTTGATATTTTCACTATTTATTACTAGTCAAGCTTTTGTCATCATAACAAAATACAAAACAATTAATGATCTTATGTTATGATGAAGGGTTAATTGTCCTTTTAATTTCTAAGGTAGTTATTTTATTTCTGTATTTATTTAATTAGGGTTGATAAATTTTACAATTAAGATAAATTTATGTTGGGATTATCTAAATAGAAAAATAGAGACAATAAAATGAAAAATGAGAAACAAAAAATGAGGGTATATGTTTTATAATATGAGACAGATCAAAAACAGAAATCTTATTTCACGTTCTGTTTCTCGAAATTATGTATCATAATTTAATAAATATATAAAAAAATTATATTTTAAATTTTTTTATAGATTTAATTATATTTAAACTCAAGCTAATCAAAATAATGTATTTTATATTTTATATATTTTTTATTTTTTATTCTATTAAAATATCAATAATAATTATTTTATAAAAATGATTCAAAATATTTATTTAAACTCTAAAATTTTAAAATCTTATAATTATTTATAATTTATTGTTATTATTTTAAATTAATTTTAACAAGATACTATAAATATTGTTTAATATAAAAGGATTATGCATTTTTTGTTACATATATTTTTATTTTTTTCTCTTTTGTATAAATATTATTTATTGACTTAAAATTTTAATTTTTTTAATATAAAATATATAAAATATATATTATTATCTTATTATTTTTATAAATTTTTATTTATAATAAAATATAAAATTTATTAAAAAATAAATATAATATTTAAAAATATTACTTGATTTTTCGTTATTTATTTAAATGTTTTTATTTTTTATTGTGAATTTCCCATAGATTTTCTTAAGGTATTAAGTGAAAATAATAACAATCCTACATTTAGTAATTAAGTGCTCAGCTTTAGGATTTTTTCCATTTTGTCTTAATAGTGTTGATGAGGCTAAGAAAACTGTTGTACAAAACGACTTCCAGGTCATTCATTTTCTTGCGTTTTGGAAAATAGCCTAGCTATAGGGTTTTTCATGATTTAAACGAGTAATTTTTAATGATTTAACAGCTTTAGCAGAGTGTGACAATTCTTATCGTAATCCTTCGCAAACAATCAAATTAATGATTGAATTTCATTACTGTGAAGACTAAAGCTATTCGGGCTTAGAGATTATCGATTCCTATGTCATGTTCACATAATTATTATTTTTAAGTCAATTATATATGAAGTATACATGCATAGTTAAAAAAAAGATAGGCTTGAGCTCAAAATATCATTAATTAATATCACAAGCAATGGAACAAACGAAGGATGTTTAATCTCAAAATATTCTTTTTAATTAATAAATATTAATATTATTTAAAAAATAATAACAAGACACTCTTATTTTTATATTTAAAATTTAAATCCTCTTATTTAGGGTTTAGTTAGGTGGTGGATAATCACTTACCGTTAAACTATCCTTTGAATTAGATGTTCACTTAATTAAACCATGTTAATGGTTTAATATATTTTTAAATTATTTTTGTTAACATTTCTTTGTAAATTTAAACTAAATGAAGTTTAACCTACCTATCTTATGCATTCGAACATTTTTTTTCATCGAACGTAGACTTTTAATTAATATTTTCTTAAAAGTATTGATGATAATTTTTGCCAACTCATCAAATATTATGATATTTTTTTAACATTCTTAAACTCTTATGTTTAAATTAATATAAAGTTTATAAAAAGATAGAAGAATTAAAGTTTATATTTGTGATTAAATAAAAGAAAATATTACTTGTTCTAAATTATAAGACATTAGATTTGACATTGTGTGAAATGGTAAATATATATAGAAATTATAATTAATATGGTGTGCATCCCTTATTTATTTAGATAAATTATTATTTATCGAATTGACCCGTGAATCAAGCATTTTGTTGATTGGAACTACTCATCATTAATTTAGCATGTATTAATTTACATATAACAAAACATTAAATAATATTTTATATAATTTAAATATATGATCCAAAATAAGAAAGTATATACACTATTATTATATTTTTTTGTTTATATCAAATTAATGATATTGATATGATTTTTTAATTTCAAAGAAACCAGATAAACTATTTTTATAATCAACACTTAATATTTAATATTTTAGAATTCTTTCACAAAATCTATTATAACTAGATTGTTAGAGTAACTAATTTTTTTTAGATTTAATAGCATAGCATAAATCTCATTTAAATTTTTATCTAAGCCAATGTATACATGTTTTTTTTGTATAACATAAAAAATACATTTTATTTACATATTTAAAAATATAGTGTATATATATTTTTTATAACGAAAAATATATTTTTTAAAAAAATTAAAAGTAAAATTACATGAATAATCGAGTTATATAAAAATTTAAAGGAAATTTATATATATCTTAACATATAACACATAAATGCTCTAAATTTTTGGATGCATTGTGATATAACATTTTTATCAAAAGGAGAAAACATTACAACATCTTTTTACGAAAATGATGTATCATTCATAAAATATCAATTGATATATAAAGATATATACAAGATGGATATTCTTATTATCATATATATTTTCATCATTACAATTAATATCTTTAATAACATATTTGTCTAAATTATTAGTTGCTTCGTTTGTTTTCCTTTTCCTAAATTACTATTCAATTCATACAAAAATTTTAAGTAACTTAATAATACCGTCGACTAAGTTACTTTTCAATACTAGACATTTATTTCCTTCTTGATATAAGGAATACTCACGATTGAATCACTTTCTATTATTAGATTATAAATTCCAACATCTAAAGTCTATTGCATACCGATTAAAATAACATACAACTTAGCAGCTAGAACGAAAACGAATCTATCTCCATATTTCACTGTAGAAAGGAAGACTTCTCCCACATTATTTCTAATAATTACTCCAAATCTTATCTTATCTTTGAAATTATTTGCACTATCAATATTTAGTTTAAGAACGATACCTAGAGAGGGTGACCAACAAAAGTGTTAAAGTTGTTAAAGCTAGTGATTTCTTTAAGTATTTTCACTAGTTGTTTTGAAATATTCAAGAAAAATAAATATTTTAAGCAATATATACTATGGATCTCGGGAATGACTTCCATGTTCAATCTTATTTCTTTCATTCCATATGTTCCCATGGTCACGATTAGCTCAATTTTATCTTCCTTTAAGAGTTGATAAGAAATAATAGAATACATTAATAAAATCTTCTTCTACTTTAATTTGTACTTACCTTGCAAAAAGTGTAACCTTTTACACTCTTTTTGCTGCCACACATTCCCATAAAGCATGCATAATACTTTCACTGTTGTTTTCGCAAAATGGGTACATAAGTTGATTTGAAATCTTTTTTACCTTAGTGTCACGACCTTAAATTTCGAATAATGATCGTACGATACTTAGCACAATCCGTTGTATTAAGTCTGTCTTTCACCCGAACGAAACTCTCCAAAGAGATTAAAAAGAGACTTAGAGATTGAGATGATTCAAGAGCAAAAGCAAGAACACAAGAAAATTTGTAAAGAATGTCTTGTATTGCTCTAGAGAGAAATTATCTTACAATTTCCCAAGATTTCCAAAGATGAATACAAATGAAGACCAATAGGTCTATTTATAGCGTGGCTCCAAGCTTAAGGTTATGCCACAACTTTCTAGATTCTTCTAAGTTTAGAATATACAAGAGTGTTCTAGTTTTATCTACACCATACCACAAATTCTAGGACCTTCTAGCCAATTTTAGAGTCTTCTAGGAGTGTCTAGTTCCTTCATGCTAGTTCTAGGATGTTCCATAAACTTCTAGAGACTTCTACATCCTTTATGAACCATCCAACACGTTCTAGAATATTCCAGCACCTTCCAGCGTACTCTAGAACATTCTAGAGTTTTCAAGGCTTGAGTTGAGTCCATTCAACTCTAGCTCCTTCACATCTCTAGGCTACTTTAGAACTTTTCCACATAGAAGAGTCTAGATCCTTTAGGCAACCACAATTTCTTTGGATTTTAAAGGACAATTTGAACGAAACGTAACATTAGGTTCTTTTTGCATGGTAGTATGTCATGAATAGCACGCCAAATGAAAATATTTGTTTTTTTTTAATCCTTAATTTGTCATACTCTTTTTAACACGTAGCTTTTGACAAATTATAGGTACCCTCGTTGCATTATTACTCTTGTTATTATGTGTTTGGACTAACCAATATCCACTTTTAAATTTCATTTTCTTTATAATTCTAAATCAATTTATCTTTTCTAGAATAAGAAGCAAAATGGATGAAACATATAGTATTAGCTTCGTGTCGAAAAAAAAAACTTTAATTAATTACTCATTCCATGCACCTTTAAGACTAATTAAAGAAACTATCTTACTATCAAAATGTAATTTTGAAGATGATTTAACTATAAAAGATCTTTAAGAAGGAATCTAATGACTTTGATATATAATAATTTTATCCCCATTGCCTATTCTCCATCTCATACTAGAAATAAGAAACCTTATACCCCACATAATATTCTTCCATATATAAGAAGAGTTTTCCTACCTTTTAGTTTAAAGAAGATCACTATTCTTAAAATATTTAACTTTAAGCACCTTAGTAATAAGCAATGTTAGGTTCTCGATAAGGCTCTAATCCTTTTTAACCAAACGAACTTGGTTAAAAAATTTCAATATCGAAAACTTAGTTCTCCTCCTACTTTAGATTTGCAAAGGTTTCCTATGACAACTAATGTATCCCATCTTTTAGTGAAGAAATTTTCCACCAAAACTTTGGTACAAGGGAGTTAAGCTCATGATACAATTTTAAATGAATCTTGAAAATGCTGGTAATATAATATGGAATAGATTGAGCTATTGTTTTGTTAAAAACTTATTTCTCTACTCGGATAATAAATTTTCCTTTCATCTTTGCAGCTTTCTCTAAATTTTATTATTAATACTTTTAAAAATATGACATTTATTCTTACCGATAAAAGTTAGGAACCCAAAATGCTTACCATGATGTTCAACTCAACTATAAGAATTGCAAGTATTTGATTAACTTATTTTTAATTGAATATGAATTAATCTTATTAAAAGAGAAAGAAGATTTATCAAAATTAATCATTGATTAGAAGCAATTGAATAGAGCTCAAATTTATGTTTAACCTTATGCAATCATTTTTGATAGCTTGGGAAAAAAATTCTATCGTATGTACACAACAAATGTGAGATAGTTAGACCATCCCTTCTAAAGGATCCTTCTGTGCATAAGAAAAAGACATGGTATACCTTAAGGAAGCTAGCACACTTTATTGAAATATTCTCCAAGTTTGTTGCCCTTTTATAATAATAGAATACGAAATAAATGAAATATATTTCATGACTAATGATACCCATCTAAGAGTAAATTTCATTTTGAGCATTACTTACTTCAATAAAATCCATTCCATTTGATCGTAAACTTTACTCATATATAGTTTTAAAGCAATGAATTTATTCTTTGCTTTAGGATTCTTGTTCATAGAATGAATAACTTCACATATAACATTGTCGAAAATTTCTGTAAAAGATACAAAAAAATACTTTATTCAATCGAAATAATATGATAGTACGATTTTAAATATATTAACTATCGATTTAAAAATCATTTTATAAATAATTGTATTCAAGAAAATGAAAATGGGTCTAAAACCTACTATTCTTCGAAGAGTATACACTTTTGATAAGACTTATAAGAGTATGATTAATATTTACAAAACTATGCTCTATCATTCAATATTAAAAGGTAAGCTCGAGTTACCTCTTATCCAACTATTGGCCGTAATTTTTGGTAGAAAATGGCAGGCTTTTAATCTTATGTGACCAAATTAAGAACGATTCCAAGCTCTCAAGAATTCTGCAGAGGCTTTTAATCTTATGTTCAACCTTTATCAAAGTATCACCACAACGTGAAGCCATCCATACATTGTTAACAACCTCTTCATAACTATTATCCTTTAACCACATAAATTTAAAATAAAACCGCACCTGAACTTTTTTTATATTTGATTTATCTCTAATATCATCACAAAAAAAAAAAAAAAATTGCCATTAAAAAAAGATCGATGATCTGAAACACAAGAAATAATATGAACAAATTTTAAGTCATGACACATATTACTTAACAAAGTATTTGAAAAACCTTTATCAATGTATTTCTTGACATGTGTGAAACTACTTCTTCTTTGAGTATAAGGAAAATCCCACAGTCAGACACACAGCATTCCTAAATTAAAAAATGAGTCAATTAACTAGTACATGTATATGTATAAATGTACACGTCGATGATCTCATTTTGTAAGGCTTAGAATTAAAAAAAATAAATAAATCAAAAATCCAGAGTCTTTCTCTCATTTACCCAGTTTTTTTCTACACAAAGTCACAAATACAGCTTTTTTTTTCTTACAGCTACGATTCACATACAGTGTACCATTTTACAGCTAATATGAACGGTTCTACCTCTAAAGTATATAGAAAATAAATATATTTAACAATAAATTGATATATTTATAATTATAATATAATTATGATATATACAAATATTTTTTATCCGAGAAAAATTTATATTTTTACTAAAAATAAAATACTATTATATATAATAAAAATATCACAAATATAATTAATTTATTATAATTTTATAATATAATTATATTATTTAATTAAACTGCATCTTATCATTTATAATATATTACATTTTATGATATTTTGAGTTTTCCTTAAAAATGAGATCACATATAATAGCCGATTGAAAGTAGTTAATTAATTAAGTATGCTTGTGTTTATGTAAATTTCTATGACTCAAATCCACGTATTTCACTCAAATAGACTAACTCTACTTCTTTTATCTTTTCTTTTTTTAATAATTTTATTAAATATCAAAAAATATAATATAAATAAATAATTATTAATTTAAATAAACAAAAACTAAAAACCTTATTGAACACACAAAAAAAAACTTAAATTTTTATATTTTATTTTATTGTAAGATTTTTCAATCGATTATTTAATCGTTTTAATTGATATATTAATCGTTCTTTAAAAATAAAAAATCTTAATATTATATTATAATTTTGATGATCTTCAATATTATATATCTAATTAAATATTTATATCCACAAAAAAATATAAATTTTATATTCAAAAACATAAAATAGATAATTATAAATGAATAATTAGACGAGAAAAACTTATCTCTCTAGAGTTATATAAGGTAAAGAAATAATACAAATATATATTTTTATTTAAAATAAAAAAAAATTACCTAATATAAGTTTTTGTAAAAAAAAAAGAAGGATCTATTTTATTTTGGTTAAAAAGTAAATTAATTACTTAAATTTTTATTTGAGAAAAAGAGAATAACAAAATGACTTGGTTAAAAAAAAAAGAATGAATTCTATACCTACCCCTCCCAACGGAGTAGTTTGAATCCTATTCTAAAATAAAGACTGACCAAAAAGATTTATTTATTCCAAAATTAATAGATTTTTAATTAAAAATTGCAATGATTATAACTGTTACAATAAATCTGGGATACGTTAACAAAAAAAAAAAAGGCGGGCGATCATATTTATTATTCTCGTTATAAGGATATTAAGCATATTCTTGCTCGCCCACCACGGTATCATCATCTCAACACTTGCTTTCTCAATTTGTATTATTTTTTTTTTATTAATTTATTAACTTTTTTTCTTTCTCCCATTTGATACTGATTGAATGTTTATAAAATGTTCCCAAAACCTTGGTGGAAAAATAAAATATTGGGAACATGCGGTCTGCGCTAATAAGACAAAGTTACCGAAGCATAAACAAAATTATTATCATATAATCATGAAATGTAAAAATTTCTTCCCATGGCAAATAGTAAATTGTATTATGATTGACTATTTTGGTCAGAGACTTCTTAATACAAATAATAACGACTAATCGACTTAAAATTAATCGGGATGAAAGATAGTAGAAGCATTTAATTATTATAAATATATACAAATTTATTAATTTTTAATTAAGATTATAAATTTTTTAATTTTAAATTTTTTAATAAAAAATAAAAATAAAAATACAAATGTGTATATATTTTTTGGGATACTATATGTTCCCTAAGTTAATTATAATTCAAAAAATATAAATTTTGATAAAATTAAATACATAAGAATTGATTTAAGAACATAAAATAACTTAAAAAATATATAGTATTGACATGCTTCATTTTTAATATTTTTTTATTTTTAAATTTTTTTTGTATTCTTTTTCATAATTAGTTTACTTATAATAAATTATCTAAAAAGTAATAGATTTTTATATACTTTTGTAATAATTATCATGTTTCTCTCGTAAATTTTTTTAATTAATTAAATAATTTAATTTATAAAGATTATAGATAAGAAGTATAATTCTAATATAATTGATAGGATAGTGGGGAATTGATATTTTTGATTAATTTTTATTTTATTATTAACTAAAATATATGAAATATCTCTATTTAAATTATTTATATATTTTTTTTGTTTAAATTTGATAATAATCTCGTTAAATTTAAATAGTTCAAAAACATCAAAATTAATCAAAATGTATATTAATAATCTAAATAATAATATAGTAAAATATAACAAAACAAAAGAAAAAAAAACAATTTGAACTAAATAATTCAATATATTTATTTACCTTACAAGGAGAAATTATATACAAATTAAAATTATGTCTAACATATCAAGTAATAAATCTAATAATACTTTATATATTATAAAATATTATAAATCACATAATATTATAGAATATCTATATAAATAAGATAAGTATGACTCACGACAATGCTCCCTCTCAAGTTGTCACCTACGTATCACGAATGCCCAACTTGTTAAAGATATCTATCAAGCCTAATATATTTAGTTTTGTCATGTTGTACTAGGTTGTGAATAATAGCGAGTGCTACTTTATTATCACCATACAAGTCCATGACTCATTTAAGTTTAAATCCTAAATCACGAAGTAAATTTCTTAACCAAAGTAATTAATAAACTCTATTAGCTATACCTTTATACTCTACTTCAACACTTGATCTCACAACGACCTTCTACTTCTTATTTCTCTAAATAACAATATTACTACGTATAAAAATGAAGTAACTAGAAGTGGATTTTTCATTTGTAACGCAGCTTGACCATTCTGAATCTATACAACTAGTAATATCTAGATGATTATTCTTTCAAAACATCAAGTCTTTTCTAGGTGTAGACTTTAAATATCTCAAAATATGGATCACAGCTTTTATAAAAGTTTTACTTGAAATATGTATGAATTGACTCATAACACTAACTGCATAAATAATATCTAGCCTAGTATATGATAGATAGAATAATTTTTCAACTAACCACTGATAACAGGCTTTATGTAAGAGTTTTATTGGGGTACTAAGCCAATTTATGATTCTACTCAATATAAGTATCAACATGTCTACAATATAGCATTCATGTCTCTATCAATAAGTCAAGCATATATTTTGTTTGGCACGAGAAAATTATTTAACTTCCCCTGACGACCTCAATCCCCAAAAAATATTAAGAGAACCAATACTTTTCATCTCAAATTTTGATGCAAGTAAATTTTTTACTCTTTCAACCTCCTCTAAATCATCATCAATAATTATCATTTCATCAACATAAAATAATCATGGCATTCAATTTACCTTCATGATATTTTAGAAACAACATATGATTAAAGTTGCTCTATTTGTACCCAAAACGAGACATAGCTTGAGAAAATCTTCTAAACCAAGCTCGTGGTGATTGTTTGAAACCATACAAAAACTTATTCAACTTATATACAAATCTTCCTCCTATGTTTGCTTCATATCCTGGTGATAGATCCATAGATACTTCTTTAAATACCTTTTCATATAAAAATGCATTCTTTACATCAAATTATATCAAAAGTCCATCTAGATTAGCTACTAGGGATATAACACTCAAATAGTATTATTCTTTGTTGGTGTAGCAAAGGTCTCCTTATAAACCATTGACTCATCTGCATTGTGTTTGATAGTGAATATCCATCTACATCCAATAACTCTCTTTCCCTGTGGAGGTAGCACCAAAACCCAAATATTATTTTTCTCCAATGCCTCCATCTCTTCAATCATGACTCTTTATTAGGAACACACAAAGGATATTTGATTCACAAAAAAAGTATAAGATTTGGATAATCGATGGATGGATACAAAGTTAACTATGACATATTTAGACTTAACATTTGAACTTAATTCATATTGACGAGGTGATTTTCCACAGGTTAACCTAGAATACAAACGTACACACTATCACCGTTAACAAAGTTAGAAGAAACACCACTAACCTCAAGATTGGGATAATCCTCAAGGATTGATTAACAAGGGTTATTTGTATCTAAGAGGGGTGAAGAAGCTTTGTCTTCTTGGACAACTATATTTCGAACATCATGTTATGGTTCTCTCGAATTGATCACAAGAATGAAATGATCGATCAATTGGCTATTGGGAGCCTCTACTCGTTGAATGTTCGATCGTCGGGAATGGAATGATCGATTGTTGTTATACTTTTTCATAATTAGTACACTTGTAGTATCCCATCTAAAAGTTAATAGATTTTTATATAATTAGTATACTATGGCTACCATTTCTTTGATTAATTACGTGGTTTTATTTATAAAGATTAAAAATCAAGTAATGTAATTCTAGTATAATTGATAAAAATATAAAGAATTAATATTTTTAGGTTAATTTTATTATTCTTTTGATATTATTTTTATCTTTATTATCAATTGAAATATATGAAATGAAATATTCATATTTAAGTTACTAGTATATTTTTTACTTAAATTTGACAGCAATCTCAATAAGTTAGAGTAGTTAAGAGATATCAATTACTATTGAAATAAAAAAAATGTATATCAATAACTTAAATAAAGATATATTTAAATATAACAAAAAACAAGAGATAAATTTAATTAAATAACTCAATATATTTATTCATCGCACAAAAAGAAAAAAAAATATAACAGATTACAATCGTACCTAATAAAATAAGTAATAAATTTAATAGTATTACAAATATTCTTAATGCAAATAATAAATCAAATATTATAGAATATTAAAGATCACAAAATATTATATTCCATAAGTATCAATCCTAAAATTTGATACCTTTTGATTTTTTATTTTTTTGTGAATTTAGTCATTTAAATTTCCTATCTCCAAATATAGGTAAATAGAATGTAAAATTGTTTGAAGTGTACAAATTTTTCCATCTTTCAAAAATCTATGGTATCTCTCACTTATTTAATATAATTTTATTTTTAATTTTTAATATATATATGTCAATTGAGGTATATACTTTGCAGAATTATTATCTATTTTTTTTGTTTTTATTATGATCATAATTTATGTTTAGTTTTGAGTAATTTAATTTATGTTTAGTTTTGAGTAATTTAATTTATTTATGCATTTTTCATCTTTTATCTGATACAATTTTAGGAATTTTTTGTTTAATTTGTTTATTATCTACCTTAATTTTGTACATTACTTCACAAGTGGTACAATTCTGATAACTTTTTCTACTTGCGGGGATAAGTAGTAACTATTCGTACGTATGTTCAAAATTTTTAACTTCAAATACGTATTTATATTCATATCTAAGAATACATATTCATAAATTAAAAAAATACTAAGATAAACTTGTTTGTCAAATGTATGTATGCATCATAATCATAAATTAGTATGAATTTTTATTAATTCAATAAGGCAATACAAATATCTTTTCTTTTTTAAAATAATCACCAAAATATATTCAGAAAATTTAAGTCAAAATTTTAAGGATAAAATTAACATTTTAAAAAATATTTATTTCTTACTATAATAATATCAGTTAAATTTTGAATAGTTATTTATTATTTACAACAATATATCTCATATTTTTATAACTTATAGCCTCAATAATATATTTTTAATATTTAATTTTTTATTTACTAATTATACAAAATTATAAATTATTTAGTTGTTAAAAAAATTATTTAAATACTCATCGTTGTTATTTTTGGTAAAATAAATATTTTTTTAAATGTTCATTTTATTTTTTAAAATTTGATTTAAACATTTTAAATAAACTTCATTAATCTTTCTAAAAGAGATAATAAATTTATAATATCTCACAAAATAACTAATAAATTAAAATATATTTTTATAAAATATATTAGACTGATGCGATGTTTTCATTCCTAATTATGTACCACAAATAAATTATACTTAAATTTTAATATAGTGTAAATTTCTCCACATATATAATCGGCTAATCCTTCTACATGTTTTGTTTGTATTGCTTTTTACTTTCTAGTTTTAATTTTTTTTATTTAAGCATTATTGTAATTTAAATCTTGAAACTCTCGTGTCTAAAAAAACAAGTTTGAAGATATGAAATTTTATGAAATTGAAAATCATATAGAGAGGTTTTAGATATAGATAAATATTTTAAGTATGAATAATCAAAATTATGATTATTTGAAAAAAATTAATAATTTTTCTCTAATACAACTAACCAATTAAGAGTGAAACAAATATAATTATTAAAATATCCAAAAAGTAAACATATATTAATATTATATTTTTATATACGTATAATTATATAATAAATACACTTTTAATATTAAAATACAATAATCTAATAGTTATATTAAATTTTATTTTACTTTAAAATATGTATTAAATAATAAAAACTAATATCAACATTTTAAATAATATATTACAATATATATGTAAATATTTTAATTTTTTTAAAATATATATTTTAAAATAAATATTAAAAAATAAAAAATATTATTAAATTGTGAAAAAAATATTTTTATTGATAATCTATGATTATCACCTGAATTTATTTAAAATTTATTGTAAATCAATTATAATTAGTAGCATCATCTTTCACGTGCTCATTCCTAATAGGAGAACTCAAAAACCTCAAGACTTATGCTTAAAAAATAAGTTTGCTTATGTATATGTTTTTAATAATTTTTTTTATTTTAATATATTTTAATTATTATTATAATATTTTGATTTAAATAAATATAAATTTATTCTCTATTTTAATTATGAAATGTTTTTGTTAGACTTTTTTTTTTACTAATGATTGAGTCACAAAAAGAAAAACCAAAAAATCAACTATTTGTTTTTTGTTTTTTTGGATGTAAATCAAGTATTTGTTTATAAACAAATAAAATAGAACTTTTTTTTTCATTTTAAAGTTATTCCGTTTTGTGTGGATACGGAAGCAGAAGCTGTCAATGCCGTTCTCTGATTGCCAGACGACGATCTGAGTCTTCTATCGTCTGTCCTTTCACCTTTGTATCTTTCTATTCTCAGAAAGTTCAACATCAAACGCAAGCTATTTCCGGGGTTCTCCTAGCTTTTTCTGTAGTTTCTCCTGGTTGTTCTTTGTAACTATTTCCGTTCTTGTGTTTGTTTCTCTTATTTTGAAGCTTGTAATGTATATGTATATCTGTGTACCAAACATATGAATATGTATTGTAATTATAGATTGAAGCTTGGGAGGTTTTGTACTTTGGTCGAATTTCACAGAGTTGTGTTTCCATAGCAATACTCGAGCTCTTTTTTTTTTCTTCTTTTTTTTTAAAGCTCGTGAGTGATCTGAATCATGGTTTTTGAGAAAGAGCTCGTTGACTGCGTTTCTGGAGAATTAGACAATAACTCTTGCTTTTTGCAGAAATTCAGACTCTACGAGACTCGATCGGTACTATGAATTTTCTCTTCCTCTCTTTAGTTGGTTGTGGATGAGGAAGCTGAATATAATATTTAAATTGTGTATGCATCGTTATGTCTATACTGCTCATTCTAACTTCCTTTTCATTTGTTTTCTGATTTAATTCTTTTTTTTTATTCTATCATGTTATTATGTTCTTACTGATTTGTTTCTCGTTTTTAATTTGATTGGCGATGTTGGATTTTCCTGCTTGAGCATTAGTTGTTTGGTGGTTGGTGGTGGAGCTGGAATTTGACTTGAAGGGGTGGTGCAGAAATATTAAAAAAAAAAATGAATCCTATTGAATTTTTTGGGGTCATGTATGTGAGATTGGGAGAGTTTGAATCTTCATAGAATGGATGGGTCGAATCGAGGGGTCTATAGAAAACGAGAATTTGATTTTTGGCTATGAAATATTTGGGTTTGACCTACTTTTTATTTTTTTTGAACACTTAGCGTGGATTTGTTAATGAACTTGTTTCTAAGCCAAATTTGTAACTTTTTATTTATTCTAATGATCTCAGATTTAAAACAAGTTGCTCATTACAATTTTCTCTATGGCATACGCATTTTATCTCAGTTTTCTTATCTTCCATTATATCTAGTTTTGGTAAGATTGTATGTATCTCTCTCTCATTAACCAAATTTAGTTCTTCTGGGCATGTTCTTGATGTTACATTCCATTTCCCCTTCCTCTTATGCTTTTGTTTCTGGACATTTTCCCATTTTTTATGCTGCAAAGTTTCAGACATTGAAAGTGTCACTTTATAACCAATTGCTTTATAGTGCTGTATATGCTCCTTTTAGGCACTGAAAGGGGGTGGATTCGAACCCTTTCAGTGTATATGTGTGCGTGGGTTTGTGAGTGTGTAAATTTTATTTAAAAAAAGTTTCAGGATATATAATGAGATTTTTTTAAGAAGAATGAATAGGATTTCTATGGGAATTCCTTTTGGAACTTTTTGTTTGTTTACTTTGACGTTACTTATATGTCTTCAAAATCTCTGGTTCGTTCTTATCATTGAAGAATGCAAAATTTTCTGTTATTCTTATTACTCACTATCATTTTCAATGTTGCATTATAATGGTTGGGAGAAACATCCATTTTCATTACTCAACATCAATAAGGTCCCCCCTTCTTTATCAAAATATGCTCAACTTATAAAGTTAACTGCTCATATATTGTTTTCTGGGGTTCATATTCATTTTAGATTTATCATTCTGAATTTAATGGTGTCTACTTCAGATGAGGACGAACTCGTGTGCATACAATTTGATGTTCTGCATAATTCATCACCTAAATGTTTCTCCCTGTTCCCTGAATCATTTTGAAATCTCAATGATAATGCAGTTTTGTAAATATTGTTTAGATTTTGTATGGTTTGGCATTCAAAGATGTCTCAGTGTATCTTATTTCCGTGCATCCATCGCCATCTCTTTTCTTTCATACATGACTTACCTGATTTATGTAGATTGTTCACTAAAAACTAACGAATTCAATAAATATTCTGCATCAAACAGAGCTTTTATATGATTGGAAGAGACAAGAACAGAACGTTTTGGAGGGTATTAAAGATTGACAGGCTGGAACCATTTGAGCTAAATATTGTTGAAGACTCTACATCATACTCAGAAATTGAATGCTATGATCTGTTGAGACGGATACATGAAGGAAACAAGACAACAGGGGGACTTAAATTTGTCACTACTTGTTATGGAATTATTGGTATGGTTTCATTAATTGTTTCCCTCATAGGAGCATCTTTATTCCTTCTTTTGAAACTAAATATTTTTTTCTTTCATGTTTCTAGGTTTTGTAAGATTTCTTGGACCTTATTACTTGCTGCTTATTACACAAAGGAGGAAGATTGGGGCTATTTGTGGTCATACTATATACGCCATTAACAAGAGCGAGATGATTCCAATTCCAAATTCTATTGTGCGGGCCAAATTGGCCTATTCTAAGGATGAGAAAAGGTCTTTTGTCCATTTTGCATGTAAATGTAATAAGTAGTTAGTATTTCTAAGGAGAATTAAGAGAGTAGTGTCAAAGTCAGAACTATATGTTGTTCTTGTGTACTGTGATGAGAACTATCATGGTGTAGTTATTTTTTTATAATTTAATTATCTAGCCAAATAGTCTGCTTTTTTCGTTATCTTTTAGTTGTAGGCATAGACTGCAGTCTGGAGGTTATATCTGTGTTATGTGGGCTTTCTCAACCCATAACTCTCATTTATATGCTATATTTTAGTTTGTCTTAGGTGTATAATACATCTTCTAAAACTTATTCAGATTAAATTTTGTTATGTTATTTTGGATCTTTCTCTATGTAGACACTGTCTTATAGAGGGTATTTTCAGTTTATTTCATTCAGGCAAACTTCATTGCCCTTGTAAATGTAAATATAACGTTGTTGGTTGAACTAAGGTATCATCAGGTTTTACTGGGAAAATCATTATCTTTTCTTCTTATTATTCTTCTTTTCCCCTCTTTTTGCAGTATAAGTTAATGGTCCTTGTATTTATTCTTTTTTCCTTAAATTTGTTTTCATATTAATTTTCATGCTATATTGCCAAATGCTTATTAACTCTTTTGCTCTGTTATTTTATTTTTGACTTAGATACAAGAAGCTACTATGCACAATGGATCTTACGAAGGACTTCTATTTTAGCTACTCATATCACATCATGCGTAGTCTTCAAAAGAATATATCTAATAATAAGACAGGGGCATCCCTTTATGAAAAAATGTTTGTTTGGAATGAGTACTTAACTCGTGGAATTCGGAATGATCTCCAAAATACTCTATGGACGGTTGCCTTGGTGTATGGCTTCTTTAAACAGGTATAGATTGTTGAAATGTTGAAGTTCTTTTTAAGTAGAAATTTGGAGATAATATATATGGATGAAAACTAACTTTTCTACTTAAACTGAGACTGCAGCAATTAAAATCCATAATATGTTGCTATTTTTCCTTTTTCTTTTTCTAAATTAGTTTTATCAGTGTACCTGTATTTGAAACTATGTTAACTTTGTTTTACTGTGAGGTACACCGAGTAAATTTCAATGTTGATACTTTATGTGCCGGTAGCTTTTTTAATTTTATATATATATATATATATATATATATATAGGGTTAGCATTTTAGATGTTTTCTCATTTCTGGAGAAAATATGCATTCCATTTCTTATAGAAAGTGGGGATGGCTCAATTATTTAGTAATACAGACAGCTCCTCTGTGGGATCAATTTGACTTGTCAGTGACATAAGCTGTCACTTGGCCATCCTCATTATTATCTGGATCCTGCAATTTGTTTATCTGTTCTCTTTACAGGTTGATCTTAAGGTATCTGGCAGGAACGTCAAGTTGACCCTCATTGCCAGGCGCTCTCGTCACTATGCTGGAACTAGGTATGGACATTGCATTCAAATTCATTAATTGATTGATGCTATATTTGTTAGATTTGCACATCTGTTACACTGAACCTGACTTCTTGTTGTGCTTGTGGACCTTTAATGGCCCTTGTTGTGGAGCACCAATTCTCTTTTGTTATAATTCACCATGATGTGACATTTTCAGTCATGGTTGGTTATGCATTCAATTCTTTAGAAGCAACAATGGATAGATGCTGGAAATGTTATAGCATTTCTTTGGAATAATTTGTCCTCTATGATGATCATAACTTGTTTATCTATTTTTTGGTGCAGATACTTAAAACGAGGTATCAATGAGAAGGGTAGAGTAGCTAATGATGTTGAGACTGAACAGATTGTTATTGCAAATGTTCCTGATGGAGGTTTGATGCAAATAAGTTCAATTGTACAAAATCGGGGATCAATTCCACTTTTCTGGTCCCAAGAAACTTCGCCAATAAATATCAAACCTGATATTATATGTATGAATTTGAAAAACCTATTTATTTTGTGTGCAAATTTAATATACACTTTATTATGTTTGACTGGCCTTTTATTTGTTTTCAGTATCAAAAAAGGACCACAATTATGAAGCCACTAGACTTCACTTTGAAAATCTTGTCAAGAGATATGGAAATCCCATAATTATTCTAAATTTGATTAAGGTGGGTATTTTTAAATAAATTGAAGATCCAATCAATAATATCATAATTATTCTATTTTCTCATTTTATTTTCATTTTGTAACGTTTGTATTTGTTTACCAGACACGTGAAAAGAAGCCCAGAGAGACAATTCTCCGTGCTGAGTTTGCACATGCTATTAGATTTATAAATAGAAGCTTGTCAAAGGAGAACCACCTTAGGTTTCTTCATTGGGATCTAAACAGGCACTCTAGAAGGTACTTTTATCTTGTAGTTTAAAATTATGGTTGGGATGAATTATGAATATATCAATTTTTGTAAAGAGTCCCAAGCCAAGGAGCAATGTACTCTACTCAATCCCAAAAAGTTAACCTGTTGGGAAGGGGAGGCAAAAGGGGGTGACAAAAGGAAAGCCTACTATCATGCTGTTTGGTTTTTATCGTGGGACATTCTTCATTCTATATTCTGACAGAATAAAACCTTTATTTTTTGCAGCAAAGCTACTAATGTGTTGCTGCAGTTGAGCAAAGTGGCTGCATATGCATTGAGCTTAACTGGAATCTTCTATTGTCAAGTAACACCAAATTTAGAGCCTGCAGGATTTTTTAATAACTCCTTCCCTGAGTAAGTTTCATCTCCCCCCCCCCAAAAAAAAAATAAATAAATAAATACACTCATGATGCATTTTTTAAAATTATTATTTTTGTGTGTGGAAGTATTTAGTGTTATTTGCAGTATCAACTTACTTTTAAGTGGTAGTGACAGTGTTTTAGAACATCATTTTCAGTGACTTCTTGCTATATTTTTGTATGCCTTTGCCCTTTTAATATTTTAAATGCTGACAATTTCAATGGGTTTAGGAAAATTAATGGAGATAACTGTACTTCAGACAATGTTCCCAGTGGAAATGAGAGTGTTGATAACTGGGAAACAGAAATTTGCATTGCTAGCGGTGGCAGTGGTGGTTCAAATGGAAATTGCAGTGCAAAACCCCCAATGTTTCAGAAAGGGGTCTTAAGGACCAACTGTATTGACTGTCTAGATCGCACTAATGTTGCACAATTTGTATATGGACTTGTTGCACTTGGACATCAGCTGCACGCTTTAGGGTTGATAGAATCCCCAAAAGTTGATTTAGATAATAACTTGGCTGAAGATTTAATGAGAGCTTATGAGACAATGGGTGATACACTTGCATTTCAATATGGTGGATCTGCAGCGCATAACAAGGTAATGATTCTTTCCTGCCAGGTAGTTACTTAAACTTGGAAGCGTTCGTTCTGATTCTTGTCTATTTTGATGCCTAATAGATATTCTGTGAGAGGCGAGGACAATGGAAGGCAGCAACTCAATCTCAGGAAATCCTTAGAACTCTTCAGAGGTTTTACAACAATACCTATGTGGATGGTGTGAAACAAGATGCTATTAATGTGTGAGTCACATATGACTACTTGTTAATTAAACCTTGATGTAGAGGTTAATTTCCTCAGTGATGCAGATAAATCTGATTTTGGTATGTAAAGTATTTAGTTTTCTGGAGAAACAATTATGATAGTTTCGAATGGTTTTTTTCTTCAGATTCTTGGGTTACTACCAACCACAAGAGGGGAAACCGGCACTTTGGGAACTGGGTTCAGATCAGCATTACAATGCTGGAAAGCGTGACCCTGATTTTGATGATGGAAATGCCAGGTAAGAAGTTGCCTGCTTTCGTTCGACTGGTTTCTAATTTTTGAGGGGAATGCAAGTATAAATAACTTGTATCTTTGAAGATGTGCGAAGTTTCTTTCTGTGTACACTTAATATCTCTTAGGCTTTAGGTCAATGGGGAAGGAGTATATAAAAGGATAACTAAGAAGGTGTTGTGTCTTTTGGGAGGAAATGTTTTGCTATTTATGCGATCACTGTATCCCTATGGCAATGATAGATTCTGATCTTTTTTTTCTTTTTTTGGCTAATTCCATGAACTTTTGATTTAATAAATTTCTGAATTCTGGTCTATGGTAAACGAGTGGTATTTATTTTTTTATTCCAGTGCAATTCTTTACCTTTCTCTTCAAAATACTTGAAAGTCATAATTGCTTTGCTGCATAAATAGGACGGTTTTTAAGAGATCACTTTCAGACGGTAATATTGTCTGTGAAAACGATACACCTGTGGCAAGTAACAACTGTATGAAAGCACGAGATGGTGGCAAAGCTCTTTCAGAATCCACACCAGATATCCCAACTTGTGAAAGTGATGCATCTTATTGCAGGTATGCTTTATTTTCATTTTTTTATTACCTCAAATTTCTTTTTCTATAATTTTTGGTCGAGATATTTACTACCTCAAATTTCTGCTCCTTAAATTTCTGATATATTTCAGCCAAGAAATCTAGCTTTCTTCTTGATCATATATATCTTGGCAGAAATTTCTTATTGATTGCATAAGACCATAGGTCTTCAATAATGCAGCCGTATGGCAAAGATAAATTCACTGTCTTTTGTTGAGGTTACACCATAGTGTTTCAAAAAATTCTACTTTATCTCTACCTGTCAATATGTTTTCTGTTCATATCTTAGTCAACATCTTTACTCAATGCAGCGTGCCAGAAAGCTTTTAGATTGGAGTCCTTACTATTTGTTCAATAAAAAGACAAATGGATGTATATGAATTATCCATATGATAAATAATATTTTAATGGTCTGTCATAGTATATGAAATCGTAGACAAAAGATATCCTAATGATTTGGATTAGTGTTGATTACGACAAGTTAAGAAAAATGTCAATAATGGTGGAAATAACACTGCTCTTGATTGCTTGCTGTTTGATATTTAAGTATTCTGTTTGTAGGTACACCCCATCAGTGCCTCGCAAGCAGCTTTTCAGAGAGACACTAGAACATGAATTTCTTGAAAGTGGTCACATTTATTATGATGAACATAATGATGAATGTAACTTCTCAAATTTTATGGATGCGGACTGGCTATCTTCGTCTGGATATTCTTGCGAAGAAGAGACTTACGAGAGGTAGCTTTCATGATCCTTGCACAGATGCATATATTCTCAATTCTCTATGGAAGCTTATTCTGGCGACTTTGTGCTATATAAATTGCCTAAGTATCTGTCTTTAAGACTGAAAGAACGTAAAAGTTATGGTGACATCTTAACGAGATCTTGGAAATTTGTAAGAAAGACTTTCTTCCATTCGAAAGAAGTACTTCTCTTCCCTGTCTAACTTGCCTTTCATGCTCATTGGATGAGATGTCTTAGTTATATTGTATATTATCTCCTGTCGTGGTTAATGATAGTGATGGTATTTTTGTTAGTTAGAACTCTGAGCATCCTTTCTGTTCTGTTGGCTTTTTTTTTGCTATAGGTCACTTGGTAGCCTTTCATCAGAAAAAATTGAGTCACTAAATAGTGAACCTGGATCCATTCAGAAGGTAAGTATTTGGTATTTATAGTTGCTAGTGTTTAATATTTTAAATTTTGCTTCCTCGAGGATAACTAATTGCTCACAAGACATGTGAAGGCATGATAGACCAAAGTTCCCTCATTTGTTAAAGGCTCTATTTGTAATATGTTTTCAAATTCTGTTTTCTTATGTTTGAAATAGTTTTTTGTTTTCTAATTCTTATTTAAAGAAAACATAATCTTGTTTGATACGAGTTCTATTTTATGTTTTCTAAAATATGAACACATAACATAGGAAACTTGTTTGATAAAAGTTCCGTGTTCCGTGTTCCGTGTTTTGTGTTTTGTGTTCCATGTTCTATTTTTATTTTTCTATTTAATACTCATATTGATGAGTGAAAGGAAAAAATTATGGTCTTTGCGAAAAATAGGTGTGTTAGGGTCTGATTTGAAACTTAATCATGAAAATTTTGAAAGCTGATTTTTACAAGTTCCAAAATTGGACTAATAAGTGGAACTTATTTCCAATGAAAATGAAAACAAAACCGGTTATAAAAAAAAACACTAAATTCAAAAATTTGAGATTGAACATAGAAGATAGAAAACATGACATGTTACAGAACAAGCCCTAAAAGAACATGACTTGCGTTTGAATAATAGCCATAGCCTAACTCTCCTATGATATTGCAGGGTAAAGAGCAGGTTGAAACTGAGCTCACTCTTGACAACATCCGAAAAGAGTTTACTGAGAATTTTATGAACTGGGTAACCACAGGAGGACCACTGTTTTTTTGAAGTCAGTTATAATTATTTCAAATACCTCAAGTTAATCTCTCAATCATGCAATTCAACCCGTCCGAAGGATTTGGGTGGTTGTACAGAAAATAAATGGTAAGAGAATTCTATCAAAGAGAATATTAATGTATTATTCTTCAAAATTCCACCAAATCGCGACGCAATTGATCATAAGGTCTATTTTTCATGATATAGAAATGCTAGAGTAGGTGTATACTCTATACAATTCTTTAATTACCAACTTCTTTTTTTTTTGTCAAGATAATTCCCAACTTCTTCGATGCTTCTTTTTTGGTACTAATCTTGTAAAATATTTGCACGAACACTATACGACTTGTGTGTTCGGTATTCAGTTTACATCTTTTAATTTCACTTTTAGTTTTATAGATGAAGGTTCCTTTTTACCTCTCCCCACAACTTATAACCATCGATAAATGCATTCGATGTTTTGAACCCTTTTTATTTATTTATTATTATTAAAAGCTAAATAATATTTCATTAAGATTTGGAGCTGAAAAATACAATAAAAGCAATATCTACACAAATGAAATTCTACAATACAAAGACTAAGAAAGCATAAATCGCATATAGGTAGGAAGATGATTCTGTTGAGAGAAGCATAACTTTTTTTTCTAGTTGCTTGTTTTTGATATTCTTCAACCACCAGCCATGGTTGTTTCGATGGATGCATTAAAAGAATTTCAAATTAAACAAAATAATTGTATCTTGTCAAACTTTTTCAGATCTAAAATCCACCTAAAAACAGATGCAAATATCTGTAAGAGAACACGGAGATAGCTAACAAAGTGACCCAAAATAGATTACAAAAACACTAAATATACTAAAGAAATACCTCAAATTTGAATGTAAATCAAGATTTAAGAGCTTCCACAAACTTTATTCAAGGAAAACACACACTAAACTTATTATACCGAAAACATATATTAAAGATATTAAAATAGACAAAAAGCGAAACAAAATTTATTGGAGGGAGTTTTCATGGAGGAAAAAAGCCCTCCATTAGATGAGAGTTATCGGAGGAGATGGTCGAAAAAAGAACAGAGGTGGACTTTACAAGATTGGGATGAGAAAAGTTTTCTTTCACACCTATTTCAGCTCATAAGTTTCATGTTTTGAACGTGTTTAAAGCTGAAATGATATAAACATCGGGGAATATTTGTCGGTAGTTTAGTAGCTGAAATGATATAAACTATCTTGTAATAAGATGAAGGTAGTATGTTAAAATCTTAATTGAGATAAAAAGTCCTATCAGAAGTATAATATTAAAAAAAAGGTTATTTAATCGAATTCAATGTTTTCTTGTGATAAAATAGATTTCCGAACACTATATATTCTTAAGAATGCTAGTTGGAGAATGAATAGTTATGATTTCACTAATATGAACACACCACTTAACCAGTTTGTTTCAGTTTCTACTTTCCTCTGTTTTCACACAACGGACGAATCTCAGGTTGTTATTAACCAACATCAACACTTTCCAAGAGTCCTCTACTTCAAGAGTCAAAGTAACAAGAAGAAGATCATGATCATGATTGTTGAAAAATAAGTGTTTAAAATGCCAAGGTCAAATGCCAAAGACCTTGTAAGATAAAACAATCTCTCTCAAAGTTGTATTCTTTCATTCATATTTTCATTACAATTCTATAGCTATATATAAGGAGATTTATTCCTTAAATTACTATTTGAATTAAGGATTCCTTAATTTACTCATCGAATTAAGGATTTCTTGTTTTACTCCTTGAATTAAGGATTCCTTGTTTTACTCCTTGAATTAAAGATTCCTTATTTTACTCCTTGAATTAATGATTCCTTGTTTTTCTCCTTGAATTAATCCTTAAATTAAGGATGATAACTCCTTGATTTACTCCTTGAATTATGGTTCTTGATTTACTCATTAAATTAAGAAGTTAACACTCCTTAATTTTATCTCCAATACTCCCCCTCAAGTTGGATCCATAAGGTTTATGGATCTAAGCTTGCACAGAAGTCGTTGAAACTGATGAGAAGTCAATGCATCAAATGTAAAACTAACAAAAAATGTTGATTACGATAGCAAAAAAAAATTATTGTTGTCGATGTGGGACCTTTCCTTTTACCACAATACTTCCCCTCCACATCGAGCATGTTGGAGCTGTGGGAGAGATTTAATCCATCATCACCAAGAGCTTGGTTTCAATGTAGGACCTTTCCTTTTACCACAATACTCCTCCTCCACATTAGATAGGTAGAAGCTGTTGGAGAGATTTAATCCATCATAGCCAAGAGCTTGATTTTAATGTGGGACTTTTCTTTTTACCACAATACTTCTCCTCTACATCAAGTCGGTAGAAGTTATAGGAGAGATTTAATCTATCATCACTAAGAGAATTTGGTTTGAAAAAACAAATAGAATAAGAAATCGCTCTGATAGAGTGTCAAACTCATTTTGAGTAGAAGAATAACAATTTTTGTCCAAAAAGATCGACTTGCTCTGATACCAAGGACTCTAATTCTATCTCCAATAATGATCATGTTTACAATAATGATCATGATCATGATCAGAACCAACAAAAATTATTGTTAAGTAATTTTGTTTATTTTTTTTAAAATAACATTAAAATTTATTTTTTTATTAAATAAAAAATAAATGGGATTCCAATATAAGTTAAGTAATTATTGTTGTTGTTGGACATTCTTAATTTATATAATTTATATATTTAAATTTCTCTAGTCATATGCTACTTTTAGAGTTAATATATTTTTTTCATCGGTCTTTGAAATTGACAAAGTGTAAATAATTACATTTTTGTGTCTCTTTTAAAAATAATTATCTCCATTGTTATTGTTTTTTGCATAGTAATGTTTATTAATTTAATGGCCTTTAGAGTGCTTACCTCTACAGTGTTAGCTATTATTTTTAAATTTTTTAACTATCATGTGTTTATTTATATTTATTTAAAAAAAATCAGATTTAAACAGTTTATTAAAAAAATGTTTTAGTATCCATCGATATCTAACTACTTTGAAGTAAACTATTTTCTAACAAGGAGAAATTCAATGCTATTGCAATGCGTCATTTTCATGATCTCCATGCTCGAGCCATTAGCTTATTTCCATAGCGATTGACTTTTTTCAGAGCAGCTTGCTCTTTCTCCGACGACAATTTTTGCTCTTAATCTCTAATTTTTTTTTGGGTGTTATTTTCATTAATGTATCCCTTTTTATTGCTGTTATTATTAATATTATTTTTATTATTGTTATTGTAAGGTTTACAAATGTTAGAAATATTCGTGAACAACGTACTTAAATATAATTTAGTATCTAAGTGCGCTTTTTTAGATCATTTATCAAGCTAAAGAAACCATCGAACAACAAATGAACACATCTTAAGTATATTTATATTTTTATACATGTTAGATTTTATATTAGACATATAAAAACATTTACTTAATACTTGCCTAGGTTCTTATTACGGATGATTTGAGAGAAGGTTCATCTATATCACGTGCTCTTTTCTTTGATAGGTTTAACAACTCATATTGGAAGGCTCGTATGAGAGCCTTTCTACGTTTTATAGATGAGAGTGTTTAGAATTCTGTTATTTATGGTTGAGAACCACCTACGATTACCAAAGATAATATTATCGTTCTTAAACCTATGAATGAATGGACTAGTAAAGATAAAACTACTAGTAATTGGAAACAAAAAGGTATTAATGTTATCTTTAGTGTTGTGTTTGCTGATGAGTTCCATCGTATCTCTAATATTAATATTGTTAAGCATGTTTGTGATATTTTAGAGCTTGCCCATGAGAGCACCACACAAGTTAAATGAATTAACTTTCGTAGGCTTAGTACTCAATTTAAAAACCTTAGGATGAAAGAAAATGAGACATTTTTTAAATTTTATGTTAAACTATTTGATATTATTAACATTTCTGTCAATCTTGGAGAGAAAATTAATGATTTCAAGATAGTTTGAAAGATTCTCCGCTTCGCTTCCATGCAAAGGTCACTATCATTGATGAAAGTAAGGATGTAGACAACATTAAAATTGAGAAACTCGTTGGCTCACTTCAAACCTTTGAGATGAGTTTTCAAACACCTCAAAAGAATAAAGGCATTGTTTTCAAAACCACCGTGATTGATGATGGTGATAATGATAATGACGAGGATGAAGAAGAATTGAAACTCTTAGCCAAAAGAATTAAGAAAATCCTCAACCAGAATAATTCACAGAATAGCTGAAAACCAAAATGTTCAAGGGATCAAAATCTAAGATAACTCAAACATATGAGTTCCAAAGATAAGAAAACTAAACCCATTGGACCTAGATGTTTTAAATGAAATCAGATTTGTCATATTGTAGTTGAGTGTGCTAACAAAAAGAAAAGAATTGTAAGATCTTTCAATGCTATTTTTAGCGACTTAGAAAGTGACAACGATAATCTTAATAACTTAGAAAATTGTGGCACCAACTACTTAGCATTTACTACAATTATTGATGGATACTCTAGTGAGTTTGATATTGATTCAGATTATGAGGAAAGTGATTATGAATTCCTATTTAATAAATTTAATGCAAATAATCTTGATGAATTGTTTATTGAGTTAATTGGTAGTAAGAGACAAAACGACAAGTTCCAAGTAGAAGTAACTAAACTAAATGACGAACTTAAATCCTTTGAAATAAATTCTTCAATTATAGAAAAAGAAAAAATTGAACTGTCTGAACGTGCTAATGTTTTGAATTCAAGTCTTATAGACCTTATAGGAAAATAAGAATATTATGTAGGAAATTGAAGAATCAAAGGAAATCGCAAGGAAGTTGACCATTGGAGCTGAAAATCTAAACAAAATTCTTGACTATGGAAAACCTTTTGGCAACAAGAAAAGGATAGGCTACGTGGATAGGGATTCTGCGCCATCATCTTTAAAAACAACTTAGTTTGTAAAATCTTATAACCCTTCTTCTTCATATGATACACGTTGCATTGGTTTTAAGGATGAGAGCTCCACACCTTTAACCTTAAAAACCACATCTATAAGGCTTGCTAACTCTACTGCTACAATTATTGTTTATATACAAAGAATCTTTGCACCTATGATTGAAAAACAATTATTAAGTTTGTACACATATGTCATCATTATGGTAGAAAATGTCATATTAGGCCCAAGTTTAGGTTCTTGATGAATGCTCATAATAATTATTTCCATGCTTCTAGTTATAGGACTCACTATCATCATACATCTATTCATGTTGCATCATATTCTAGAATGAATAAAAAATACAGTAATATGTTCAAAAATTCTATTAGAAAACATGAAGTTGTTGGTTCAAAGAGGCATGTGAATTTAAAAACTTTTAATTCTATGACTAATTATCACCATCCTATCATGCATGTCGTATCTTCATTTAAGATAATTGAAAAATCTAAAGATAAGTCCAAGAACAAACTAATGACAACTACGGTAGTTGATTTCTAACCCATAAATACAAAGAAACCAAAATTCAAGAAAGTTTGTCTCTTTTCAGTCACCTGATTGGCGTTTAATATTCACCTAAGAATCTTTGTTTGAGTGCTTAATTAATCCTAAATAAGCATATTTAGTTTGTTAGTTTGTTTTTTTTTCATTTTTATTGATGTTTATTTAGTTTTAATAAAAAAAAGAGTAGGCTTATTTTAATGATGACATGAACTACTCACACAGCCACTAGACACATATGTATATCATGCTTGAAGTTTATAATTGATATTGTAAGATTATAGAACTTGAGTTACCCTTGAATGCAAAATTGTATTTAAGCTTGGTCTTTTACTTTCTAAAATTTCATTATATAGAGACACTTAGTTTTTATATGACTACTTATTGATATGAAGCTACTGTAACAAGCGGAGAGTGATACCTCATAACTGGTATGAAAGTTATTATAATATATTTCTAACTCATAATAAAAGAAAAAGTAAAATACAAAAACAATTGCATGTACAAAAAGAAAGATCTAAAAGTGGTTATATAAAAAAAAGGGGAAAATAAATAAATAAGTGAATAACGAATCCCTCATATGCAAAAAAAAAATGGAGGAGTAGCCAAAAAAATTATAATAAAAATTGTAAGTTCTCTCTTGATGGATAATTTTATTTTGTGAAAGTAAGGACTCAATTGCAGTTTTTCTTGATAGGTGATACTTTTCTTTTGAATATTTCATGACTAATCATAAATGAATAAATTGACATTATTATAGTTCAAATATGTATCTTACTTTTGGATGATTGTAGATATGTCATCTTATATGTTAGTATGTCTGTGTGTCTTGTCTATATATTTATGTTTTCAATAGAGAGTCAAAACTTGAACAAAATTACTATCATCAATTGAGTGTTTTGCTCTATTCATGTTTAAATTAGTCTACTATCCTAAAAAAAAATAAAAATTTATAGATATTAGATTTTATAAATTTTTATTTTCTTTTACTTTATTTTGAGGAGTCATAGAATTTAGTGAAAAGTTTTTTTTATTACATACATCTTATCTTGCTCATATTAAATCTAAGCTTTAATGTTACATTACATATACGTATGACAAAAAGGGTAAGAGATAATACACATGTGGGGGTACACAATGGGAGAAATATTATTTAATGGGAGAGATTGCACATAAGTGAGAACACCTAAAATGTTATATTCATTGAATATGTCATGTAGAGGCAATAATACTTAAATGTTCTATTCATTGTTACTCATCACTTATAGTTCTTTGCCTTTATGTTATTATATACATTGAATTAATAAACGATAAGTCTTTTGGGACAAGTGTACTTATTTTTGTTTTTGTTTTTCAGTGTACATATGAGGTATTAAGATTCAAGCGAAAATAGTTTTACCAAATCATAAAATAGTTTCATTGTGTAAAATTTATTTTTTCTATAAGCGTGATATAATAAGAGAGAGGTTTTGTCACATAAATATGTCAAAAGGGGAGATTGTAAGGTTTATGAGTGTTGATAATATTTGTGAACAAAATATTTAAGTATAATTTAGTTTCTAAATGCATAATTCAAGATCATTTATCAAGTCGAAGAAACTACCAAGCATCAAATGAACACATCTTAGATATACTTCTGTTCTTATACATGCTAGATTTCATATTAAACATATAAGAATATTCAATATATAGGTTACTCGATTGATCGAGTAATTTCTAGATCGATCGAGGAGGTGGATCAATCGAGAATCGATCATATTCAATCTACCTAGTCTTGGGTTTTTATTAATTGTTGTCTAGATCAATCGAAAAAGGTTTCAATCGATTGACCTTATTAGTTCAATCGATCAAGCTTGATCTGGATCGATCGAGCGACGAGGGTTTCAACTTTAACTTAATTGTTTACTTGAGCTAAACTTTTCAATTACAATATTGTCCTTATTATTTACCATTCTATGAATTATTTAATGGACATATTTGTAATTGGACTTTAATCTAGCATTAAGGATTCAATATTTACTATTTAAACAATCTAATGCCTCTTGTTTTCTTCTACCATAATCATTATAATTTTCCAATTATTTTTGTGATCTTTCTCTCTCAAAAGATTTTGCAAAAAAGATCATATCTGTTTATGTTTCTTTCTTTAAGTAATCTGTCAAACATTGACGGTTGTGTTTGATTGGTTAATATGCTTATTTAATTTATGGTATTTTGATTATATGTTCATCTAGCTTCCTTTTTATTATGTTCTTGAATGATTTGATTAAATAATTGTGTGTGTAATTCGTAATTTTTTTATTTGATTATTTAACTTTAAAATAACTATCTTTATTGAACGTTTGCTAGATGATTTAACATTAACTACTATATTGGTAAATCTTTTAGTTAGGGTTATTCATTGTTGAATCTGTTATAGAAAACACTTTATACTTATGTTATTATTACCTTTTCAGGTGCTCGTGTGACTCAAGTTTATCGGAACGTTGGTCTGAATTCGAATACCTTTCTTATAAAGACTGTGAAAAGGAAACATCAATTTGTAAATAGATTAATTAAGGACATCATCTTGAAGGGTAGTTTAAGTTATGACCTTATAATTTTATTTTATTTTCATAGTGGATATTTAGTTGATCGGTTAGATTGTTAGTTTTTCTTTTGGGTCATTTTTTTGACTTACGTTGTTTTCACTTAAAAATATCGTATGTTAATTTTTATTTTTGAATTATTTTATTTACTTACAATTGGATGTCTAGTTATTTGAAAAAAATTAATTTGATATATTTTTATTAATTATTTATTTACCCGACTTATTAATTATATCCATGACTAAAAAAAATCATTTATATTTATTATTATTTGTATTCAGTTTAGATATCTAGGTACAGTTATATTTCCTCTGCTTTCACGTTGTATCAGCTATGTATATTCATTTCATCCACATTTATCGTTACCTTGGAGACGTATTTTCGAATAACTGTATTGCCATGAATATTGATGGCACTTGGAGTGCAGTTTCGAAAAGTGGACAACTTGGGATCATACAAATGAACCATGAAACCACTATTTTCATTTGGTAAGTGATTCCAAACTGTTAATCAACTTCTTAACTTGTGAGGACGTTTTAGTGCATTGAAAACTATCTAATATCATCTTTTACCAAAGTAGAGATCTGCGAGACTTCTCTAATGTACAAATACATGTTTGGCATGATCCCAACGAAGTGTTAGATTAGGTTGCTTACCGCTCTTAATACTAAGTCACTGCTGTTGTATTGATCTCCCGACCCGCATTCTTAATTATCTACCCTTCTCTTATCTAATAGGGTATAATATTTCAATTTTCTTATATTTTTCTTATTTATAATATAATACTTATGTTCAAAACCTCTCTTTATCATTTAAGGAAGTATTTATTATCGTGCTTAAAAAACACACCAGTTCTATGAACAATGTTCGTTTTAATGGACATAATCATATATGGAAGATAAAGGTATAAAATAAGTGGGTGTTCAAGAGTTGGGATAAAGGCTAACAGTTGTACTCGAATATTAAGACATTAAATAAGTAAAATGCATCAATAACTAACAGCTTCCCTTGTAAATTGTACTCGAATATTTAGAAATTATCAATAACCAACAGCTACCATCGTCAACACTGGGTGTTTAACATTAGAAGATAATTAAAATGTACATGAGGTAATCCAAGCAACCTTTTGAAGGCATCTATCTGGCCAAGTCCAATCAAAATGCAGCCATGGGAAGGAAGAAAGAAATAAAGAAAAAAAAGCGCACTGAAAATATGGGCAAATATCTTGCTCATAAAGAACTAAAATGAGGTTCATAACCAATTCGAGCAAAATTTGCTAGGATTGGAATATCTGTATATTATACGAATTCATGTAGCAGCCAACAAAAGTATAACGCATAAAAAATTCTACAAATCTCGCTATCTAAACACTACTGTGCCAGAAACAAGTTCCTTTAAACAAACACAAATCTAACAGTCATCATCAAACATCGTGGCAATCGCCCTTACCATCATCACTTAATCCCAGCCAGTAGCAGGGGCAGCACCTTCAATTCCTGCTGTGGGTATCTGAGGAGGTGGAATTGCAGCATCCCAACCTTCTGTTGCTAGAGGAACTGCAGCTGCATGAAAGTATAGAAGATTAGAAAAGCTTGAACAAGCAACATTGTGAGAACCAGACAACACATAAATTGCATAATAAGTATGTAAGGCAGAGCCTAGCTCGAAAAGCCAATATAATAAGAAACAACACAAGTCTACATTAATGAAATAAAAGGACAGTGATCAGACCTTCTTCAGCAGTCCAGCCGACACCAGCAACAGCTGGAGTAGGTTGGGCAGCTTCGGTGGGCCATGCAGAATCAGCTATTTGGCTAGGCCACTGATCAGTAGAAAGGCCACCAATAGCAGAAGCACCATAATCTGCAATACCATAATCTGCAGGGATAACAGCTTCCTCTTCCTCCTGTTCTTTAGCCTCTTCAGGTTCTCTGTAGAAGAACAAATCGACCTGCACATAATAAGAACATTAGACATTGAATAATTAATATACGTTTAATCCAATTTCTATATGTATTCAGGATTACCAATTAAGTGTTCAAACATATATAGCAAGTGTGAATAAAAAATTATCAAATTTAACAACTATCAGTATTCAGCACTAACCATGACATCCCACTTGTGCCCAACACGAATAGTACCACGCATCTGTAGAACCATTCTTCCCAACAGCCAGAAGAGACATCCAATACTATGTTTCCCCTTGTTATTGGAAGGTATACCAATATCAACATACCTCATTGGAGAATCAGTATCACAAAAAGCAATTGTTGGTATGTTCCCAAGAGCAGCTTCTTTGATTGGCTGCAATGAATTACAATAGTCATATAAAAAGCCATGCTTTAGAAATACAGTTAAGTAATTAACTAAATATAGCTTTACATTTACTTCAAGGCAAACAGTTGACAAAAAGGTGATACTTCACCTGATGATCAGTTCTTGGATCAGTAAGAATGAGGAGACGAGGCTCATTGAAAGAAGTCTGAAGCTGGTTAGTGAAGGTACCAGGAGTGTGCCTCCCAGCAATAGCATGAGCACCAGTATATTGGGCGAACTTAAGGACAGCCCTTTGTCCATATGGTCTTGCGGATTGGACAATGATATCCTGTGGGTTTTCAATGGCAACAATAACTCTAGCTGCTAGAAGAAGCTTTTCCCAGGTTTTCCCAAGGTTGATAATGTAAATTCCTAGAAGACCAAATTACCATTTTTCATTAAGTTGGAATCAGATTCTAGCGTTTTTCTTCCTATAAGAAGCAGACTCCATCACATTAACGAAATAAAACTCAATCGTTGTTAAAGACGAGTAAATATCCACATTAATGCTAAAAAAAATCTACTTCCAATGCAAAGCAGAGTAACGTGATTCAAAAGGTACGAAACTAGAAGAATACCAATAATACATAATCTTCCAAACAATATAAACCAAAAAACTAGGACCAGATACAAGGAGGGGATCTTATCAAAACGATGTCCAATAAATACAAAGGTGAATAAAAATCAGATGCTAAATCAAAACAAGTACTATCGACTGTCCAGAGTCGCAAACGGCTAGTAATTAAAGCCAAAAACGGAGCTTAAAGCAAATGAAAAATTTTCTACGTAATACTAAAATCAAACAATATAAAAGTGAAAGGTGTATGGTGCATCCACGCGAGAGATAACAAAACAGAGAAATTACCATCGTTACGGCGCTTGAAAACATATCGTTCCATTTGGTAGTCACAGTTTTTGGTGCCCAGGTGGACTTCGGCGGCCAACATCATCTGAATGTCAGCCTCCTTTTGAGAAAGCTGACGGGAAGAGGCGGCATTGGTTACGGTAGCCATGGCTCACAATTCGGAACAGCAAAAGCGGAAGCAAATATAGTGCTCTCAATGTCTCGCGCTCGGCTTAGGGTTTTCTCATAGCTTATATATCGCACAGAATCCTAACTTTTTCTTCTTCGTTTTTAAATTACAATTTTTGAAGTTGGATAAAAAAATCGAAGGACAATGTTATTAAATTAGTCAAATGATTTTTTGATTTGTGTAATAATATAACAATAAAATTTAATCTTATTTTATTTTAAATTATAGATTTAAATAACATAAAATATTATTTAATCGAAATTATATTTTATTAATAATAATTTCACTTAACAATATAATTTATAATTGAATTAAAAAAATAATTTCATAAATATTTACTATAATATTAATAATAATAATTGTAGTAATATAATTACTAATTTGATCACAACAATAATAAAATTTAGTTATCATTTTATATATCCTTCTCTTCAATTTTATCATTTTTACTGTCACATCTCATCTCATCTCATCTCATATTTTATATCTTTCTTTCTACCTCTCTAACCTTTATCATGACCACTAGGGGTGTCCATGGTCCGGTGCGGTCCGGTTTTTCCTAAAAAAAATTTAATCGGATTGGACCGTTTGACTTATAAAACCGTTCGGTCCGGTTTGGTTCGATTTTTTTATAATTTAATGAAAAATAATGTGAAATTTTTAATATATTATTAAACCGATCCGGACCGGTTCGAATGGTTTAAAATTAATACAAACTGAACCGGACCGTTTGATTAGCAAAACCGTTCGGTTTGGTCCGGTCTGATCCGGTTTTACGGTTTGGTCCGGTCCGAACCGATTTATGGACACTCCTAATGACCACACATCCACCACTCCAACATCCTTGATGTTGTATATCCCATTGTAGATCTCGAACCACTCCAACATCCTTGATGTTGTATATCCCATTGTAGATCTCGTTGATCTTAATGTCATAGGAATCATTTGAGTTTTCCTTTAAAAGTAAATTTTCCCTCAAATTACAATAAGGGTGGGAAAATTGGTGTTTAAAGTCAATTTTAAAAATTGACCTAGAATTAATTTTAAGTTGGAAGAGGTGTAAAATTGAGCTCAAGCTTTCTAATGGTCTTGTTTTTGTTGAAAAAAAATGGTTTTTAACCAGTGATGATATGATAAGGTATCATTTTAAGTAGGACCTATTTGGTATAAGTGTATAGTCATTATTTATTTGAGTTCTCTTTATTAAGTGAATCAAAATTATATATTTACATGTTTAAAATGATATTATGATAAACTAGAAGTTAAGTCATAAAATTCACTTATTAAGAAAAAAAAAGTGGTTGTTTCCACGTTGAAAAACTAACACATTAGATGCTTTAAATAGTATTTGTTTTCTTAAAAATAATAAACTAGTATAGCAAAAATACTCTCTCTATGTACGCGCATGTACGGGTACATATCCTTGGATGTTTATTCGAAAAATCCATAACTTTAATTATATGCTCGTGCATCCCACGAAAAACAAATATAGTCTAATTTCAATAAGTTTTGCATAGTCCAATTTTTGCTACTTGTGAATTTTATTTTTCTTCTCAAAATAAAATCGCTCTTGAACTTTTTATAACTATTGAAGAGTTACAGAAGCTATCATTAGCATTTGTTGCAATATTTTCAATAGCTATTCATTGACATTTGCTACAATAGTTTTTTAGATCTCCAACATTCTTTTTATGAATGTTATATATTTGACTCTGCAGTTAGAGAAAAACACATAAATTACAACAATTATTCTCATAAATTTCACGTAGCAAACTCTTATTTACTTCAAAAAATTTGAATCTAGAGCTAAGTTCCGTGTAAGAGAGAACGGGTACAAAACAATTCATCATAGCAATAGTTAGTGGTGTTCAAATATTAATATTGATTGTTTTATCCTGTGATGTATTTTTTCTTTATTCTCAAACACACAAAAAATTATCTTAAAACAATTATGTAACACATGATTCGATCTTTTCTTAATTTTTATTTCTTTTCTTTCATATATATTTTACAGTTTATTTAAAATATGTAACTTTCATCTTTCTAATTTATATCTCATGTACATTTCTTGTTTTTCCACTTCATATTTCTTATAGTTTTCTCTCTTAAGTTTTACAGTGGAGTTGCTTCTTTGTTATTTGACTTTTGTGATTGCAGCCATGAATTATGACGATGGAAATGATAATTAGAGTTTTTGTATAAATTGCAGCATATGGTATTCTTTCACTTGTTTTCATCTGCTTATCCTCTATAATATGTTGTGTTGTGGTTGCTCAAATGGTGATGTCTTTCTTGTTTACTTGGACTAATATAGTGATATAAGTATTTTGGATTAATTGCAATGTTTTAACAAAATTCCCTCTTTTAACTAAGTTTATTTTATATTATTAAATTTTAACTAAGTTTATTTTATATTATTAACTTTTACTGTTATCGTCTCATGTAACTGTATCTATTGAATTAAAAAAAATTAATAATATTCAATAATATACTCTCCAACATATTTATTAACTTATTTATTTGTAACATGTAAGTTATTTTTTAAATTACACTTTTATTTAAATAAAAAATAGATTTTCAAAATCACTATAATGCCTAACTCTAACACATACTACTATAAAATGTGGCATTTAAGTTAAGATTTAAAGTTGATTTTTGGATAAAATCGATTTATAATGAATTTAAAATCGGTTCGTTGAAAAACTCACTTAAAACACAGATTGTAGTGTCAGTTGACGTGTTGAATTTGGCTATCCATGTGTAGCGTCAGTTGACATGTAGAATCGATGCTACATCCTACGTGTAGCGTAATGTAGCGTCGGTTCAACACGTCAACTGACGCTACACACATGGATATTTTCCTTTTCTCTTCTTTTTTTCCCATTAGACAGGACAATGTTCTAGCGCTGCATGTAAACACTCTCAAAAACCTAAAACCGACCGACACTCCCCCTCCACTCTTTCTCATTTTCGGCCATCTATGACTACCAATTCTAGCACCGTTTAATTGTTTTCTTCCTCTCCAATTTATCTTCTCGATTTCCTATTTTTTTAGCGAAACACTCAAATTTTTTATACCTATTTTCTCACTTACAAAACATTTTTTTTCTTCATTTCCTCCATTTTGTCACTTCATTTACTCTTGTAAATATTTCTATTAATCCTACGCACTTATTATTCATATTTCTTTATTTTTTTGTATATTATTTATTATTATTTATGTGTATAATTTTTTGTATTATGTGATTTTGTATAAATTTTCGTAATGAAATAAATTTATATATTTATGACTGTGATTTAAGGTTGGTTTTTAATTTATTTATTTTTGTTAATATGAAATGGGAAAGACATAATTCAACAATATGATGCTCATTAAAAATTTAGGTTTGAAGTAGTTTAGTTATTTAAAAAAATATTAATCATCACAAAATTGTTATATAATTTTTGTTTTATATATCTTAAATTTGAAATCAACTCAAATAATGTTGCATATTATTATTAGTAATTACAATCAATCTTATATAATTATATTTATGTGTACATATTTGTTATGTATTTATTTTTATATGATGTTTTGATAGATATTCTAATAATTAGGGAATTCATATATAATAATATCTGAAATATATTGGTTGATACATATTTAATATGTTTAATGTTATTAATAGAAAATGGAAAAATCTTGGATATAAAAATGTAGAATTGAGCAAGACTACATTTCTGGAGTTGAAAGTTTATTGGAATTTGTTTGTAGAAATAGTAATAATGAAATTAGTATGATTCGATACCCATGTGTTAAATGTAAAAATGAGCAATTTCATGATATTGACAAGGTTAAGTATCACTTTATCCGTAGTGGTATTCTTTTGAGTTATAAATGTTTGTATTATCATGAAGAAAATATTGATAATACTAATGGGGAAGAGATAAATAAGAATGTGAGTGGATTATATGTACATCTTATCATAATGTACAGACATAAAATATGTTTTATGGTGTTGAAGATGAGTTACATGAGAATGATTCCAAAACCTTTAAAAACTTCTAGAAGATGCCAAAAAATTGTTGTATCTAGAATACAATAAATACACTAAAATGTTGGGATTGGTTCATTTGTACAATGTGAAGGGCAAAAAATGGTTTTTCTAACAAGGAATTCACAGAATTACTATATGTACTATTTGATATGTTTCTTGAGGGTATTGAATTATCGTCTTCAATGTATGAAGTAAAGAAATCTCTTAGTCGATTTGGCATGAAATATCATAAGATTTATGCTTGTAAAGAAAAGAATATGAGATATTAGATGATTGTTTGATGTGTAAAGAATTGAGATGGAAGCATGCTACAAATGAGACAATACCTAAAAAAGGCATGCTCGTAAAGGTTCTTTGGTACATTCCTCCGATTCCTTGCTTTCAAAGGTTGTTTAAAAGTAAAGAGACATCAAATATGTTGACTTGGCATTTAGATAATCGATATGATGATGGGGTGCTACGTCATCCTTTTGATTCTCTAAATTGGAAAGTAGTAGATAATTTATCCCCTCAATTTGCATCTAATCTGTGCAATCTTTGTCTTGCCATTGTTGTTGATGGAATTAATCCACACAATTCCCTTGGTTAGTAGATATAGTTGTTGGCCAATAATTATGGTAACATATAACCTTCTTCCCTGGTTGTGTAGGAAAATAAAATTCATGATGTTAACATTATTTATCTTAGGACGGAAACAACCTGGTGTTGATATTGATGTATATTTGCAGCCTCTGATAGATGATTTAAAGACGTTGTGTAATGATGGTGTATATGTTTACAATTCACATAAATAAGAACACTTTAACTTAAGGGGGGTCATTTTATGGATAATTAATGATTTTCTTGCCTATAGGAACTTATCAAGATATGCAATAAAAGGTTATATGAGATGCTCTATATGTAGTGATAACACTTCTGCAACTTATCTTATTCACATACGAAATATGTCTTATAGAAGATATAGAAGATTTTTGCCATCTGGACACAAGTTTAGATACCAAAAGAAACCGTTCGATGGTGAAAAAGATCATGATCTTGCACCCCGACCTTTGCAAGGTGTTGAGATATTAAGGTAATTGAATGGTATGACATTCAAACGATATGAAAATATGAAAAAAAGAATACTCACTAATGGAGGGAAACGAAAGAGGTCAACTAATAAAAATGGTGAAAATGAAAATGTTACTGAATCAGTAGATTGATAACTGTATTTTATACAGTTATTTTCATCAATTTTAGTAATGATAATTGCTATGTTCGTTTAATATTTATTAATTTTTGTTAAATAAATTAATATTTTCTTTTTATTTGCTAAAAATACATTTTTAATAAAATTCAATAATTTGTATCGAAAATGTACTTAATTTCAAATTTCTGTCCACAAATATAATTTCACAATAAATAAGTATTTAATTGCAATTTATCAATGTTGAAAATATAAATTAAATTAAATTTGGGCTTAATTTTAGTTAATAAAAGTTTAAAATTTAATTTAAAATTAGTAAAGGGCTATATTGCAATTAAACAAAGTTTAAAATGTAATTTGAAATATATTGTGGGTGAAAACATAATTAAAAGAAGTTATTTTCTCGTGAGGAGAAGTTAAAGGCCACGCTACAAGATCACACTCGCTAAACGTGGGCCGTCTGATCAAAGGATCAACGCGCTCGGATTTGCGCGTGTTCATCAAGCCCGACGAGGAGAGATGGTACAGAGATATTCCTCTCAAGTGGCAGTGCCGATGGGCCCACGCGTGTCGCGTTGCGGCGCGAAATGGGACCCATCGAGTACGCGAGATTCCCCGAGATCGGCGGCCGTTGGATCGGATCGATCACCCGGATTGAGCGCGTGTAACCAAGGCATCGCCGCGACCTAACCTTATGTGTAGAAATCGTGTGTGATGCGGATTATGGTAGCAGCGTGCATCTTCAGTTTTTAAAGAATAAGAATCTGCCACGTGTCCCACTAATTTTTAAGCGAATAATATTCTGACACGTGGTATGTTATCATGAGTGCGACCGCACTGAATCAAACCCCCGTTTCCAGCCGTTTCCTCAGTTTTCGGCACCCCAATCCTGTGTGTCGTTCCTGCGTGCAGCCTGTTTGTTCAGCCAATGATGTGTTGCCACGTGGCCTTAGGGAATCTTGCAGTGAATCAGATATTGACACGTGGCACGCACAATGAATTAAAAAATTGCAGAATCGGCGCCCCTGTCTCACGCGTGAATCAATTTATATTTTTCGATAAGGAATTTGACACGCGTGATTTTTATTTTTCGATAAAAATTATTACGCGTTTTTGATTAAAAAAATAAAATAAAAATGTAATATTTTAGATGTATTTTTTAGCTATAAATAGGTGATGTTATGATAGAGTTTGAGAGTTTTTTTTAGTTTAGAAATTTTGTGGTGTTCGGTTTTGGACTACAGGTCACGCAGAAGCCATTTTTTGGCTTTTGTTGTGTTCTGCATGTGCCAAATATTTTCGTTTCTTGATGTTTTAATTTTCCTTATTCTTCAACTTATTTTTCTGAATCTGTTGTAATTTTAATTTTATGAAGTAATTTAATTTTTCTAGGGTTGCATTTGATCTAAATTTATGAAGCTTTAATTTTAATTATTTTTGTTTATAGATTTATAAGACGTTCGATTTGTTCGTTCTATTTTGTGCTTAATGCTTTTTGATTATTTACGAATTTTATCAAAACGATTTGTGGCATAAAAATAAACTTGAAAGGCATTTTGTGTATATTGCTAGTAAATAGAATGACATTGTACGATGAAGCGATAGGAATATACCCTAATTGTATGTGTGGCCATTTGAAAACTTAGAACTTAATGAATCTTGGTGAATTTAATTCTCAGTAGAGATATAGTGAATTAATTTAACGAGGTGTGTTTGTACGAGTTTCGGAAGAGATGTATGAATAAAAAAAAGAAGTTTTCGGTTGACAAATTAAATGTACTAAAAAATATAAATCCAAAGAAAATAATATGATTGGAGTGGATTAGTTTGGTGAAAAATTGCAATCCTAGAGTTCTCTTATTTTATTTTCAAACTTTTTCTTAATTAACGATTGTTTTGGATAAAATCAGAGAGATACAATTTTAGTACTCAACAAACTATAGTAACAAATCCTCGTGGGAACGATACTCTACTTACAAATCTTTATTACTTGTGGCCGTGTATACTTGCACGATTTTTGTGTGTTGCAAAAACATACAACATAGATCATGGTTGTTGGAATAAAAAATCAATATTTTGGGAATTACCTTATTGTAAAGACCTACAAATTCGTCACATCTTATATTTCATGCACATTGAGAAAAGTGTATGTTAGAGATTGATTGGTACATTACTTAATATTCTTGGAAAAATGAAGGATAGAATTAAAGTAAGACTAGATTTAAAGAAACTAGGCATATGACCTGAATTGGCACCAAGGGTGGAAAATGATAAGAATCGAACATACTTGCCACCAGCATCATATACAATGTCAACAAAAGAGAATAATATATTTTGTAAATGTTTGGTGGGTGTGAAAGTTCATGATGGTTACTCCTCCAACTTAAGAAATTTTATGTCTATCACCAATAAGAAACTTTATGGATTGAAATCACATGACTGACATATATTAATGTAACAATTATTACTAGTTGCTATTAGATCAATTCTTCCAAAACATGTTCGATTATCAATAATTTGTCTTTGTTCATTCTTCAATACAATATGCAAGAAATCTATATCAATTTGCGAGTTAAACTCTTTACAGAAAGATGTTGTAGAGAATTTGTGTCTAATTGAAAAATATTTTCCTTCTTCTTTCTTCGATATAATGATTAACTTATGTGTTCATTTAGTTCGAGAGGTTCAATTGTGTGGTCCTACTTACTTAAGGTGGATGTATCCTTTTGAGAGATACATGCAAGTCCTTAAAGGATATGTAAATAATAGAAATTGACCTGAAGGATGCATGGTGGAACATTACATTGTTGAAGAGGCCATTGAGTTTTGTTCTAAATACTTTAGTGGTTGCACTGAAATTAGGAATCCTACGCATAAGTTGTTCTTAGAACGTCACATGATCCAAGTAGGTAACCCTATGCTTAGTGGAAGTAAGAAATTGTTTATTGATCTCACTTGATGGGAAAAAGCACACCGAATCATTTTGGTAAATAGAAATGAGACGCAACCGTACATAGAGTAAGTGATGACAGGTTCAACCTTTTCATTTAAAATAAAATTATTTTCTATTTAACTATTAATGATATCTAATTGATATATCTTTAATAACATTACATAATGCATTTAAACTTACTGAAGATCAATCCTCGTTATAAAAAAAAGGAGAAAAATGGTTGTATGATGAACATAAGCGAGAGCTTATTAATTGGTTTCGCAACCATGTAAGTGTCACATACAAGAATTCATTAGTACTTCTATATAATGTTTTAAAACTTTGTTTTAAACACATTTTATGTTTTTATATGCATAGATTCGAGTTGAACTCAACAAACCCAATCATAAAATAACAGAAAGTTTAGAATGGCTTGCACATGGTCCAAAATTCAATGTCAAATCATATTCTAGTTTCACAATTAATGGATCGAGGTTTACGACTCAAGCAAGGGACAAAGTTTGAGTAAATCAGAATAGTGGTGTGAAGATGGTTGCACAAACTATGCAATTTTCTAGTTCAAAAGATGGTAATCTTGTACTTTCTGATAGAACATATTATGGTATAATTCAAGAAATTTGGGAACTCGATTATGAGGTCTTCCATGAAATAGTATTCTTGTGTGATTGGGTCAAAGATGTTATCAATGTTGGATATAAAATAGATGATTTTGGATTTACCCTTGTAAATTTATCCAAGATAAGTCACATTGATGATCCTTTCACGTTAGCACTTCATGCAAAATAAGTATTTTACGTGAGCGATCAAATTGACACAAGATGGTATGTTATGTTAACGCCTCCACAAAAAGAGTTCTACAATTGTGATGCATTAGAAGATGATGACATGCTTGATACATTATCCAATATTAGTCATTTCTCAAACAAATTTCCTAATGTATGTGATGATCTAGTTGATAATGATGATTCTTTGTCATATACTCGAAGTGATTGTGAAGGAATATATATATACGATCAACAACCTAATTAAACATAATGTATGTTCTATATTATTCTATTAAATATTGCATGTTTATAAGTTGGGACTTAAAATTGTCAATTAATTTATATTTTATCATTGTTTGCAGATATTTCATGGATCCTAAGGTACCAGAGCTTATAGATCCAAATGATTCATTGCGGCATTTGAAAAGAAGGGGTTGGGGGGTTGAGAGAATATATATGATGCTCCACTTAACCCAGATGATAGAGTACTCATTCTATTTGATGCTATTGGTAATCCATTAGGAGGAAATGGCCAATAATTGAAATCCTCTGTTGGTAGACTTGTGAAGTCAAGTAAATTAATCAATAAAAATGATTGGACTAAGGTTGATGAAGCTAAAAAGTTCAAAATATCGAAAATCATTTATGTAAGTCTCTTTTATTTTATAACTAATTACATATATTATATATTTTTTGTATTATATCTAATCTTTTGTAGTGTGTTTTTACAGAATCGTTATAAAGTCTCTGACACTTGGATGAGTAAGTGTTATAAGATTGCAAATAAGGCATGAAAGAAATACAAAACTTCCAGATTAGCCAGAAATGATGTGTTTTCATATTTTGGAACCACTTGATGAAGTAAAACTATACAAAATCCCTAAAGAACACCCTTAGATTGAACCCCAAGTTTGGAGCTCATTATATCATTAAAAATACCAGCCTGATTCCTAATAGCTTAATATTTATAGACAAAATATTAATACAGTGCTAATATGATTTTGAAGGGATGATATTATTATTATATTACTCTGGTGTCGATGTGGTAATCTCTTTTACTAATATTTTAATATATAAAGTTATTTTTTTGTAATATGGACGGAACATATGGTTCAAATTATAACATCACAAGAAGAATCAGGAGAAGAATCAGGAGAAGAATTTGATGATCTTGAATAACATAGGACAACACTGTGGTAATTTTTATAATGCTTTAGTTTCTCCATTCTTATGTATTTGAAGTTTGGGTTGCTTGTTTAATGGATGTTTACATGCTCATGTATTTAGGGGAATGATTGTTATATGGACCAACTGTATTTTTGCCTAAACTCCATCTCATCTCTCTTGCCTAGTTTTCTGATCATTATGCTCATAATTCTAAGCAAACCAAGCTTCCCCTCCTTGAAATAAAGTGGGAATATCACAAAATCCATGAGAAAATAGATGACATCATTTTATTTGTTATATACAATACATACATACATACATACATATATATATATATATGTATATATATATATATTGTATATAAATTATTTTTTTGTAATAAATTTAATTCTTAAGTAATTAATAAATATTTAAATTTTCAATTACTTGTATTATTTAAATTTTATTAAATAGATTTTGATTTTTTTTTCTATTATGTGATCGAATATAGGTTCTAAGTATAGTAAAAAATGAGTAAATTATGTAAAAAAAAAAATACAAAATTTAAAGTTGGTTCATGGGTTGAACCAACTTTTAATTTTAAGTATGAGCATTGAAAGACGGTTAATAACCGACTTTAAAGCTCAGTTCTGGCGTAGTGTATGGTGTCTATAAATGTCTCATATTCATCTAATCATATTAAGTTCAAGTAACTCTGATCTCTATTAAAACAAGTCATACTTAAACTCTTCAAAGTTTAATTTCATATTCATACATATATTGCATCTCAATTGATGTGATACACATTGTTAACAATAAATATAAAATGCATATGTGATCTTACATAATCTTCTCATTATCCTCTTGTCACTTTGTTTAGAAATGATAGCTCTGACACCAAAATTGAATCAAGCATGGCCGTAGATAATATGCTAAAATATCTTAACACAAATTTCTTACTCTTTGACATAATCAAAGGTAACAAAAGGCACAATGATCGTTTATAATGATTTGTAGGACTCATATGGTGATGAAACATGGATTTATTTGCTCACCTCCATATGTGGTCTCTAGTATATGTAGTAAGAAATACATGTTACATTGGAATTATCCTATTAATATAAGACCATGCCAGTACTCAAAACACTATACGAATCTCGATTTCAATGCTTCCATAGCGCTTAATCTAAGTTCCTAAATATACCATCATGGTAACAAATGCATTTGAAACTTACATCTGGCAATATATACATGTTTAATGGGTAGTGGGTATTCCCATTATCGGTCATTTATAAATAGATCGCATCTAGGTCTCAACTTGAAAACCAAGATAACCCTTTCACTTAATTATCTATTATCACAATAATAGCTTAATGGGTCTCATCTTTGCTCGCTCCTACTTAAGCACTATAAGGTGAATGCTTACATGAGAGAGCCAATCTAACCTACTGACATGTTTCTCTTGCATACACTAATATTTTCAAAATGCAATAAATTGTATATAAAAATGCCTTGAATATGATATATAATGTAAATAGTTTCAAACAAATCAAGAAACATAAAACACATAAATCACAATCTAAATAGTCGTAGTTGTTTTTAGTATAAGCCACCAAAGAACCTCTTGATATATGTTTAGTCATAAGATCTACAACCAGGAGATTAGTTGATATATATCCCAAGTCACTTCTCTACTTGTAACAATGTCTCTAATGAAGTGGTATTTTATATCAATGTATTTGGTTTTTTCATGACATTTAGAATCCTCTATATATGCTAATGTAGCCATACTATCAAATTGAATCATTAGCATAAACTCCAATGTGCTGAAAACCTCCTTAACTTGTAGTTTCTTTCATCAGTATAGTGAAGTTTTGAGACAGAAAACAAAGATTATGTGTTGTTTTATCCTGTGGACGATGAGGTTATGTTTGCAACTCAACCCAAACAGTTCATTTTAGGTTATTGGTAATATTGTTCTTACATATTTTCACTTACTTATTCCAACAATTTTAAGACATATTTCTCTCTGTCATGTCTACTGAAATGCTAACTATTGACCTCAATAAATCGTTTCATTTTGAGGGACTACACTTTAAAAGATGGAGACAAAGAATGTTATTTTTCTTAACCATGAAAAAGGTTTCTTATGCTTTTACTACTAAAAAACCAACACTATCTAATCCTCCTACTTAAGCTACAGCAAAGGATTTAAACACCTGGATGGAAAATGATTTTCTATGCAAAAAATTTATTCTTAATGGATTAGCTGATGACTTGTATAATTATTATAATTTTGATAAGTCTACCAAGCAAATTTGGGATACACTTCAAAAGAAGTACAATAATGAAGAAGATGGAACTAAGAAGTATGATATTAGTAGATACATGAAGTACCAAATGATTGATGGAAAATCTATGGAAGCTCAATCATATGAACTACAGAAGATATCACATGAAAACTAAGGAATTTTCTTTAGAAAGTCTTATAACCCGTCTAAGAATAGAAGAAGAAGCCCAAAAACAAGATCAAAGAGATGAAGTACTCATTGTCTTAAACAACAATACCAATAAGAAATCTTCCTCTACAATTCTGAAACCTAAAGGAAGAAATATGAAAAATCAGAATCGCAATAATAACCAAAACTGTAACCACCAAAATTGAAACAGAAACCATCTTCCCTAGAATGGATCTCAACCCCTCCAAGAAATAATACATTCATGTGTTATAGTTGTAATAAACCTGACCACTTGGCCAAGAACTATCAGAATAGGAATCCTCTTGACTTGCAGGCGAACCTTACAAAAGATCAACTTATTGCTATTATAACTTAAATCAATTTGTTGGTGGATTTAAGGGGTGGTGGGTGGACACTGGTGTTTCTAACCATTTTGCTATGATCGAGACATGTTCAAGTCCTATTCTGAGTTTGAAGATAAGAAAGTGTTGCTAGGCGACTCCCACTCCACTAAGTTGCTGGTATTGGTGAGGTGGAATTGAAATTTACCTCTGGAAAGACTGTCATCTTGAAGGATGTCCTGCATACTCTAGAGATGAGAAAAAACTTTGTTTCGTGCTATCTTCTTAACAAATCTGGGTTTACTCAAACTATAGGGGCTAATTTATATACAATAACTAAAAATAATATTTTTGTTGGGAAATGGTACTCCACTAATGGCATGTTTAAATTGAACGTTGAAATTAATAAAGTTTCTTCTTCTTCTTCTTATATGTTGAGTTCTTTTAATATTTGGCATGCTAGACTTTGTCATGTTAATAAATGCATAATCAAGAACATGGGTATGTTAGAACTAATTCCTAAATTATCTTTTAATAATTTTGAAAAATGTGACTTTTGTAGTCAAGCTAAAAATATCCAAAACTTTACATAAGTCAGTAGTTAGAGAATCTGAACCTTTAGATTTAATAAACTATGATATATGTGAATTTGATGGAAATTTAACAATAAATGGGAAACATTATTTTATAACTTTTATTGATGACTATTTAGATTACACTTATGTATATCTAATGAAAAATAAAAGTGAACCGTTTGACATGTTTAAAATATTTATGACTGAAATTGAAAATCAACTTAATAGAAAAATAAAAAGGTTTCAAAGTAATAGAGGCACTGAATATAATTCCAATATTTTCAATAATTTTTATAAAACTCATGGAATCATTCATGAAAAAATAGCATCTTATTCTCCTTAAATGAATGGCAAAGTTGAAAGAAAAAATAGAACTTTTATTGAATAGTTGTTACAATTTTATTAAACTCTGGTGCTGCTTTCCATTGGTGGAGAGAAATTTTATTAACTATTTACTATGTGCTAAATAGAGTGCCTAAATCTACTAGTAAAATTTCACCATATGAAATTTTGAAAAATAAGAAACCTAACTTAACTTATTTTAAAACTTGGGTTTGTTTAGCCTATGTTAGGATCCTTGATTCTAAAAGAAATAAACTTGCTAGTAGAGCATATGAATGTGTATTCATAGGATATGTTATGAATAGTAAAGCTTATAAATTTTATGACTTAAATGATCATGTAGTTATAGAATCAAATGATGCTAACTTCTATGAATATAGGTTTCCCTTTAAATTGAAAAATAGTAGGGATTGTCATTTAGTAGTACACCTATAACTAGAACCAATGAACAAAATGAGAAATTAAACACTGAAATTAGGAGAAGTAAACGAGCTCGAACCCTTAAGGATTTTGGGTCTGATATTTATGCTTATACCTAAGAGAAAGATCCATAAACTCTTAAAGAAGCATTATCTTCTTTAGATGCCAACTTATGGAAAGAAGCCATAAATGATGAAATGGACTCTCTTGAGTATAATAGAACTTGACATTTAGTTGACTTACCTCCTGGTTGCAAAACCATAGGATGTAAGTGGATACTAAAGAAGAAATTAAAACCCAATGGTACTATTGAAAAGTACAAAGCTCGTCTTGTAGTAAAAGGGTATAGGTAAAGGGAAAATGTGGATTTATTTGATACCTTTTCACCAGTCACACAAATAACTTCCATACGTGTACTTTTATCTCTTGCTACTATCCATGATTTAGTAGTTCATCAAATGAATGTCAAAATTATGTTCTTAAATGGTGACTTAGAAGAATAAATTTATATGGACCAACTTGAAGGTTTTGTTGTCCTTGGTCAAGAAAATAAAGTTTGTAAACTAGATAAATCCATTTATGGTCTAAAATAAGCACCTAAGCAATGGCATGAAAAATTTGATAATCTAGTTATCCCACATGGATTCAAAATAAATGAAAGTGACAAATGCATTTATTATAAATTAGAAAATGACATTTGCACTATTATATATTTATACGTGAATGACATGCTTATTTTTGGGTCAAATATTCATTTTGTGAAAACTTTGTTATGTGCTAACTTTGATATGAAAGATCTCGAAGAAGTAAGTGTAATCCTTGGAATAAAGATTACTGGGTCTAAAAAGGGACTTTCTCTATATCAATCTCATTACATTGAGAAGATCTTAAAGAAATATAATTACTTTAACTGAAAACCTGCATGTACTCCTTATGATCATAGTGTAAAGTTGTTCAAGAATATCGGAGATGGTGTTAAACAAACTGAGTATGCGAGCATCATTGGTAGCTTACGTTATGCTATTGATTGCACTAAACCAGACATAACTTATGTTGTGGGACTACTATGTAGGTTTACCAATAGATCTAGTATAAAGCAACGAAATGCTATTGAAAGGGTCATGAGATACCTTAAGAGAACTATGAACCTTGGATTACATTATAAAAAAATTCCCATTGTTCTAGAAGGATACATCGATGCTGATTGGAACACTTTATCATAAGACTCCAAAGCAACTAGGGGCTATATTTAGCATAGTTGATGGAGTTGTTTCTTGAAAGTTTAAGAAATAGACAATATTGGCTTAATCTATGATGGAGTCTGAAATGATAGCACTAGCTACTGCTAGTGAAGAAGTAGGCTAGTTAAGAAGTCTGTTAGTTGAGATCCTTTTATGGGAAAGACCGATACTAGTTGTCCTGATCCACTACGATAGTACTATAGCTATTGCTAAGATTTAGAACCATTATTACAACGGTAAGAGACGATATATACGTCATAAGCACAATACTGTTAGAGAATTTATTTCTATAGGAGTTGTAAGAGTGGATCATGTACGTTCTGACGAAAGGATTACCGAGAGAGAAGGTTTTCAAAACCTTGAAAGGAATCAGATTGATGCCCTTAAAATGAAGAGTAACTCGTGATGGTAACCCAACTTATAGATTGGAGATCCCAAGAAATAAGTTCAATGGGTAATAACAAGTCATGAAGTGATATGAGATGAATAATGTTATTTTTACCATTCTATATTATTAGAAGCATGAAGTCCTAAAGCAATAGAAAAGGATGAGTTAATTATTAAACTCTTAATATGGAGTGGGGTACATAGCTACAAGAGTACTATTGATAGACTCACCTATATGAATGTAGAAGTGTGGCCGCTTCCTATGAAAATTTTTGAGCAAAATTTACTAGAGCATTCACTATACTAGGATACATGTGCATGACCGAAAAGCATAGGCTTTTCGAACTACACCTTGGAAAGGTTGTGTGTATAATGTTGTTAGAGATAGAGTTCAAAACTACGAGTTACTCTACTATATTCTAAAACATCAATACTATGCAAAGGTTCAAGTTGATAGATACCTTTTGCTTATGCACAATCTTGTACTTTTGATTGATTGGTTACTCGATGAAAACTATTTTTTATATAAAATTCAAGTGAGGGATTGTTGGAATTATGAATTTTTATAAAAACAATTCATGCCATTTTGTGCCTTGTCCCAAATTGTTATTTTACGTAACTTAAGAGATGTATAAATAGAAAATGATTGGCTATTGGGTTTGGGCCTCAAGGAGCACCCATTTTTGTGGAAGGGGAGAGAACCTAGGAAAATGTGATACCACACACGTGCACGGGCGTCGCTGTTGTCGACCGTGTCGAGCAGAGCCGAGTTCGAGTGCGTGTGCGTGTGCGTATGTATAAGGTGACATTTTATTTTTTTTTTAAATTACTTTTCCACTCAAAAAAAATGATCATTACTTTTTTACTCATAAAATGGTTGTTATTTTTCTTAACTCAGAAAATGACCATTATTTTCCTTTACTTAAAAAATAACCATTATTTGTTTTACTAAAAAAAATATCCGTTACTTTTCCTCTCAGAAATATTCGTTACTTTTTCACTCATAAATGACAATTACTTTTTCCAAACATGATCGTTATTATCTTAAATGTTATACATTTTCTCAAACCTATAAATAGAGTGTCTTGGCTCTCATTTTAAACATAGCAATAAGAAATATCTCTTACTAGAAAAAGCTCTAAGAAAGAAAAGAAGATTCTAAATTGTTTTGAGTTTTTCGAGCAACATAAACTTTAGAGGTGTAGCAATTCCAGTCTTTATCAGTGCAGTGAAATTCCGAGACAGAAAATAAAGATTTTGTACTATTTTATCTTGCGGACGATGAGGTTATGTTTGCTTGCACAAATTAAGTAGAGCCGTAAAATGTCTTAAAGAGAGCGACCTAATTCACGATTTAATCCAAATAATTCATTTTAGATTATTGGTAATATTATTTTTATATTGTTTTCACGTACTTGTTTCAACACAATCTATAACAGCCTCAAATATGGGGAAAACAGAAGTTTCATGTCCTAAAATACGAGGAAAACAGATGTTTCATGTCCGAAAATGGTTGCTAAATTTCCTCTTGTCGTGCTTTAGGATTGATTGTTTATTTGATTATTTGAGCAGGTAGCCCTTCAGCAGCCACCTCAATTTGCCTGTGGGTGCCTTTTTCTGTTGTCTGAAGTTCTTAAAGCAAGGCCACTCTTGTGGTAAGGATTATGGGCCTATTATAGAAAATCTGCCCATGTAGGTTCAGTACAGTAATTAATGACATTGATTTTTCATTACACGGGAACATGGTGCTTCAGAAAGAGACGGCTGACGAAGAACTTGAACATTTTGAAGATATTGTAGAAGATGGTGACAATAAGCGAACCTTTGTCTCAGACAAGAGAGAAAACAACTCTGTTCATGACGAGACTGTTGCCAAGTCCAATGTGATTATTCGGAAGAGGATGATGATGACGAGGATGATTTTCCAGATGAAGCAGAGGAATTTCTATCGAGCATTGATCCAAAAGGTCTCGAGAAATTGAGGCTGGGGCTGGTTCTACTGGGCAGCAACCACAGGTATCCTCTAAGTCTTGGCTGCCTTGGGGGTATGATCCACGGCATAGAGAGCCATCTCACTGGTCAGTTAACTTCTCTAGACCTTTCTAATAATCGCATTTGGCTCCTTGATTTTGTTAGCATGAACCATCTATTATGATGCACATTAAACACTATTTGGCGGATACAGAAATACAATTTATAATTGTTTCTCTGATCACTTAAAGAAGATCAAACTTATTCTCTGCAGCAATATCTCCTCTTTGTTTGTTTACTTTGTGTTTGTTGTTGAGAAAAAGAAAATCACATTCCCTTCATCCAACAACGATGCAGATCGTGCCAGCTAGTGGGAGCTTACAGCACTTGCTTCACATGTTTACCCATCGGTGTCTACCATGGCAAAGACACTTCTTTCTGGAGCCAATATTGTCTACAATGGAAACCCACTAAATGATCTTTCCCTGACGGTTTTCTTAGACAAGTTCATGGAGAACAAACCAATATCAAGCACATGGCATGGTGGTTCACAAATTGAACCTGCCAAAAAGGTGAACTGTTGTACTGATATTATATATATGCCTTTATCAAATGTGCAAGTCCCGATTTGCTTTTCGATGAATGAATTTCTATTCTAGACAGTAATGGCCTGGTCAACAAAAATGTCTACAATGTTTATGTGTTTACAGCTTCATCATTTGATTGGGCAAGAGATTCTCTCATTGGCTGAGATGGATGTATCCCAAGAGGATCTTGTGTTCCATAAGTTCTACACTTACAAAATGAATATATCAAAGAAGCCAAAGAAGAAGAAAAAGAAGGAAACTGAAAGCGAAGCTGCATATGATTTGCTTGGTGTTGCCGGTGCTGATGAGAGTGATAACGAAGAAATTGAAAATATGTTGGATTCTGCCGATCAATTTTTGGAAGTTGACGGTGAATATGACTACAACGATCTGGATCAAGTTGCTGGTGAAGATGCATGATGCCAGTGATCCAGAGGACCTGCTTTCAGATGTTGCTGAGGGAGAACATCATGATGTTAATGAGGATCAAAATGGCAACGAAGGTATTAGTAGTGTAGAGAATGCTTTTGATGATTTTTTTTTCATGCTACGACATTGTTGTTGGACACAGCGGATAAAAATAAAATAAATTTAACAGAGTAAAATAATGATATCGGAAATTTAACGTGGTTTACTCTTTAATTTAGGCTAAGTCTACGAGAGAAACTCCAAAAAATATTTCTTCTACTAATAAAATTAATGGGTACAAAGTAAGAGGCAATACAACAAATTGAAATAAACCTAAAATAGTGTCACACAAGTGTTTCCTAAATTCATTATTTTGTCACTACTCAATATTTTTCTAAGATATTCTCTCCCACTTTCTTACACACAATACTATTTATTTTCAAAGGAAATTGTTCATTTGGCTTTGTTTTGCTTCTCTTCTTATTTTGGTGTGTTGATGTATCTCTAAGGTAAAGACATTGCCTATTTATAGGCAAAATTGTCTATCAATGTTAGATGCATTTGTCAAATGTGGTTGCACCTACCATCTTTATTTTCTTCCTCTTCAATGTAGGAGGGACTTACAAATCTCTTCCTCCCGACTACATAGAGGGTTCCACCAATCCAGCAACTAAGCGACAGTATTCAAAATTTGGTCTTAGGAGACTTTTTGTCAACATGTCTGATCCATTTTCTTCTGTATGGATCTTCTCAAGCTGTAATAGCTTCTTCTCCATTACATCCCTAATCCAGTGATATCTCACATCAATATGTTTTGATCTCGAATAAAATAAGACATTCTTTCCAAGATGGATAACACTCTGACTATCACAAAATAACTGATAACTGTCTTGTTGCAACCCAAGTTCTTTCAAGAACTTTTTCATCCATAGCAACTCTTTACATGCTTCCATTGCTGCTATAAACTCTGCTTCAGTAGTGGACAATGCAATACATTTTTGTAACTTTGACTGCCATGACACAACTCCCCTTGCAAATGTAATCAGGTAACCTGAAGTGGATTTTCTTGACACATCACCAACCATATATGCATCTGTGTATCCAACTAACACAAGTTTGTCATTTCCAAAACATAGACATATTTTAGAAGAAACTTGAAGATACTTGAAAATCCATTTCACTGCAGCCCAATGTTCCTTTCTAGGATTTGAAAGGAATCTATTCACAATTCCAACTGCATGAGTGATATCTGGCCATGTACAAACCATGACATACATTAGACTTCCAACTACTGAAGCATATAGAACCTCTTTCATATCTTCATTCTCTTTGTCTGTAGAAGGGCTCTGCTTAGAACTTAGCTTAAAGTGATTAGCAAGAGGACAACTAATCGCTTTAGCCTTATCCATATGAAATCTCTGAAGTACTTTCTCAATGTACTTCTCCTATGACAACCATAATTTCTTGGCGCCTATGTCTCTAATAATAGTCATGCCAAGAATCTACTTTGCTAGCCCTAAATATTTCATGGCAAAAGACTTACTCAACTGCGTTTTCAAGTTGTTGATTCTGGAAATATTCCAACCAACAATCAACATATCATCCACATAAAGCAAAAGAATAATGAAATCATCATTAGAGAATTTCTGCACAAACAACACAATGGTCTGAAGTAGTCTTTTTGTAGCCTTGCTCCCCCAAAACAGACTCAAACTTTTTGTACCATTGTCTTGGTGCCTGTTTTAAGCCGTAGAGACTTTTCTTCAATTTGCAAACATAATCTTCTTTTCCTTTTTGTTGAAAACCCTATGGTTGCTCCATGTATATTTCTTCTTCCAAGTCACCATGTAGGAAGGTAGTTTTGACATCCATTTGCTCAACCCCAAGTCAAGACTTACTGCTAACTCTAGCACAATATGGATGGATATCATTTTTACAACTGAAGAGAAAATCTCGTCAAAATCAACACCTTTTCTTTGGTTGAATTCTTTGACAACTAGTCTGGCTTTGTATCGCAAACTAGAACTGTGTCCTTCATGCTTCACCTTGAACACCTATTTACTTTTCAAGGCCTTCTTCCCTTTGGTTAGCTTCATCAGCTCAAAGGTTTTGTTCTCATGCAAGGACTCCATCTCATCTTGCATGGCTTCAATCCATTTTTGTTTGGATTCATCATCCATGGCCTCTTCATAACTCTCAAGTTCTCCCCCATCAATGAAAGTTACATACTCATCTGAAGGATATGAGGTAGAGGGTCATCTCACTCTATCACTTCTTCTCAGTGGAACATGAGAAGTCGTAGGTGTTGGTACTGGATAATAAACATCATCATTTCCCTCTTCTTCATAACCAACTTCTATGGGAGTATCATCTTCATCAGGTGTATAAACCTCGTCTTCATCTCCAACTTGTCTTGGCACTGATGTTAGAGAAATTAATTCCAAATCTGATGAGTCACCATTGGAATTAGGAACATCTTTCTTCATTTTGATAATACCTTCAATGATCTCATCTTCAAAAAATACAGCATCATGGCTTCTGACAAGTCTCTTTGCAACCGGATGGTAAAATCTATAGCCAAATTGATCTTGACCATAGCCAATAAAAATACACTGTCTTATTTTGGCAACAAGTTTGGATCACTCATCCTTGGGGATATGAACAAATTCTTTGCAGCCAAACATTCGTAGATGATCATAGGAAACATCATTTCCTGACCACACTTTATCTGGAACATCCATCTTGAGAAGAGTACAAGGTGAAAGATTCAACACATATGCAACTGTGAGTATGGTTTCACCCCAAAAAATTTTAGGAAACTTTGCATGTGAGAGTAGACATCTAACTCTCTCCATCAAAGTTCTATTCATCCTCTCAGCTAATCCATTCAACTGCGATGTCTTTGAAGGTGTCATTTGATGCCAAATACCATGCTTTTGCAATAAGCATGGAAAGGTCCTGTGTATTCTCCACCATTGTCTATTTGGATGCATTTTAGCTTCTTTCCAATCTGTCTCTCAACTGAGGCATGAAATTCTTTGAAGACATCTAGCACCTGATCCTTTGTCTTCATAAGATATACCCTTGTCTTCCTTGAATGATCATCAATGAAAGTCACAAAGTATTGAGCACCACCAAGTGACTTTGCAATTGGTCCACACAAATCTGAAGGAATCAGATCTAAAATATTATTCATTCTGGAAGGAAGGAAACTCTTGAAAGTAACTCTATTTTGCTTTCCTACTAGACAATAAATACATTTCTCCAAATGTACTTCATTCATTCCGGGTAATATCTTCTTTTTTACTAGACTTTTCAAACCTTTTTCACAAATGTGACTGAGTCTCTTATGCCATAACTCAGTTACATTGTCTTTCTCTATGGCATTTATTGTGTTGGTGGAGAGCTTCGCTTGCATTATATACAGAGTTGTATGCTTCTCACCTCTAGCCACTACTAAGGAGCCTTTTGTAAGTTTGCATTTGCCATAAATGAAGGAGCTGCAATATCCTTCATTTGCAAGTTTGTGCACAGAGATCAAATTCAGGCGTATATTTGGAATATGCTTGACATCCTTCAGAAATAGTCTAGTTCCGTTCTCTGTTTCCAAGAAAATATCTCATTTGCCTACAACCTTTGACAAGCCTTCATTTCCCATTCTAACAACACCAAAACTTCTAGGTGTGTATGATGAGAAAAATTCTCTACGTGATGTAGCATGAACTGTAGCACCACTATCAATCACCCAGCTGGTCTCGTGTGATGCAAGATTGACAAAATCTTCATCATAAACGATATTGAACTCATCTACGGTATTTGTTTGCTCATCATCATTGTTGTCATCGTTCTTCATTACTTTGCCTTTGTATTTTTCTTGTTCCTTCTTGAACACCCGGCAAAATTTTTAATGTGACCCTTCCTCTTGCAGTGATGGCATTCAACATTGGCAAATTTGTTTGATTTTCCTCTGCTTTTGCTTCTGGGTTTTTGTTCTCTGTACTGTCTCCTTCCTCTAGACTCTGTGATAAGGGCTTGTGCTTCTGAATCTCGCTTCCTGTTTTGTTTCTCATATGAAAATAGGGCTTCTATAACAACTTCAAACTCCATCTTGTCTTTTGCATAAGTTAGAGTTGTTGTGATATGATTGTATGATGAGGGTAGTGATGCCAGCAACATCACAACTTTCTCTTCATTGCCGAAACTCACATTAAATCTTGATAAGTGAGAAAGCTTGTTGTTAAAATCACTAACATGCTACATCATACTCACATTATCTTCCTTCCTCATCTGATATAGCTCTTTCCATAAATAAAATTTATTGGCAAGATTCTTTGACATGTACACATTTTCTAGAGTCTCCCATGTTTCTTTAGTAGTCTTACAATTTTTTTATTCAATATTTTGCAAGATACTGTCTGAGAGATTTAGATGGATTGTACTAGTTGTAATCTCATCTATTTCCTCTCAATGTTCCTCGGTGACGGTTCTGTCTTCTTTTCTTTTCCCAGCAACATCTTATGGACCTTCTATTGAATTATAATATCATTCATCCTCCTTTGACATAAAGAGAAATTATTATTGCCATTAAATTTCTCAATATCTACCTTCTGGCTTGACATTTTTTTCTCACTGTGTTTATTTTTCTACAAATAAATACGCTCTGGATCTAATAAAATCTTTTCTGATGTGGCAGATCAGTCTATGCTGAAACCACAGAGCATATTAAGAATTTTACTAGACCAGCTCTGATACCAATTGTTAGGCACAACGGATAAAAATAAAATAAATTCAACAGAGTAGAATAATAACACCGAAAATTTAACGTGGTTCGCCATTTAATTTGGGCTAAGTCCACGGGACAAACTTCAAAAAATATTTCTTCCACTAATAAAATTAATGGGTACAAAGTAAGAGGCAATACAACAAATTGAGATAAACTCAAAATAGTGTCACACAAGTGTTTCCCAAACTCACTATTTTATCATTCCCTTTTTAGAAAAATATCCCAATATTTTTCTAAAATATTCTCTCTCACTTTCTTACATACAACACTATTTTTCTTCAATTCCTTTGGCTTTGCTTTGATTCTCTTCTTGTTTTAGTGTGTTGATGTATCTCTAAGGCAAAGACATTGTCTATTTATAGGCAAAATTGTCTATCAATATTAGATGCATTTGTCAAATGTGATTGCACTTATTATTTTTGATTGTACCTAACATCTTTATTTTCTTCCTCTTCAACGTAAGAAGTAATTACGATTATGACATGTAAGGAATAAGTTAACTCTTTCACATTTTTAACCTCTTTATATAATATATATATATCTTTATATAATATATATATATATATATCTTTATATAATATATATATATATATTAAAGTATATTTAAAAAATGTGATACCCATTTTTTTAACATAAAAGCATATGTTTTTAAGTTATTGAAAGTAAAATCATAATTGATTCAAATAAAAATATAACAGATTCTGACTGGCATTTACAATCATATGAAGTTGATATTTATTTATTTGGTTTTCTTTATAAATGTTCGGCAAGCTGTGGCGTGACACCTTTTCAAAAGGTTCAACTCTCATACCTAACTAGATGTCATTTATTTGCCAAAACTTAAGAAAGGAACTAAAAATACGGAGGATAGATAAATTCCGTTATTATTAACTAAAATATATTTAGAATCATGTTTAATTAATAGGATATCATAAACACCTATTAACTTTATAAAAAAGAGTTACAAAAATCATTTTTAAAAGATCTATGTAACACTCTTATTAACCAAATATATGTCATGTTTTTAAAAAAAATTATGAAAATAAATTATAGTACCCAATTAAATAATTTCATGTCTAAATATACTTTCCCTAAACACAACTGATTTATATTATCATTTTTTTCAAATAAAAACTTAGACATTTGCCTCTCTTTCTCTCTTAAAAAAAAAGTAAATAATCGCCCTATAAAACTTATTTTTAGTATAAATAGAGTTCCATCAATGTATAATTAGTAATTAACAAAGAACACATTATGTTGAGAAACCATTACAGATTTCTTCAATTAGAAATTGTTTGGACATTCAGATTGATCCAAAGTCCAGACCTTATAATCTACCCGAACTAAATCCAACCCAAGATGAAAGATGAGAAAAGTACCAGTCCAAGACGGAAGATAAAATACCTTAGACATCCTATCCATGAGACAGACCAAGCCTAAGGTCAACTCGATCCTTATTCAGACCAAGATCAACTCGATCCTTAATCAGACCAAGGTTAGCTCGAGCCTTATTCAGACCAAGCACAAGCTCATTGACAGCACGAGTAATACTATATCTGGATCTCTGACATATTGTATTTTAACTTAATCATACCCTCCTGACATGTAGTTACGTATACATGTTATATATTTCACACTTGTATTTATAAATGTGCTATAAATAGATAGACACTCATGAAAATCTACACATTAACCCCTTCACACACCTTTTTTCTACAAGTTCATTGATAAGGTATTGAGTCCCACCAGACAAATCCTTTACAATTTTATACTGATATGTGAATAGACAGCGAAGAGTCAGGATAATACAAGAACTTGTCAACATAACGGTTATGCATTGGCCTAGTCCGTATAAGCTTTTTCGACAGCTACTTACTTGAACACAATGTTCCCAATGATTTTTCCTTTTCTTTTCTTATTTTAACATACAGGGAAAAAAGAAAAAAAAAGAAAAAAAGAATTATTAACAAATGAACAAATTTTATGTTCTTTAAACCAATGGATTAAAAAAAAGCTCAAAAAAAAATAGCGAAAGTTACCTTAGAAGTTTAATAAGTTAGGCAGGCAGGTTAAACGCTTTATTCCACCAGGTGTTTACTATAATTCTAGACACTTAAAATAAAACTTCAGACGTTCAATAAGATCTTATAATTCCACTAAACTAATAAAATAAAAGTATACATATACTTTAACTAATGTTAAATTTTAAGGTATAAAACTAATTACTACAATATTGATGACATTAGAAAAAAAAATTAATGAGCTTTCTATGATAGGAATTTAACAGAAATCAATTTAAGCTAATCTTCATTTTAATTTGTAATAATGAAATGAGGTGAAAAAAAAATTATTATCCTTTCCATTATTAATTTTTTCATTTACACACCTATTAAAATGCATTGAAACTTTCAATGTGATTCCTATTAAAGGTGTCGAAGTAGTTCGTTGCATAACCAGCAAGCAAGAACATTAATAGACAATTCGGAGAGAGGTTTCAATTGATAGAAGTAATAGTAATTTTATTTTTTTCAGAATTATAATTATTTTATTAATTAGTAAATTATTTACTATTGAATGGTTGTCTTAATCAACCAAAGGATGTTACCATATAGATACGGTTTCTATGTGGGTTTACCTCATTACAATGCTTGTTATGTTGATCCATTATTGTGTTAGTACAATCTGAGTTTAATATGAAATGTTACAATATACTGTAGCTTAAACTCTAGTTAGAAAGTGTTAATTGTATCCTACCTTCTGCTTGTTATATAATATATGTTATTAAAAGTTATCAACTTATTTGATATTATATTACTTGTGATTCTACTACATTTTCTATTTGTGCAAGTTAGGATTGAGTCATTAAGGAGTCTGTATCTCCTTACCTTAGTAGTGTACCTGGTTGTAGACTTTTTCAAATGGTATCAGAGTAGGTGCACCCTTTTAGGCTTAACAGCTACGGTGTTGATTCTGTTATTTTTTCACACTCACATTTTCTCTATTAGATTTGGGAGAATGAGTTAATACAGGTAGACCTCTACTCTTCAACGGACTAAACTATGCCTATTAGAAATCACAAATGGGGGCTTTTTGTGGTCCTAAGGAGACCGTGTGTAGTTCTTTATTGAGAATGGTTGGACATATCCCACCAAAACCTTACATGATAACATTGTGATTCCAAAACTTATGATTGAATGGACTAAAGAAGAATAAAAGGAGTTTGAATGGTACAATAAGCTTATATGATATCATCAAAGTTGTGATACCTAATGAGCATAAAAGGATTCAGAGTTGTACAATGTCAAAACAAACTTGGGATATTCTTGAGACAACTCATGAAGGTATATCAGTTGTTAAGAGGTCCAAAGTTCTTAAGTTAAATAGAGACTTTGAATGAGCTAGTTAGTGACTTGTTTCAAACTATATCACTTGTTATCAAGACAAGAATATATTGCTTCTAGAAGGGAAAGAGCTTGGCTCTCAAGACAACCAAAGAGAGTGAACCAAGTAAAGATGTTTATGCCACAGTTGGTGGTAATGATGACACTAATCCCGATGAAGAGGAAATAACTTTCCTTGCCCAGAGATTCACCAGATCTTTAGAAAGAAGAAACTTTCATCTGGGAGTAATGGAAGAGATATTTCAAGTTCCAAAGCCTCAAAATCTACAAAAGAAAATGAAGACTTAGATAATGAATTTAAAAAGCCTAGCGAAGGCCACTTCAACAAAATCAGATACTTCAAATACGGGAAGCTGGGAAACATTGTTGCCAAGTTTTTTCAAAAACATTGCTGCCAAGCATGCTATGAAAGTTGAGGTTACTATTTTAAACAATACCAATAGTGATGATAAGGATGACATTAATTTTATGAACTTTGTTACTTCCAACAATGTCATTGATCCTCTAACTATTGCTTTATATATTCAAAAGGTGATAGCTGAAGCTAATGATGATAATTATGAGCAACATGAATTGCTTGACTATTACAATGCACTCATGTTAAAGCACATTAAGTCTGAAAAAACAAAGAAAAATGTTTTGAAAAGCCTTGAAGAAAAAGAGCATGAGATATGCACATTGACAAAAAAGAGTAAGAGATATACATATTGAAGAAAAGTCTTGGAAAAAAAAGTTCTCTATTAATAGTCCACAACTTTAACTCAACAAAAGATGTAAGTTCATTCAAAAGAGATATTCAGATTTGCTTGAGATATTTAATGCAAATCATGAAAAGGTGAAGAAATTTGAGGAAAAAATGAAGGTTCCCATCTCGAGTAAAGTTATACAAATGTTTACTAGTCTTAATCCCTCTCCTAATCAACATAATGAGATTGAATGATTGAATAAGCATATTATAGTCCTTAAGATCACAAAGAAATATCTGGCCTATTCTCTTATTAAAAAGGAAACTGAATTGAATAACAAAATGAGAAAGTTGAGATTTTGAACAATTTAGTACCTTATCTTGAATCATTTTTTAAAGAAAAAGAAGATTTGATTATTGCCTTAAAGGACAAACTTAAAGTTAGTGAGAAGGAACTGGCTCACTCTATCTCTAGCTTGAACAAAATGATGATTGGATCTAAGAACCTAAATAAAATCCTCAATAACACAAAGAGGTTTAGGGACAAGCATGATATTGGTTACAATGAAGAGGTTTCAACTTCACAGGTAGGCTCTACTAAGTTTGTTAAAGCTTTTGATCAAGATATTGAGTTAAGGTTTCCTACCACTGACCTGAGAGGTAATTCTATTATGTTTCCTTAGCTAGATTCCTCTAGCAAGGAGAATCCTTCACCTAAAGCTAGCTCTTCTCCACGCTCCAATGGTGATCTACTGCCTTTACATACTATCACTCCTAATTGTCACCATTATAGTGAACTTGGGTATTTGAGGTCATATAATGTGAAATTAACTATTCATCCTTGTGTGAAAGTCAATATAAGTGTGCCTTCCTATTCTCTTCTGCATACTACTTCTTAGATTCATGGATCCAAATTCTCTAACTCTACTATTGTTATGTGTTATCTGTGTAGCACTACTGGCCACCTTGCTAGGTAGTGTACTAGATATGTGAGAAGTACTATTAAGATTTCTCCATCTCGGTCACCCCAACCTCCTATGATAGGTTATAGTTATTGTGGCTCATTTGAGCATCTCCAAGTAAGTTGCATTATGCATTTGAGATAGTGTAGAAATAAATAAGTCTTCTAAAAGTCTGCATGGTCCGATCTATATGAGTAACTTGATAAGATTTTCAAGAAATAATAAATAAAACAAACTTCGAGTACCATATACTCCGCATGCTCACAAAACACAAAGATTATTTTCTAAATCAGTTGCCCTTCATAAATACTTTAAATGAAAGGATGATGTTTGATCACTATTTTCGGGTAATCTATTTGAGGTTGAGCTGTTATTTTCTTTTCTATCTTATATTTGTAGTCTTTCTTTACGTGTCTTCTATTGCTTGACTACATGTTTTATCTCCTTTTGATTACTTTAATAAAAAAAATATTTTATTTATTGTATTGATACTCTTTTTTCTCTTACTCTCTCTACCTAGGATAGTTTTGCAAGTCTCTCTATCCAACTGTCATACTCCTTAAATGAACCTTTACTATGACTATTATTATTTTATGGTTGAGATGCTTTTGACTTAAATAGAAGTGTGACTGTTTTGACCTGTATATTCCCTAAGAATATTTATGACTAAATTCAAGTGTTGAATTTAAAAACAAATTTTCCCTATACACATGCAATAACGTTGAGAATTTGTATGGTTATTTTAAGAAGTTTGTGTGGATTTCTTGCTTTGATGATTTTTATGTCTCTAACAAGCTCTAGAATCCACTTTAATGTCTCTTAAGGTGAAATCTTAGGTCATTTTTGAATCATTTGATCATTTCTTGCCACTTGTTTTTTTTCCTTAGTTGTCCTTCTTGAGCCTTTATGTTGTCCCTTCATTTCTTTGCAGCTTAGCACAAATGATAAATCATACTTACCTTGCACACCTTCAGTTGAGTTTCAAGTATGTTACTTATTAAAATTATATATTTTAGAATTGTCTATTTTACCCTTGAATTTAAAGAAAAAGAGGAAAAGAAAAGGAAAAAAGAAAAAAATAAAGAAAAAGAAAAATAAGGGTATCAGTAAATGAATATTAAGATGTATAGAAAAAGATCTTATGTTTGGGAATGTAAGTCTATTAAAATTGAGAGATAAAAGAAAAAGAACATAGTTTAAAGGTTTTCTACTTATGGTTATGAGCTTATTGCTTAAAGTGTTTGTTTTCTTCGTCTAAAGGTGTGCTTTAGTTTTAAATGTCTTTTCTCATCTACCCAAACTTTGGCATATTGTTACAAGCTTTGAAATACTTTTTGATTTCTTTTAGGTTGGCATCTACATTAGTGGATAGAGAGGCTAAAAGTGGACTTATGAAGTTTAATTTACTTGAGTCTATATTTCTATTTTCTTGGTTCGCATGAGCATATCTTGATGGCATAGAAGGTAAACAAGTTTAGCATAACACCTACATTGCATATCTTTATAATTTTAGTCATACCCTTAAATGAATGTATTATGGATTGATTGCTATGTGGGTATTTACATTGAATGTATAGGTTCTTTTTGCTAAATTATATGGTCCTATTTTATCCCACTTTTCCATATACTCGCCATTTTCTTTCCATCACATTACCAAATAGCTCGCCAATCACTCTAGTTAGGAGGTTGGCAAGGTATGTAGCGAGATACTTCATCTTCTATAAATAGAATCCCCTAGTGCCTATTTTCTTCACACCTCATAATAGTTTCCCTCTCTTCTCACTTTATGAGTATATCCAATTTTCTATTTGTTATCATATATAGCCCCAAAGCATACTAGGAGCAATAAGAGGTCAAAGCAACCAGAGCCTACCAATCCTTCTAGCTATGCGCCCATTATGGCATAGTGATGAGTGCTCAAAAAGCACTAAAATTACCACGATTTTATGCACATTATTTGATTAAAAATATATATATTTATATGATTTTATCATATATTTATATATATTTGTCTTTTCAGAATCATGGGTATTTTTATTGTTTTTCAGGTATTTTTTTCTTAAAAACGTAACTTAAAGACTCAAAAAGGAATACTGGAGGCAATACATTACAAATATATTCATAAATAAATGAGAAAAAGTCAACAAATATGGAAAAATTGGACAAAATGGGTCAAAAATGTCAAAAATATCAAAAAGGAGGAAATCATGTCGTTGTGCGCGTCTCTGCGTGCCCTTGTTGCTATCCGTGCGCGCCCTTGCTCCAGTCTGCGCACACCGCTGCCCATCTGCACGTGCAGTCGCCCCTGCGTCAGTATGACATCATCAAAAGACGTCATCATTCACTACTCCGCGTTTCCACAATTTTTTATCATTTTTTCACCCACTTTTTCTTCCCATCCTCACCTATAAATACCCTCATTCTCTTCATAACTAAACACACCTCAAAACACATCTTCTCTTCTCTTTCTTTCTCTCATTTCTTAGTTTTTTTAGTTTTTCTTAGTTTTTAGCTTTTCTTAGTTATTTTTTCTTAGTTTTAGAGTTCTTCTCTTTTTGAGAAGAACTAGTTATGTTTTTGTAATTTATTTGCTTTTTGATTCAATAAATGGGAGTGCAAATTCCGTTTGAAGGTTTTCCAGCAACAAGAATAGCATCAAAGTACTATAAGGATTTTATTTTTCTTTATAGTTATTTTTTATGCTTTATTCTTACATGTTATATTTAATTTGTTTGTGATTAAATTTAACTTTGCTGGCTGTTTGTAAACATGATATAATAATAACGTTGTTATGCTTGCAAAATATTAAATAGGTAAAAATCTCTAAAATGAATTGATTTTATTTTTACTCAAGATTTTATATTAAGAATGTTAGAGAGAAATATATTATTTTTCATTACAAACTTAAATCTGAAAATTAAGTTTTTTGGTTTAGTTATCCGATTTGATTTAGATTAGTGCTCTTTTATTTGTTGGTACAATGGCCTGGTAGTTAGAGTGAAGCTTTATTTCAAAAGTTTTTATAAGAATTATTATCTGAAAATGTATTGACAATATGTTTTCAGTAGTGGTTTTAAAACTTGAAAGTTAGTACTCGGATAACTAAATTCTTAAGTTTAATTTGGACACCTTGAATAAAGTTTAAACTGTCTAACCCCACCAAAGATGGCATTTAAATAGTTCATTTTCAATCTCTTGGAAAGAAGGAATTAATTTAATTAACCAAATTAGTTATCAACCCCACCCATAGGTATTAATTGATTTGTTTAGTTAACAAAGAATATCTAACCCTACCAAAGGTGGTATTTATATAAAAAAAGAGAGAATCAATAAATATCAATTTATATCTTTAATAACCTAAATAATATGAGCAAACATAATTAACTTAGTTATTATATCCATAAATACTTTACTATTATAAATGATAAAATTTGCATAAATATTTATTGAATATATATCTATGTTTATTTTTATGTTATTAGATTAGAAACAACAAAAACCCAAATATCGTGACAGGATGTTTATGATTTAATTTTGTTTTTAAAAGTTTGAATAATAAATTAAAAACCAAATATATTCCTTCCTTAGATCGACCTTGGGAGTATACTTATCATTTTCTACGAAATGATTCGTGCACTTGCGAGAGTTTTATAAATATAAAACCAAAGTATTGGTAGGATCGACGATGCTGGTTTTGCTCATCACATAGCATCCTATTAATATTCATGAGTATCTTGAAATTTAGCAAAGGTTTACTTACTATATTGGCTTTCACTTTGTTTTCTAAATTGTTCCTACAATGACAAGTTTGTCAAGGAACTTTATGCTTCCCTTCCTCGTGTCTCTACTATTGATTTCTCTACCTCTTTTATCCTTAGAAGACATAAAGTTACCTTTTTTTAGATGATATTTGTAGTTTATTATCTCTTCTTCATGTTCAATTTCTGTCATTCCCTATCATCCCGTTTGAATTTGAAAATATTGCTCCCATCTATCTCTCTAAATTTAATAGTGTGAATGCACATGACACTATTGAGATGACGAACTAGTTGGTTATGCCTAACCAAATTTATGTTGGTAATGCCCTTGTTGTTAACTCTTTTACCCCTAGTCATTCTCTTAATATTGTCATATGTACCGTTATTCATCCCCATTCCTATCTTCATATTATCCCTCCATACTGAGAACAATTCCTTTGTGTAATTCTAAACGGTGGTGATATAGATCTTGCTATTATGATCTATATAAATATCATTTTTTGTACCATTGCTCCTATTTCTTCTACGCTCTACTATCCATCTTTGATTTTCAAATAGGGTTCCATTATTTTTCATAACATTTTTTTAAAAAGTTCTAAACACGTCTATTTTCACTCGCGCTATTATTTCTAACTATTATTCTCAATGTACTTCTCCTAACCCTTCTTTGTCATCTTCCACGAATGCTACTTAGTCCATGCATTGTGCATCCATTCTTATTTCTTCTACTTCGTCTACCACTGTTCCTCTCAATAATGAATCTACTACTCTTGCGAGAAATTTTTTTCAAGAGTTGTAAATTTTTAACTGAAACGTCATAGATATGCATCATTTTCAAGCTTTTGCTCTGGGTGTTGTGGCTTCTTATCGTCATGTTATACCACCTTTTCATGGTTCACCTATTTTCTCTACCTCAGTCAAACCTCGTCTTGCCCCAACCATACCTCTTTGCTTTGTGTTTCTTCCCTTAGGTCAATATACAATATGTTTTCTATGTTTAGTGGAGATAAGTTCAATTTTCCCTTTCAGATCGACCATTCCTTTGAACAGTTTGCTAAAAATGTTCTCAACCCACAAACTATTACACCTCTTATTACTACCCTTTTTTATCTTGGACATTCTTCTCACAGTGGTGTTCAAGGGGATGATGATGCTGAAAATGGAGACATAGCGTTTTGATCTCCTTTATGACTTTTTGCTTTCATTTATTTCTCGTGCTTTCATTTATTTATGAAATTATATGTGTAAAATAAAGTTTGTTTAATGAATATGAGTTCGATGTTACTTATTGATCTATGCTTAATATTTTTGCCTTAATTATATCTATAGTGATGTATTTTTATTAGAATTATAACATCTTTGTATGCCTCCCTCTTATATAGAGGTGCTTCTTTGTTTTCTATGTCAAAAAGGGGGGCAAAGTTTCTATGCATAATTAAGTGTTTTTACTATGTTATGTGTTGTATAGGTGGTAAGTGTAGAATTACACTGCATGTATAAGCATAATGTGCATACACTAATGGGAAGTGTTGCATGAAGTCAGGGAGAATCGTGTACTTTTTTGTGTTGGTTTCCTATCGATGTTTACATATGTAAGGGTGACACGATAATATGTGGTTAGATTACACGCAAATTTCTGTATGATACGTTCATAGGGTTTGTGTTTGTTTCGTGTGTCTAGGTTACAATTGTAGATTGAAGTCTTCGAGTTTTATGTGTGTTGTGTACAATGGTGCTAAGACCCTTACGTTTTAGAATGGATGAGTTAATACATGAAGATTGATGAAACGCATAAGATGGTTGTACTTGGAGCATATGTGTTTTTCGAATATGGGTGTGCGTCGATGTTTAGTTCATAGGAACAAATTTTTTTAGCTATCTTCATGATCATCTCATGACAGATGTAAGTATGTATCTAGTTGTGCAGTGTTTTGACATGAAAAGCCAAAAGGGAAGAATGTAAGTTCTGTTACACTCAGTTTCTGTGTGTTAGCTTCCCATGTACAAAACATGATGTCAGATTATTTTTACTCAGTGTTTTGTCTTCCTCTGTGTAAAGTTGATTACTATGGATCAGTAATGCACACACATAGTTAGGAATATTATGAATAAAACATGTTTTCACACACAACGAGGTTAGCTATTTTAGTATGCATGCTAGGTCAAGAGTGGTGGATTTTGGTTCATTTCGAGTACAGATATTTGTGAATTTTACTCGATGTTTTTAGAAACAAAAAAATATATTTTTTAGTATTTCGCCACCACTTTTGATGAGATGGTTGGCAATGTAACTAGCTAGGTGGCCGATAAGACTCTATAAATACCTCCTACTTCTTTCAACTCTTTACCCATATATTTCTTTCAACTCTTTACCCACATACGTCTTTCAATTATTTACCCACATTTTTAGTGTCGAAACTTTACCAAAATTTATACTAAAATTTATATAGTAACTCATGTAATTGTGTCTATATATTGACTTTTCATGTGTAAAATACAATATTTATTTTCTTACTTAGTGTATTTCTCCTTGTATGTGTAAGATTGGTTACTGTAAATTAGTAATACACATGCATGATAGGGGTAAAATAATTTTATTTTTTCAAATTTTGATTATTAAATTATTTATTATTGAATAATTGTCTTAAAAATCCAAAGATGTTACGACATTGATATAATCTCTATGTAAATTTACCTTATTACAACATCTATTATTATTTTATACAATTTAAATTTAATAACATAGCGTAACTTATTGTTTCCTACTTCCTATTTCTTATATATTATATAATATTTAAAAATTATCTACTTATTTAATATTATATTATAATTTTAATGTATTTTTATTTATACTTAATATTATATTATAATTATATTGTATTTTTTATTTATACCAGTTAAAATTGAATTGTTAAAAAATCAGGTAACATGCTTTAAATTTATAAAAAATTATAAATTCATTAAAAATAACTTTAAATAATATAGAATAAAACAATTTTTCACGTAAATAAGGTTAAAATGTCCATTAAATAAAATACAAAATAAAATAAAACAATTCATTAACACCTATAATGTATCACCATCATTAAAATATATTTTAAAAATATCAAACCCCTAAATATATTAATAAAATATTATTTTACTAACCAATAAATATTAGTTAAATTTAAAGAAGAAGACTACGACTATTGTCAATACACGAGCCTATAAAAGCCATGATTACAATGTTAGGAAATTTGGATAAAATTGTATAATCACAAATTCTTCCTCCCAAGATCTTTCTTAGCAGAATATCAAATAAGAGAGAAATAGATAATACACAACATAAGAATTATACTGTAAAACTCCAAATTAGAGAAAAACCACTTTCGTTGTCAAAAGACAACCAGAGAAAAATTCACTATGTGAAAAATTGTTACAACCACACTCTCAGTAATTTTCTCACACACCCAAAAGACAAGAGTAATTACAAGCCCAAGAGAATTTTCCCACAAAATTCTCTCACTTAAGAACTTCTCATACAAGCTTTTCTCTATTTTTGGGATGATTATCAATGAAGAAATGAAGCCATATTTATAGCCTTCAAATTCTCATTTCATATGCCAAACATTTCTTCATTCAACAAAATTAGGCTACCTAATTTTCCTATTCTTTATTCAAACAAGGTTAGGCACCTTCATCTTTGATAATATGGTAAGCCACCTTCCATGAATTTTCTTCTAAATTAGGCACCTCTTATTTTGACTAACAAACCTAATATTATTTTTAATCAATCATAATAATCTCCACCTTGATTAAAAATAAACTTGGTTACCACTACAACACTGTCTATTCCAACAACCATAATTCTCTACACCGAGAATTATCATACTCCACCATAAAGAGTACACCCACTTAGAATTAATCACCAATTCTAAGAATTTCACATCGGCTCATGTCGAAAAAAAACTTGCTGAAATTTATGGTGCAACTCTCACACTTGGTTTTCCCAACTCTCCCATCGACATCCTTTCCACCACACACCTTGCATTTATACCAAGCCAATGCCCGTGTGCAAACTTGTGGACCCATTACCAATAACACACCCTATTTCATGGCAATATTTAGAGACTAGCGGCATGCCATGAGGATGTACACGCTCTTTTCAAAGAGTATTACTATAGTCTTTGAAAATAGACATACTATTAACGTCACCGCTTCAGATTCGAGCTTCTCAGATCACCCACCCTTTGGACAATTTCTTTTGAGGTGTCCAGCATTGTCCACACCCTCAAAGACACTATCTTTTTTTTTTTCATGAAATTGTTTTTCTTTCGGTTGTCAACTACCAATCTTGAGTTTTTAGGCGAAAAACATTTCTTTCACCACTAAATTTTTTCTTCGTAAAACAACTTGCTAGTAACTTCGAAAAAATTATTTTCTCCTTTCCATGAATCAAGATAGGTTTCCATGTGATCATAAGAAGATGGAAGAGACCAGATGAGCCTTAAAGTTATATCTTCGTCATCAAGTTTAACTCCAATGGTTTCCGGTTCAGAGACAATACCATTGAGTAACACTTAGATGGTCGACATAATAGTTCCTTCCATTCATACACAAAGTATGAAATTGCTCTTTCAAATACACCCGATTTGAAATGCCTTTTGCTAATACAATTCTTCAAGTTTTTCACGTATTCTTGGCTATAGATATTCCATGACATTTTGCAAGAATATTTTTGGCCAAACAAAGCCGGTAATTGCACTTGCATCTTAGATCAAGATCTTCCCAATCTTCATCACTTATATTGGTTTTAATTTCGACTCAATACCAAGAATGCGGTAGTTTCCCTTTAACGCTTGTAATCCATATTGGATCAACAAATCTTTCATTTGTACTGCTTACAAGCTAAAATTGATTCTCCCATCAAATTTCTCAACGTCAATCTTGACTCGACATTTCTCCTTCTTTCTTTGAAATTGCTCGATACCTTGTTAGAAAATTTGGATAAATGGTATAATCACAAATTCTCCCTCCTAAGATCTTCCTTTGAAGAATATTCAAATAACAGAGAAATAGATAATACACAACACAGTTAATTATAGTATAAACTCTAAATTAGAAAAACCACTTTCGTTGTCAAAAGACAACCGTGAGAAAAATTCACCACGTATGGAAAATTGTTACAACCACACTCTGCAATTTTCTCACACACCCAAAAGACAAGCGAATTATATGCAAGAGAATTTTCCCACAAAATTCTCACTTAAGAACTTCTCATATACAAGCTTTTCTTTATTTTTGGGATGATTATCGATGAAGAAACGAAGCCCATATTTATACCTCTCTGTTTTCATTTCATATGACAAACATTTCTTCATTCAACAAAATTAGGCTACCTAATTTTTCTATTCTTTATTCAAACAAGGTTAGGCACCTCCATTTTTGATAATATGGTAAGGTTCTAAATTAGTTAACTCATATTTTGACTAAAAAACCTAATATTATTTTTAATAAATCATAACGTAAGTCTCTTACTAGCAAAAGAAAAGAAGAAGAAAACTAAAACATTTTCCGTCAATACACGAGCCTATAAAAACCATGATTACAAGTCTATTAATAGAAAAACAAAAAGCCGAGAGAAACAATGTTGATCCACAAAAAGGCTAATAAGAAACTGGAATAGAACCAAACATACCGCAAACTAGAAGTACTTCTAAAACCATTTAGCTACCGGACAAGGACGACCCTTCTACATTTGTTTTTAATACATATAACAAGAGTGAGTGGTGAACTATGTCAGAAGACACTTTAAAAGATGTCTAAAACGGCGATAATACATCAGCTATGGATAAAGCCACTGTTTTTATCCCTTCAAGAAAAGGAAATCTCAACAGTTTTGGATTTAGAATGTGGGGGAAGCTTCTCAACAATGACAGTAAGAACACCATTGTCACATTTTGCTGTTATAGCAGAGACATTGGCGTTTTCGGGCAATCTGAACTTCCTCATTAATTTTTGGGGAGCTCTTCGCTCCATCCTTAGGTACTTGCATCCTTCCTCTTCTCCTTCTTCCCTTTTCCTCTTCCCGTTACTTCGGATCACCAAAGTCTTCTTATCTTCAACAGTCACCTGTCACAATTAAAATCACCCACATTAAAGACACTACCACCAAAGTAGTGTTAAGAAATATAAATGATTGTTTGATCTATTTTTCACTAAATTTAAATTTTTGAAAAAATTAACATACGCTATGATATCAAAATAGCAAAATCCAAATTAAATTCCAAAGTTTATTGAACAAAAAAACCCACACTTACAAAATTTTAAGTGATGAACATTACAAAGTATAAAGAGCTTACACTTGAATAAAAATATCAAATAATATAAATAATTGAAAGAATTGATGTCTTATAAGAAGCTTGTAAAGAAGCGAAGAAATGAATAATTAATTACCTGAATATCAGACTTGGACAAACCGGGCACGTCCATGTAAAAAATGTACTCTTTGGCAGCGTCTAAGATGTCCACTGGAATGGAGGTAACACCTTTGGTTTCATGAGCTCTAGAAAGAGACACAAACTTCTCAAGACTCTCAGGAACGTTCAACAAATGGTTCACTGCTGACACCAAATCCCCATTGAATGCATTGGAATCCGCAACTCCATCCATTTTGAAAGTTCAGCTACTCTGTGAAATCAAAGATGAAATTTTGAAAAATTCAACAGCACGAAAGCTAATTTTTTTTTGAACAAGTCTGATACATGGACATTTCAAGTATGTGGAGAGTCCTAAAGTAGAAATATAAAAATCAAAACAGAAAATCCGTTCCTTGTTTGTCTGCAGTGAAAATTAAAAAGGAAAGTGCGAAAAACAGAGTACAAAAGCAATAAATTACTTTTTTGGTAGTAGCTACTTGCTAAGCATGATACTTACAAGAAGGATCGAACAATTTGCGGCGAAAAGGAGGAGATAATTTGAGAGAGCGACAGCGTCAATAATTGAATGAAGTAGCGGATTGTTTGGGTGCTGAGAAAATTTCGGGGAGTTTTTTTAAAAGCAAAGAAGAGAGCAGGGACGTGAAGGTTCGAGAAAACTTAAGGAAACGAACGTAATGGAACGATCGGGAAACCTCACTGGTACTGAAGGGGTTAATATATTCTATGGTTACACGTGTAGAATCTGTGGAATCATCTGATCGGACCGATCGGCATCTTTCCCAACGATTATGAATAACCTTTCGACCCACTTATCCGAACGGTGCTGTAAATGATATTTTAATACAAATATTTCTTTTATTTTTAATATTGATTCAATTTTAATATTATTATGATAAAATATTTTTATAAATATATTGCAACAATATTTTTATTTTATTTTTAATTCTTATTTTTGAATTATAAAATAGAATAATTTACGTTCTTTTAAATTGAACAATTTAATTCATTTTTTAAAGTAATTTAGTTTTTTTTCTTTTAAATAAAATAATTTAATTCTATTTTTAAAACAATTTGTAATAATTTACTTCATAATTTTTAGAAAATTTTCAATGATAAAGAATAATATATTATATATTTTTATATTTTTAATAAAAAATAACATATAATTGCATGTAATATTAAATTTAAATTCAACAACATAAAATTATCTTTACACCACCAATAAATTTATTTCTTATTTTTCTTGTATTTTCTTATATCTTCTAACGAAATGAATGCACCACTTTGCAAAAAGATAAGATCTTTTTTTTTTCTTTTTTCTCTTTCGTTAAATAACATATTTTTTCCTTAAATAGTAAGACATGATGATTTTTAAATAAAGTTAGATAAAAATTACTAATTCATTTTTTTAATAAAAAAATATCATTTATATACTTGCTTTATATTTAGATGTTATATATTATTTTTATTATCATAAATTTTAAAAAAATAAAAATTAAATTATTTTATGTTTAAAGAAACATTGACTAATTTAATTTAAAAGAATGGAATAAATTGTTCTATTAATAGAAAAATAATGAAGAAATATATTTAACTCAAATAGATACACATTTCACTCACACACATTATGGTGAATGATATGTTAAAATTTTCTTCAAGATGAATAACTTTTATATTTTAATAGCTATTTGCTATTTGACCAAGTATTGCATCATAGTTAATGTAAATGCAATTAAAAACACTTTAGTGTCAATTTTTAAATTTTAATAGATTTAATTCAATAATTTTTAAATAAAATCAATTTATTTTAATTTTTTAAAATAATATTTTTTCAAGGATAGAATTAAATTTCTCATAAAAATCAAAATCAAAATAAAAAATTTTTATCTCCCAAAAAAGATACAATTCCTATCTCTCTCTCACACTAGTCACAATCCATTTATCTCTCTCTTTTTAGTTCCTCTGTTTTCTTAATCTTTTTATATCCTCTTTATTTCTCTAATATCATTATATTTATGTATTTATTATTTATTTATATAAGTATTAATAGTTTTATTTTTAACTATAATGTTGATGGATTTATAAATTATAAAAGAAAAAAATAATGTTTTGTAACGAAGATAAATAAAGAAATTTACGATAGACTTGTAGAGATATAAATGTAAATTATTTTTATTTGGAAACAAAAAATGTTAAAGAATATTTTTTTGGGTTTTTAATGTTGTTTTTAATAGTATTGTTATAAAAATTACTTTAAAAAAATCCTATTTTACCATTTAAAAAAATACTTTTTCAAAAAATTTAAAATAATTTGACTTTGTCTAAAAGTTATTAGATTAAACCTATCAAATTTAAAAGAAATAAGACTACATAATCCTTTTCAAAAAATTATAGAATTATAACCGTTGTCCCTTAAATTTATGTGCTTTTAATAATTCTTATTTATCTGATTAAAAAAATTGTTATTTCCACGTATAATTTTTATTTTACGGTGATAATAAGTTATAATTCAATGATAGTCTATTTAAATATATAGAATGTTGGAGAGTGTGAGTTTTAATGATAAATATGTAAATTATAAGTAATTTAAAAAAAACTTTTATTTTATGGTAAAGATTTGTGTTATAAAATGTAAAGATTTGTGTTAGAGAGATTTTTGGTTCTAATCTTCGTACAAAATATATTAAAAATAATATATAATATTTTTAATTGGACATAAATTAAAAAAACATAAATATGAAAAATAAAATACAAGATAAACTTAATCTGTATATAACTAAAAATTACAACATTAATATAATAAAATATTTATTTATTATATAATTAAACAAAATTTATATACACCTTATAGTTTTAATTAAATTTTATTTTGTTACTTTAATAAATATTGAAATTTTATGAATATTTAATGAAAAATATTTTTATCATCTTTAACAATATTTAAATGAATTTGGAATAACAGTTCCGTACCAACCCTTTTTTTTCTTTTTAATAAAACCATATAATATTATATTAGGATAATAAAATTTATAATACAACTGGTTTCATGAATATTAACATAATAACCTAATTGTATACATATAATCATGAGATTATAATAAGAATTCATAAATACATAATCCATACATAATAATTATTGAATAATAATATTGTAATGGGTAGAAAATAAGATTAAGTACAATTAACTATATAGAAGAAAAAAAATAGAACATATAGTAGGCTCTTACATTTAAGAAAACGGATTAAGCTAATTATAACAACTTGAAAGGTAGCTTGCAAATGGGAAATGATTCCAAGCAAAGAAACTAGATAAATAATATAACAATGAAACTTGATATATATATAAAAAAAAAAGCTTCAAATTCACAATAACGTTCTTCTGTGATATCTATGAAATATTAGCTTCCATATTAAAAAAAGATTCATCATCGTTGTCATCGTAATTATCTTTGGCATCATTTTCATCTTATAAAGCCTCCATGTTTTTTCAATCACTTTGAAGGGGTTTTTAATTTACTTACTCTGAGAAAGAAAATAAGTGAAAAAAAAGTATTTTAAATGATTTTATATTTTTAGAATTTAAATAAATATTTTAAATAATTTATAAAAAAATTATTAATTTTTTAATAGGATAAAAAAATTAAAGATGAAATATATAATATATTAATTATAATTAGTTTGAGTTTAAATATAATTAAATCTATATTAAAAATAAAAATATTAGATTTTATTAAATTTATTAAAATAAAATATATAATTTTAAAAAATGTGACTAAGAATAAAATCTCTTTCCTTACACACCTCATATTATAAAATATGGATCTCGTTTTTTGTTCTTAATTTTTTATTTTATTGTTCTCATCGTTATTTACAATCGAATGATTTTCATAAAAAATTATATTTAAAACAAATTAACAACACTAACAAAATTAGATAGATTGATTGAATGTATAAAATTATTTATAACAACAATATAAACAAATAAATAAAAATATCAATTTATTTACTCATCAAAACGATAAAATAATATTTGTATTTTAATATATCTATCAATTGTTATTTTTTCTTATTTTTATAATTAAATTTTATAATATACTATAAGTTCAATTAATATAAGTTTCCTTAAAATAATTTAATTTCAATAGAGAGATTTGTTAACTGATTTATAACTACTAATTTTTTAGCAATTACAATTATGGGATTATTATAAAAAATACATCCAAACTTTGAGATATCTTCGAAATTATTTCTAAGGTTTTAAAAAATTCAAAAATATTCCTAAAACATAATGAAAGTTAAATCTAACGGAAAAGAATAGTAACATTCTTAAATGAAAAAAAAATAAACCAATAAATAACATAATTAGAAATAGAAAAAATCTCACGATGTTTTTGAAATGGTAATAAATAAAAATAAATTTGAAAAAAATTCAAAAAACAAAATTAAATCTTAAAAAATGAGATGGATTTAAAGACCGATCATTCTCATCTTTAAGAAACTTATTTTCCAGAAAAGAAAAGACATAATTTATTATGGAATAAGTAATAAAGAAATGAGTATTAATATTACAGATGTAAAAAGAATGTATAAATAACATTAATTAATAAAGAAACTATATTAAACAAGCTATCCAAAATTTCCTAAAAAGATTAAAAAAATTAGATACATTCATTTATGAGGAATTCAAATATTAGTAAAAACTCATTTGAGAGAAAAAATATATACACCAATAAAAATAACATTACTATATAATATAATAATAAATAGAAAAAATGTTTTACTAGAAATGATCTATGGTAACTTAGAATACCAAAAGTTAAAATTTACAGCATATCCTAGATTTACTATTATTATTTGTTAGGATATACTCGTGGACCCGTACCTTTTATACAATGATGGGGTTCGTAGACTCCACCCATAGTATTTTTTCTTTGAGTCTTTAAGTTACTTTTTTAAGCGAAAATATCTGAAAAGGAATAAAAATATCTGTGATTCCGAAAAGATAGATTTATATAAATATATGATAAAATTATATAAATATATATATTTTTAATCAATTAACGTGCATAAAATCATGGTAATTTTAGTACTTTTTGAGCACTCATCAATTAGTCAGATGACAACAATGGTTCAACCATTACAATTTTGATGTTAAACATCTTCCAAGACATAAGAATAGCTTAACACTCTTATTAGAGAATTAATACCTCTAACTATTTTTATGCTTTCAAGAATGGAGCATCTTCACATCAAGATTAAGATAAAGAGAAAGAGATAAAAATCCTACAGGAAAAACTCAAGTTGTTATACCTCGAGAAATCTATTATGGAGACAAGAAATAAACAAGAAGAACTTAATAGTTCAAAACAACCACTAGAGCCCAAAATCTCAAAAGAGGAATCTTCATTAAAAATTTAAACTAAATAAGGTGAAACTTCTAAAGAGATGATTCAAAATGAAAAGGAAGAACTTAACAATTCAAAAGAAAAAAAGATTTTTGAAACCAAAAAGCTCAATTGGATAGATGAGACAGAAAAAGAAGAATAAAAAAATGTTTATATGGTCTATAATAGCCAAAGACCAAGAATCTATAATAATTGGGAAAAAGCTAGTAGATCTATTCTAGGAATTAGTGGAGTAACTCATAGAGCCTTTACCAACAGAATAAAAGCTTAAGGCAATAATGCCAATTAGAAAACACTAAAACTAATAACTCCAGAAGAGATAGTAAGAAATTTTTCTATAGCTTTACAACAACAACCAACAATCCTAAGTAGATTGAAAAATCTAGGGAAAATAGCAAAGCCTCAAGTGCTATTCAAGAAGACATCCCCCATAAATTCTCCAATCATTGAAGATAAGAAGGACCAATATAGGAACCTTAGCAAACCCTAATGATTGAATCTCTATAACTTGGCCAGAAAGTCTACCCAGAAACATGTTAAAGATATGAAGTTCTATGCCACAGACAAGGAATTTCTTGTAGAAAGTAAATTCAATATCTTGAAAGAAGCTGATCCAATACTTGTTTATAAAGTTTTCCATTTAGGAATAATAGAAAATATATATATCCATGATTTAATTTAAGTGAATTAAATTATTTCACAGAAAATTTAAAAGAGCAATCAAGAACTTCAAAAAGAAAATTAAAGCAGGATACAAGCTTGTTTATCTTAGATTTTTTAGTTCATTAATGGATTGGAGTGAGGAAGGATGTATCAATCCTTACCACTTCATCAAGATAGAGATTTCCAATACAAATAGAGAAGTTCTCAAACGAAGGGCACTTCCAGAAAAAGGAATTCAACATAGAAGAACTCAATGTATTAAGAGGAAAAAAAACTTCAACTAGTAAAGTCATCATCATTTTCCATGGCAGCATGGTTATGTCAGAAGAAGATAGGGGAAAATTTTTCAAATATGAAGCCAATTTTAATAGCAACAACTTAAAAATTGATCAAAAATCAAATAAGATATTGTGCTTATATGCCAAAAAAGCCACCAAAAATCATAGATGCATTCTATGCATCAAGGATCGAGTAGATAAAGATGTGTCATCATCAACATCATCAATAGAACTGTAGGTAGAAAACAACAAAGAAGAATAAAAAAGAAACTGTCGACAGAAGACGACAAAGGAAATAAAGAGGTAGACTCCATATCTTAGTCGGTAGCATATGACAAGGAAAAAAGAAGTGGCTATCATTAAAAGTAGAAAATAGATAAATTATTAAAGAATGATAAAATAAGAATTTTATTCTTGTAAATAGGGATTTCATGTGCTATAAAAGGAACCCTTATTTTCATTTTAAAATACATAGAAATTTAGAGCCTTCTACTCTAAAAAATACACAAAATCCTAGCATAGAAATCCTTTATATCTAGAAATCTCAAACCAATAATAATATATCTAGTAATTAAGAATGTCTAAGAATCCATTAAAGGTTCTTAGTTGGTCTTAAGTTGTGTTTGGTATTAATATATAACAGGTACACGACCTAACCAATGTTTTACTATACAACAAGGTGATAAAAATGATGGCTTAGTGATGAACAGAATCGGCATCGCCGATCCTGCCAATACTTTAGTTTTATATTTATAAAACTCTCACAAGTGCACAAATCATTTCGTAGAAAATGATAAATATACTCCCAAGGTCGATCTAAGGAAGGAATATATGTGGTTTTTAATTTATTATTCAAACTTTTAAAAATGAAATTAAATCCTAAACATCCTATCACGATATTTGGGTTTTTGTGTTTCTAATCTAAGAACATAAAAATAAACATAGATATGGATTCAATAAACATTTATACAAATTTTATCATTTATAATAGTGGAATATTTATGGATATAATAACTAAGTTAATTATGTTTGCTCATATTATTTAGGTTATTAAAGATATAAATTGATATTTATTGATTCTCTCTTTTTTATATGAATACCACCTTTGGTGGGGTTAGATATTATTTGTTAACTAAACAAATCAATTAACACCTATGGGTGGGGTTGATAACTAATTTGGTTAATTAAATTAATTCCTTCTTTCTAAGAGATTGAAAATGAACCATTTAAATGTCACATTTGGTGGGATTAGACAATTTAAACTTTATTCAAGGTGTCCAAATTAAACCTAAGAATTTAGTTATCCGAGTACTAACTTTCAAGTTTTAAAACCACTACTGAAAACATGTTGTCAATACATTTTCAGATAATAATTCTTATAAAAACTTTTGAAATAAAGCTTCACTTTAACTACCGGGCGATTGTACCAACAAATAAAAGAGCACTACTCTAAATCAAACCGGATAACTAAACCAAAAAATTTAATTTTCAGATTTAAGTTTGTAATGAAAAATAATATATTTCTATTTAACATTCTTAATATAAAATCTTGAATAAAAATAAAATCAATTCATTTTAGAGATTTTTACCTATTTAATATTTCGCAAGCATAACGACGTTATTATTATATCATGTTTACAAACAACCAGCAAAATTAAATTTAATCACAGACAAATTAAATATAACATGTAAGAATAAAGCATAAAAAAAATGTAAAGAAAAATAAAATCCTTACAGTACTTTGATGTATTCATGTTGCTGGAAAACCTCTAAATGGAATTTGCACTCCCATTTATTGAATCAAAAAGCAAATAAATTAAAAAAAACATAACTAATTCTTCTCAAAAAGAGAAGAGCTCTAAAACTAAGAAAAACTAAAAAAACTAAGAAATGAGAGAAAGAAAGAGAAGAGAAGATGAGTTTTGAGGTGTGTTTAGTTATGAAGAGAATGAGGGTATTTATAGGTGAGGATGGGAAGAAAAAATGGGTGAAAAAATGATAAAAAATGGTGGAAACGCGGAGTAGTGAATGATGACGTCTTTTGATGACGTCATCTTGTGTAGAGGTGGCTGCTTGTATGAGATGGGCGGCGGTCTTGTATTGGAGCAAGGGAGCGCACGGATAGCAGCGAGAACGCAGAGAGCCTTGTGACGACATGATTTCCTCCTTTTTGATATTTTTGACATTTTTGATCCATTTTGTCCAATTTTTCCATATTTGTTGACTTTTCTTCATTTATTTATGAATATATTTGTAATATATTGCCTCCAAGTTATAGGAATATTAATAGTAATGGATGGAAAAATTTAGGTTTTAAGGACACTAATAATATTAACCATAAAGTCTAAATGTATTTTAGATATTTTCATAAACCTTGAGGCCATAAGTAAAAATATGTTAAAACTTAAGAATATTTGAGATATTATCCCATAATTATGAGTTGATATTTTTAAGGTATTTTAAATTAATTAATTTTTTTTATTAATTATTTTTTAAAAAAAAATTATAATAATTTTAAATTTTATTAACCTTAAATAAATCTCATCACATATTCTAAACAATAAATAAATAATTTTTCCAACAAGATGTCAAAATTATCCATAAATTCAAGTAATTGTAGATAATAATTAAATAAGTTTGATTTTAGATTATAAATTTTATATTAGTTTTCAAATTTTCATGCTTTGTTTAAAAATTTAGGTTTAAATTTCATTTTAGAGGCAAAAGAATCATAAATTTATATTTTATATAATATTATTTTATTTTATTTATATTTTATTTTTTAATTTAATGTTTTTAAATTATTTTAAAATAAAATATATTAAAATATTTTTTTTTAAATTTTAAATAGATAACAATTTTTTGAATTTATATTGTGGATTTTGATTTCTATTTTATAATATTTAAATTTATATATATATATATATATATTTTTTGCGAAAAATAACTTTTTATTTAACATTCTTAGTAACTTCAGCCTGTATGCCGTCTCACAGCTCGAAACTAAATTGCACGAAAATGCAAGTCAAATTCTGTGAAACACTGAACAGAGCCTCGGAAATAAATAGTCAGTAGTCAGTCGATCATGTGCTAAGTCGGTCATTTTATAATACATTAAGAAAAGTGGGACCCAATGTATCTATTATTATTTTAAAAAAATAATTTAATGCTTCAAAAGTGTATATATTCTTAAAAAATATCCATCTAATAAAAAATAATTTTTATTTATAAAATATTAAAAAGTAATTTCATCATTTTAAAACTTTTATTACTTTTTTCCTTTTTCCTTTTATTTAATTCTCATCTTTTTCCACATTTTTATATTTATTTATATAATTTTTTTTTACTTTTTACTAAATCTTAAAAATATGTTTACCAATTAAAACATAAAAATAAAAGAAAATAAATAAATCTCTTTCTCATATTTACTATAAAAATAATTCTCAAATCTTTTCTTATTCTAAAGTCTCTTCGATTTCATTCACAAACTTCTTTAAGATTCATTTCCATTTCATTTTTATACAAATTTTAAGATGATTTTATATCGTAAAAATTGTAATATTTTAAAAATACCTTTAAAGTAAGATTTAATTATAATATAATTTTAGTTTATATTTGAAATTTATAACTAAATTTTTATTATATAATTTTTTTATAAAGAATGATAATTATTTATATAAAATTTAATTTTTAAATAAAATTAAAAATATTATTATTGATTATTTTTTAAAAAATAAAATATTATATTAATTATAAATTAAACATAAATAAAAATTTATTTACTATGTTAGTTTTGAAAAGTTGAACTTTTATTATCTTTTATTTTTATTATGGATATTTGCTTCATTTTTTTAAAATAATATATTTTTTGGTTATTTCGATTGTTATAAGTTATTAATAAACACTATAAAAAAATCAACAAATTTATTTCAATTCTAATTAATTCTCATTACGTGTTAAAAAAACACATCTTAAAATCATAACTTTAAACTCTAAAATATAAATATTAAATTAAAAAAATCAACAAATTTATTTCAATTCTAATTAATTCTCATTACGTGTTAAAAAAACACATCTTAAAATCATAACTTTAAACTCTAAAATATAAATATTAAATCATGTAAATTAAACTCTAAATATTAAATTCTAAAAACTCAACCTTATATTCTAATTCTAATTCTAAACTTTAAATCATAAATAGTAAACATTAAATTTTTTAAAAATATTTCTTTCAAATGAATAAAATAACCTTAAATTTTTGTGTACATATTTCTTTTTTATTAAATAAATATCTTTTAAATAATTTAAATATTTTTAAAATATCATTTAAAAACTTAAAAAACAATAAATACAAAAAAATTAATATAACTAGTAATAAGTTATCATACCCATTTTCATCTATACATCTAAAGGAGGATAAATAGAATCTCAAGTTCTTAAAAATCCCTTTTATCAATGCAAGTGCATATGCACCTAAAACTATTTTAATTTTAATAATTTTTTATATAATTTTAAATTTTAATAATAAAAATTAAAAAATAAGAAAAAGAGAAAATTTTATAAATAATAATATATATTAAAATTAATGGTAAAAGAGTCTTAAATATTTATAAATATGGTTTATTTGAAATCAAACTTTCATAAAAGACAAAATAAATTACAAATAAGACAATAGATATTTTTGTATATTAAATAATTTCATATTAAAATATATTTAAAATTTACTCTGATAAGTTAATATATATAAATATTTATATTCATAAAAATAATATAAATAAATGATGCATCCAAATTTTTATATTTAATATTAATAAAAAAATTAATACTCAAAGATATTAAGAGAAATAAAAATATTATAATAAAAATCTAATAACATATAAAATATATTTAAAAACATAAAGATACATTTGTTATTATAAGAAACTTTATTTTGAATAAAATTATGAGAAAATTCAATGTATAAATTTTATAAATATTTTTTTATCTTTATATTCATAAAATAATTTTTGAAAATTCATTGATATATATATATATATATATATTCGAGTTACTTATTCATTATTTGATTAAGTAGTTAACGTAATAAAACTTTTAAGTTTTAAACAAAAAGATTGGAAAAAAATGATAAAATATATATTTGTTCATTAATTTTATCATTATTAATACTATGATTTTTTAATAAAACTTTCATAATTTTTTAGTTTACTTATTTTTTATTTAAAATATTTAGTTAAAATTTAAAAATTAAATTATACTATAATAGTTAAAATTAACATATTAAAATTTTAATTTTTTGATTATTTAGTTTCTTAACTTTTAAAATTTAACATATTTTATTTATTATCATTAAATTAAATTTATTAAATATAAAAAATAAAATAGCTAAAAGTTTAAAAAAAGTTGTTAAGAGATATTATTAACATTTTGAATTTGAATTTCAAAAATTTCGTAATTATTTATTTTAAATATTTAAATTTTATAATTATTAAATTAGTTATAATATTTCTTAATTTTATAAAAAAAATATAATTTTTAATTTAAATAACTATAATTCTTTTATTTATAAAAGTAAAATAATATAGATAATTATTTTTATACTTTTAAAAGTTTAAAAGTTATTTTAATAAATTATAGAAGGAAATTTTTTTATTTTTTATAATAATAGGATAAATACCGCTTAATTTATAAATTATAAAATATTTTTTTTTTAAATTACGGTACATTTAATCTAATAATTAGAAAATAATACACTCATTTAATAATAATTACACTATGTTGAATACCTTTTTGTCATTAACGTTTCTCGTGAATAATTTATAGCTCTACTCTAGAATTATTTAATGCTTTATTGCCGTCGAATAAGACGAGTCATAAACAGTGAAAACAGAACATTCTGGAGACAAGTTCTCCCACCTTAATCCAATCTCAACCGTTCATTATCTAACAAAGTCAATAAATTACACATTGCGTTAATCGTTCAAGGCTAAATAAAGTCCATAAACAATTGAATTCTTGGCTATAAAATTAAATAAATGGATTAGCTTCTGGAGTGTTCTTGAGCCTTAGCATTTAGATGGGACCTTTAGATCCTTAATTTTTTTCCTTATTTTCCTCTCCACGGCAACCCATAACATGCTAAGGTTCCGTGTAATCATTTACAAGGATGTAGTCAATCTTTGTTTTATTTATTCTTTGTGATATTTTGGTTTTTTATTGAATTAGATTTCTGGGTCTGTTTCAATTCGTCGACAAACAAGTTGAAAGTGTATTTGGTTTCTGGGTTTTGAAGTAGTTGTACTTTTGTTTGATTATTTGCTCGGTTGGGTTCGAGAAGAAGCTAGACAATGGCTAATGGTGGAGAGAAAAATAACGACTTTTATGCAGTTCTGGGTTTGAATAAAGAATGCACAGCCGCAGAGCTCAAGAATTCTTATAAGAAACTTGCACTGGTTAGAAATTAAACCGCTTTTTCCTAGCCCTCCCGTGTTTTTAAATCTGAACACTTTTGTTTAACTATTCTCGATTGCTATTATAGTTCAATTCGAAAACAACCCTGAAATATGTCTCCTTTCGTCTATCGATCCTCAGGTCATTGACATATTGGTCCTTCAATGGAAGACATGGGTTTTCAAAAACAATGAGATTTCAAGTAAAAATTTGCCCAAAAATATTGAAATTTGGATTTACTATCTCTGAGATTTAAGGTTAATCCCGGGAATTGTGTCGAGTTCCTTTTCCCAAAAAAATTATTCTTTGAACGACATTTTGTATAAAAAAATTACATGTTTTTTGCAATAGAGATGGCACCCAGATCGCTGTTCGTCTTCTGGAAACGCAAAGTCAGTGGAAGAAGCCAAGGAGAAATTTCAGGCTATTCGACAAGCCTATTCAGGTTATTGGACTATTTCCTCTTCTAGTCTTGTGGTTGGTGCTTTTGGAGTATTTTTTTTCTTTGTGAATATTCTTAACACATCAAATATTTAGATCTAAATTAGTTTAAACAATTTTAATAATTACATTATTGTATTTATAAATATATTTTTTTATTCTATAAAAATATATAATAGTTTTTCTTCTCAAAAATTTGAATATTAATTTTGTTTTTTTTATTATAGTACATATTTATTTATATTTTTTATATACTTGATATTATGATATTATAGTACATAATTACCAAAATAAGAATCGTATCAATTCAATATCTTTTTAGTACACTTAAATTATTTATGATTAGAATTTTATTATTGTTTTTGAGAGAAATAATGCTGTGTATTTGTACGCAGTTCTATCCGATGAAAACAAGAGGTTTCTTTACGATGTAGGAGTTTACGATAGTGATGATGACGAAAATGTAAGCTTCTTAATTTCTTTGCCACCACTCCAACGTGGTTCGTAGAGATCTTGTCTGCAATCTGATTGGCTTAAGACGTCTGGTTTCCTCATCTACTTTGACTTTGTTCTGTATTAGCCAAATAGAGAAACACCCCTGTCATGTATCAATGGTTTTATCCTACCATCAGTGTTTTATGGATGTTCTAATTGTCTCAAAATCGTTATTCCTTTGGTGCTTCTCCAAATTACACTTTAAATGCATTAAAATTTTGAAATTGGGTACTGTCATAGATTATTCACTTTTTAGAGAGGAATATTTTAGTATCCATTTGGATTAATTTTACTTATTGGATGATTTAATTAGGATTAATGAGTTGTCTTTAATTGTTTTTACTTGGATTATATGGTTTCAGGGAATGAGTGATTTTTTGAAAGAGATGGCAGTCGTGATGAGCCAAACCAAGTCTAATGTAAGCTGTTTGCAATTTCCCTATTCCTCATTTGTGGTATCAAAAATTTTGTGGTCTTAGCAGACACTTTAAGTGAGGAATGATTGGGCATTTTTATAAGGATGTGGTCTCTAAATTTGTCTGAGTGTGACACTTCAGTCCTTTCAACTGGCGCATTAGTTTTGTACATCAACAATCAATTTTATTAATAGGGAATATCACAATAATTTCTCAATGGTAATACAACATTAAAACCTGACTTTTTGTTTGTTAGATTGAAAATTTCCTTTAATATCATTGTTTCACAACCTACTATGATGAGAAACTTTTAGGTTTGCCTACGAACTGATTGAACTATCCTCATCTTCAACTAAATTTTCCATTAGGGTTGAGTTTCACAACCTACTATGATGAGAAACTTTTAGGTTTGCCTACGAACTGATTGAACTATCCTCATCTTCAACTAAATTTTCCATTAGGGTTGAGTTTCACAACCTACTATGATGAGAAACTTTTAGGTTTGCCTACGAACTGATTGAACTATCCTCATCAACTAAATTTTCCATTAGGGTTGAGTAGTGTGGTGATGTCTCTTTTCTAATTATATATTTTACAATAATTTAGTTTATGTAATAAAATTCTCGTAGCCACTTTAATAAGATATACCATTGATGGATGAGGTTATGAAGTTGTGGCATTAACAGTTTAAGCTTTGGCTATATCACTGACCTTTTACCAAATGTTGTTTTATCTATTATTTGCTTTTAGGTGGTATTGAATGGTATAAGTTACGAGATGATGTTGAGAGTTAACGTATTTAATGCATGTGAAATTGGTAGGAAAATGGGGTGGAGCCCTTTGAGGAATTGAAGGAGCTATTTGAAGAAATGTTTCCAGGGGACTTAGAAACATATGGATCAAGCTCTGATGCCAGTGGTCGCTGTTCTACTTCATCTTCATGTATGTTTCGACGTGAAAGTTCGGGTTCTAACAATAAACGCAGTTCAGCTGAAATGAACTATTGGAAAACAAATGGGATGGAGTCTTCGGGTTGTGATGCTCTTTTTCAGAATTTCTCTGTTGGGGTTAGTACACTGCATTCTTTTTTGCCTTGATATCTTTGTACTTGGAATTTGACATATAAGATTGTTACTAGAGTAGAATTCAACTAACAATTCATAACCTGATAAAATATTTTGTTACGAGTACGAGAAAAAGTAATAGTCTAATCCTGTTATTTTTAACGAAAGTGTATTTTAAATTTTTATTTAAAGTGAGGAACACAATTCCGCTATTACTATAAAATGGATTTTTATTATCTTTTTGTGAAGGTAACCTCCTTTACTTAATAAATAGGGGGTTGAAATGAACTTTCGTTAAAAAGTTGTAGTCTTTGATGACCCCGGCGCCCCCTTTTCTCCTCCTGCAAGTGTGTACATTTTGAAACAATTTTTGATGTAGTAATTTTCACATTTTGAAATCCAAAATTATGGTGTTAAGACTGGTGGAGCAGATGCAGGATGTAGGAAAGGGGAATGCAGTAAGAGGAGTTCCCGGAGGAGCCAGCAGCAGTAGACGGCATGGTATGAAACAAAAAGTTTCTTCTGGCCATGATGTTTCCTCTAATGACGACTATGGTATTTCTGCAGCATGATTGTTTTTTATTTTTATTTTAAAATAAATAACCTTTGGAGACCAATTAGGTGCTGGAACAATAAATAGCCTTTTTGATAGTTTGCTTGCTGCTTCTTATTGAGTATGATGGAGGTTTAGTAGTGTTATTGTAATATTCTTGTTTATGCCATATATATTTTAGCACACAGGCATTAAACCCTAATACTATTACTACTACTCGTATTTTTACTTTCCTCTTCTTTTCCATTGGCTAGCTTTCTCTACGTTTATCAATTATTATCAACTGTGGATAAAAAATATATTTGTACTGAAAAAAAATTAAATATTAATATAATTCTTATCCTATTATACTATTTAATAAAATATTAAGATTAATTTTTTTAAAATAAAGCACGTGTATAAAAATATGAATAAATAAAATTTTATTTAATTGTATTTTATTATTAAAAATATATTTTTATGTAATTATATATATATATATATATAATATTATCATATGTTTGATTTTAATTAATTGTAATTTTATAATTGGAATAATCATTTTTATTTTATGTTTTATTAATTATGGTTATTCTTTTAAAAGATTCTACCATTTAAATAATATCTACTTTAAAATGCTATCCCGTTAGTGTGATACAATAGCGACAAGCGGCGATCGTATGTTGCGGTTAAGTGAGCAAAGGTTAACTTTTGGAGTTGTCATAATGTACATATTATCACTTTTATATGTTGGACAAATCAAAAAAAGAAAAAAAAATTTGTTTTTCATATGTGATCTTTTTAAAGTAGGTAAATATATAATTTTGAAACATTGCAAAGTTATTATCAAATAGTGACTCAAAATTACGTCTTATTATGGTATATATATCTAAAGAGGAAAATGTCGATTAATTTCTTCACATGAAGTCTTGAGTTTAGTACTTGTAAGTAGTTTTGTTTAGTCTTTACTTTAAAAAAAATAGATTAATTAAAAATAAATAATATTATTTTTATAATATTTTAATTAAAATATTATTTATAAAATGTTTGTTGGTGATGGTCACTATTTTACTGTTTAATTTTTATTTTATAAATAAAAGTATATAAATAAATTTATGTTAGAATATTATTATTATTTATTTTGTGAATTATTTTTTTATAAATTTTATTTTTATTTTTGTTATTTTATTTTGTTTTATTCACATTTTAATCATTTAATTAAAAAAGTAATATTTTAATAAAAAATAAAAATCTCTTTAGTAATATTTTAATAAAAATAAAAATATCTTTTTTTTCAAAGTATGGAATAAAAAGTATATTTTATAATTCAGGTACTAAGTTTTATAGTACTTTTTTCTTCCACCTACTATATGCATTAATATTTCTTAAAAATATGACTTGAGACATTTACTATTAATTTTTTTCCCTCAAAACTCGACTAAACTAAGTTGTGATGATTTTTTTAATGCTATATAGTTATGATGGAAATATTTCAAACTATTAAGGCTTCATAGTAAGCCTTACAAGAATGTTGGTGTTAAAGATAGTATTGAATTCATGAGTTGTGGGTTCATGAAGTTTGTTAGTTTATTATTCAAGCTCGTCTAACAGCTCATAATATCAATTTCTCAGTCAAATCTAAGTTATGTTTTAGGATGAAGCATTTTATGCCACTTTTTTTTGTCATCAAGAAACTACCTAATCTCTTAATTGAATATTAGTCTCATTTGGAAAATCTTTTTCATGTCAATCTATATTACGTAGTTCTAAAAGTTTTTAGATGTAAATGTTATCCTTATACTATACCCTTTAATAATTATAAGTTATAATTTTATTCCATACCTTGAACCTTTATTGGCTTTATTCCTCGTCACAAAGGCTATAAATGTTTAGATATGAATGACAAATTATACATTTTTTATTATGTTGTGTTTGATTAATGTAATTTCCCTTTTGTTGCTCAATCTTTTGTTGTAACTCTTATTCAAAATGCTTATGTTCCTATTGTTCTTCCTATTGTTCAAAAACCAAGCATTTTCCTACCTTTAATTCCTTTATCTTTATAATTATCACCTTTAAATTTCGTTATGCATGTTCCTATGTTTTCTTATTCAATTCATAAGTCTTCTGGTTAGTCTTAAACTTATTTGCATTCTTCTATTCAACCCTGTGTGCATACCATTAGATTTGTAGAATCTCAATTACTTGTCTTAGTAACGATTGAGTCATCAATTTCATTTTAGTCACCTAATTCTATTGTACCTCTTGCTACTAATATACATCCTATAAATACTAGATCCAAAATGGGCATTGCCAAGCCCAAGGTCTTTAATATGACAGTTTATGTAACAGCACCTAAAAATTTGAAAGAAGTCTTAACTCATAATGGTTGAAGAAAATCGATGCAAGATGAATTTGATGCATTTGTTAGAAATGAAACATGAGTTTTTGGTGCCTTGACCTAAAGATAAAAAAATCATTGGGTTTAAATGGATTTAGAGAGTTAAGAAATTGAAATACCACAGTTTGGATAAACTAAAATCAAGGGTTGTTGTTCAAGGCTTTAATCAAATCTCATGATTTGATTTCAAAGAGATATTCAGTCTTGTTGTCGAGCCTATAAATATTAGTGAAATTTTTTAAAGGTTGAAAACTCCACAAGTTGGATATCAATGTATTCGTAAATAACCACCTACAAGAGGAGATTTATATAATGCAACCCTAGGGCTTTGAGAACCCTAAACACCCTAATTATGTGTGTCAATTAAATAAAGCATTTATGAACTTAAACAAAGCCATCATACTTAGTTTGATATCTTTGCCTAAATTAGTATGGAGTTGGATTTGTCAAATCTAGGGTTGATTCTTCTTTGTTTTTGACGTTTACATCTATTAGCATCACCTATCTACATGTATATGTTGATGACATTGTCATCATTGAAAGTGATGATACAGTAGTTAGGCAATTTATTTCTTTATTGTATGACAAATTTACACTTAAATACATGGTTTTTCTTCATTACTTCTTGGACATAAAAGTTATTAAGTTATTTAATGGTGATGTAGCTCTGTCACAATCCAAATACATTTAAGAGCTTCTGATCAAGAACTAGTTAGAGATGTGCAAACTTAATCATTCTCCTATGATATCTTTGTCTTCACCTAGATTAATGCTTATTTAGATGAACTTTTGTATGTCAATCCATCCTTTTACATGAGTATTGTTGGTGCACTCTGGTACGTTACCCTAACACGTTCTAATATCTATTATGTTATTAATAAAGCATGCCAATTCATGTAATATCTTAGCGAGAGTCATTGATTGATTGTCAAACACATTGTTAGGTAACTAAAGAATACTATGTATCATGGTATGATGTTTAAACCTTCTAAGTTAGAAATTATAAGATTTTTTGACTCATATTAGGAATTGTCTAGTATATCATAAATCAACATCAGAAGTTCGTGTTTATTTTAGTGCTAACCTAATGGTGTGATATTTCAAAAAGTAAGGTATGATTGCTAGGTCCAACACATGTCATCCACTAAGCTGATATATTGACACAATCACTAGCCATTACTCCATTTCTTTAGCATAAAATCAAACTCAATGTTCACGAGTTTACCATGAGTTAAGAAGGATGAGAGTTCTAATGGAAATGTTGCAAGCTTCAATAAGGCTTCTAGTTCTGGTAGTAAACCTTACAACAATAGTGGTGTTGAAGATAGTATTGAAGCTATAATTGCAAAGTGCAAACACTTAGTCAAGATTGTGTCACGAAGTATCAATTTTCAAGTTTGTTAATTTGTTATTCTAGCTCATCATACAGTTAATAGTTTGTTATAGATATTTTTTATGGTTTCATTGTATTTTCATTTTCTTTATATTACTCTAAAGAGTATATATAGTTGTCAGTATTTGTAATTCAATCAATGAACTAAGTATCATTTTCTTAGTAAAGTATAAACTTTATTTGATATTTTATCTCTTCATCTTTCTTATGATGATTGTGAATTATTATATATGAATAATTTATTTCTCTCTTTTGATTTTAAATGATATAGATAAGTGTGAATGGATGTTATAATTATTTTCACAATTTTTGTTGAATTATGATAAATATAATTTTATTATTAATTATATATTTTTGTGATATATATAGTATATAATAGAAATTTCTTAAAATAACATATGTAAACACATATAATAGAAATTATTCTATTTTTTAAGTAAACGATATGTTTTATTCGATCTAAAGAAAATAAGATTTGTGTATTTTTTTAAGATAAATATCTAATAATGAATAAAATAAATTACTTGACAATATAATCAAAAATAATATATTACCTTCTGTTGGTACAAATATGTGAAAAACTATGTAAGAATAATATTATCGATAACTGAAATATAATGCTTGGGTTGAGTCGCGGACTAGGTCGCTCTCTTTAAGACGTTTCGTGGCTCTGCCCAAAATCTTTTTCTGTCTCGGAACTTCATTGCACTGATGAAGTCCGGAATACTACACCTCTCAAATATTTATGTTGCTCGGAAATCTGAGAAAACAATTCTGAATTTTCTTTTCTTTGATTTTGCTATGAAAACCGTAGAACTGTTTTTTGAGTTGTTAAGTTATATTCTAAACTCAGGGCTATTTTATTTATAGTTGAAAAAATATGTGTAACGGTCGTATAATTATGAAAATAACTGACACATAATTATGAAAATAACTACCACGTAATTATGAAAATAACTACCATAAAAGAACGGTCCACATAATTATGAGAATAACGGATTATAAAATTAACGGCCACATAATTATGAAAAATAATTAATTAAATAATGGCCACATAATTATAAGAATACATCGTAAAATTAATGGCCACATAATTATGAAAATAACGATTAATAAAAGTACAGTCGCGTAATTATGAAAATAACGGTCATAAAATAATGACCATATAATTATGAAAATGACAGTTACATAATTTATGAAATAATGATCATAAAGTAATAAAAAAATATTTTTTTATTTAAATTCATTTCCAACACTTTCGTACATAGTATATACACGGAGTATATAATGAGATGACGTGAGGTCCAAAACACAACGCCATTACTCACTTGTTTTTAAGATTGCTTTTCAAAACAGGGACCACTAAATACGTGAATACACTGCAACTAGTAAGCAAATTGATCCAGTTGCGGCAATTTATTTGTTACTTTCAAGAGAAACTTATATGGCACCTTCCTAGGTGCAAAATTAGGCAAAAACCTTATAGTTCATATCTTACATTATAGTTTAAATAAAACATGTATTGAGAATTTTGATAAGAATTTTAGTTTTGGGTGAATAAATAATCTAATCAATCGTTTAAATTAAAAAATTAGATCGAATTGAATTGATAAGCTTTATAATCGAATCGATTCAGATTGCAAATTATACAATTCATTCAAATTCGGATCAGATTCGAATTATCATATTTTATAATACATTGTATCTGATACGAAATAAATTATTATTAAATTATAAATAAATATATATTTTATTTTATAATATATTATATTTAAATATTATGTATACAATATGTATATTATATTATTATTTTAACTTAAAAAATAAATATAAATATTTATAATAATTTAATAATTGTACGTATATATTTCTTATTTTTTTTAGTCGTGGCTATAAATAGTAATATTTATTATAAAAATATTAATTTAAATTTAAATTTATGTATATCGTGTTTTATATACGATAATAATTCTTAAATAAATTTTAATATCAATATGATTTTATTTAATCTAAAAAATTTAATCTATTTGGATTTAGATTAAAAATATTTAAATTAATCAAAAATAGATAAGTTTAATGCATTTTTCTGAATAGTCTTAATGAACAAGATTTTCTCCTTATGTTTAAACTCTTTCTAGAGACGCTCTTGTTTTCTCCACATTTTACATTTGCGGCATTATAATTGTTTTCCTAAAGAATACAATTTGTTGGCAATTATATAATTGTAAACTATAGAGGGATTTTCACAAATCGGATTAATTTTAATATCACGTAAATTTATATCATATTTTTTATTGTGTAATATACAATAAAATAAATATAATTAGTTATTTAATTTTTTTATATATAATATAATATAGTATAATTAATATGAATGTAAATTTATATTGATTTAATATTTTTTTTCCCGATAACAAGGGAGAACCTGCTCAATTCTTACTTTAACAGTATCCATGCAATTTGCCCAGCTTTTCTGTGAGAGTATAACCAAACTTCAAAAGTAAATGTTAGAATATCATAAATTTTTATATTGTATTTTAAATGATTGTAAAATTAATCACACAAAATTATACTTGTGTTATATTTGCTGTATTGTGTTTTTCATATTTTGTAATAGAGAATATTCTCTCACTTTTATTTATTAAGATAAATTAATAAATATATTATTGAATTTTATAATCATATCATCTAATTTTATAAAATATTAAAAATAATACTAAAATATTATTAATGATATAAGTATAAGACACTCATGATAAATATATCTCAAACTCTTTATTATTCTTTATTATTGATACAGATCTTTTATCAAATCTTTCATTAGTTGTACAAATTTACCAACACTACTCATTAATTATACAAATCTACTACTATATTAAAAATATAACTTAACTATGGAAAAAATAAATAACATAATGATACATTTATCAAAGTTAGGTTTTCACCGATTTTAAATAAAAAGACTTAAAATTTAAAGTCGGTTCAAAGCGTGAACCGACTTTAATTTTTTTTATATATATTTTACTCATTTTTTATTCTACTTAAAAACCTGTATTCAATGACATATAAATTTATATAACAATTTTGTGATTATTAAGATTTTTTTAAATAACTACACTACTTCAAATCATAGATATCTTAATGAGCATCATATTGTTGAATCATATCTTTCCCATTTCATTTTAACATAAATAAATAAATTAAACATCAACCTTAAATTACAGTTATAAATATATATATAAATTTATTTTATTACGAAATACTTATACAAAATCTAAATAATAAAAATAATAACATACATAATATACAAAAAATAACGCAAAGTGAATAATAAGTACGTAAGATTAATAGAAATACTTATAAAAGTAAATGGAGTCACAAAATGAAGGAAACGAAGAAAAAAAAGGGTGTTTTGTAAGTGAGAAAATGAGTATAAAATATTTGAGTATTTTGTTCAAAAAAATAGGGGATTTAGAACATAATTTAGAGAGGAAGAAAACCCACCAAATGATGTTGGAATTGGTGGTCGTAGGTGGCAAAAAAATGAGAAAGAATTGAGGAAGTGAAGCTCGGTTTTGGGTTTTGGGGTGTTATTTACAGCGTTACAAATTAAAAATTGTGTCTGATGGAGGAAGAAATAAGAAAAAAAGGAAAAATATACGTGTGTTAGCGTCGGTTGACATGTCGAACCGATGCTACATATGGACGTAGCATCGGTTTTACGTGTCAACCGATGCTAACACACGTTGATAGGGTCGGTTTTACACTGAATCGACTTTAAATTCATTATAAGTCGGTTTTTTCCAAAAATCGACTTTACACATGAACTGAAATACCACATTTTATAATAATGATATATAATTGAGTGTTATTTTTGTTATTCGATAGGAACAAAACTTCGATAGGTTTGACGATATTCCAACATCATCTTCAAACTCTTTATAATGTTTTATTTATTTATGTTTAATATATATGTTATTTATTAACAGGCGGTATTTTATCTTTATAATCTGTTTTTTCAAATGAAACTTTCCGATTTGCGTACACAAATTGTTATTTATGTGAAAAATTCATATGTATCATATGTTAGTTATATAGATAAATAATTGTCTAAGTAAGAAGCTTTTAGTGTAAATCGAAGATTAACTAAGGGCAAGCTACCCGGTGGTTACTTAGTAGGGCAGAACATGAACAAATATAAGAGAAGGCCAATTTATGAGACAAGGAAATATTAGCATAATATTGTATGAGATCGTTACAAGAAAATTAGTTTTTTATGATAAGAATTTTTGTTCTTGAAAGTTAAGATTTTGTTCCAAATGTGAATTAAGGACAACAAATTTATCAATTATTTTTGTTCCAAAGTAGGATTCGCATAAAGTCTATTGATACAAAATTAAATTTTATATAAAAAAATAATAGTTTTAAGGACAAAAAATTTGTTCATGTATAACATAAATTTGTCATTGAATGCAATATAGCTTGATAAAACATATTTTAGGAACAAATTATTTGTCTTTAAAAATTAAAAATTTCGTCCCTAAAAATTATTTTCTATGACAAAAACATTTGTTCTAATTTAGAATAAATTTATCCCTAAAACATATTGATTCTCTAAATAACATTTTTGTGACAAATTTTTGTTGTCTTAAGCTAACAATTTTGGAACAAAATTGTGACAACATTTTGTCCAAACTTATTTAGATTGAAATGAATTTGTGACAAAATTTCACCTTAAAATATATTAAACTATTTGTTTCAAAAAATTATATTATTGGACAAAAATACAAATATTAACAAAATTGTAAGAGGATATATTACCTAAATAAAACAATTTTTTTTTTCATTTCAACAAAGCAATATACAAGGTAAATACAGAGTATATTAAGTATGAAGCTAAAATTGAATGAATGTGAATTATATTTGTTTATATAACTAATAAAACAAATAGTATTTTAAAACTTCTAAAAAATTAATATAGTCTAACAACATGATTAACAATATGATAATCTCATTCAAATGATTTCGTAAACTTCTATGTCTTAAATCATGTAAAAAAAGAATATTATAATTAGTAAAAAAAAATAAGTACTAATATTAACAAACACAAATAGCACCTACATAATATATTTTAATGATATAATTACAAATTATAAATTTTCAAATGTTATTCAAAATGATATAATTGCTACCAAATTAAAATACATAATGAATTCAAAATTAGTCTAATTTGTATGAAGTGTACAAATATTCACATGCATACATAGCTTTACTTGTTAAATATTACGATAAAAATATTACAAAAAAAATTAGAAAATTTAAATTGTAATCCTAATAATATGTGCATCCACAAACTTTAAACAATTTTTAATAATATATCATAAATATGAAGCCTTTATCTATAAAGCTCATCATCCCAAGTAGATAAAGCAAAAGATAAAGTCCTTGAAATATATGCGTCAAATACATACTAACTACATTTTCCAAACTTTTACGAAATGCTTAGAGAAGAGAAATTGACAACTAAAAATTCTTAATAAAGAAACTGATACTATAGTCTGCAACTATTATTCAATGTGTTAAAGTCCTAGGGATTAGATGATTACCTTGTAAAAAAAGTACTAAACTTTAAATACAACAAGATGTTTTCTATCATGTGATGCATATATGAGATTCTTCGGAAAGACTTTTCCTTAACCATGACCTGCAAAATGCACGTAGAGAAGCTACATATGTGATTCTAAGCTATAAAAATATATTAAGCTATGGTTAATTCATATCAAAGCTAATATAATAAATATTTTTTTGAAGAAAATGCTTTATTCATAAGTAGGAGAAATACAACATTTTTGAGTTGTATGTAGAAATATGCTTCTTCAAATTTAAAAAGATTCAAAAACTAGTAAGAGAACCTACTAATATATATGTCAGATTCTAACATATATAATTAGTTCTTGTAATTGGTATGTGTATTAGTGAGTATGAAATCTTTTCTACGTAGAGGAGCCAAAACATCATACATAATACAAATACACTGTAGACTTAGGGTCTACTAGAACTAGAAGAGAACAAGTTAAATCACTCCTTCCATTCTTATAGTCTAAGACTATAAACTGCCTTCAATCAGAATCAAACCAAAATATAATTTGAACATACCTAAGATTGCATGAGATTTTTTAGTAAAGGTAAAGGGAGTTAGGAAGCTAACTTTTCATATAGGCAAATCTATTGACCAGAAAATAAGTAATCATAGAAAAATGGTAATCATGCAATTTTCTTATATAAGACACAACATATTAGGCCCATAAAGAAGCAGGGCAGGCAAATATAGATGCAAACATGAGTCACATACCTTCCGATCTTTCATTAACACAACAGTATCATCTTTGTTTTTGTTAAGTTATATTTGATATTGTAATTTACTTCACTTGTACTACACTTCCACTATTTCACTTGTACTACACTTGTACTACACTTCCACTATTTCACTTGTACTACATTTGTACTACACTTCCACTATTTCACTTGTACTACATTTGTACTACACTTCCACTATTTCACTTGTACTACACTTGTACTACACTTGTTACAATCCTATAAATAGGGTTCTCTATGTACATTCTAAACACACCAATACAACATTAAATCATTCTTTCTTCTTATCTCTCTATACTCTTCACATGGTATCATAGCCTCTCATATACCTCTAAAATTTCTATCAAAATTCTGCCTCTCTTCCTCGCTCCAAACCCGGCTCACCTCAACCCGACTCACCTCAACCCGACTCACCTCAACCCGGCTCATTCCAAACCCGGCTCACCTCAACTCGGCTCACTCCAACTCGGCTCACCTCCACTCGGCTCACTCCAACTCCGCCTCCTCAATCTCGGCCTCTCTCAACCCTGGGCCACCTCAACCCGCCTGTGCTACTTGTTTTCAACTCCTTTTTCATTTTTAAGGATATCCCCTTTATACTCGTCTCTATATATTTGCTTTATATCTCCTCCATTATTTCGTTAAAATGGACCGAAATGATATCCTAAAACCAATCTCTACCACCCTCGATGATACTAACTACCTAGCCTCGGGCACAAGCAGCAATGAAAAGTTTCTTGAAAGTGACGTTGGCTATGGCGTTTCATAACCTGGTGATATCTCTATACCCATCCAAGAAACCACCGAAAACAACTTCTTATTTGCTTGATCGCCTCAAGACGGGAGAGTAAACATCATCAAATTATTACCCGGTTCCGTAACACCACTTTACCCTCCATTCATGGTGAATTTGGGCGTTTTGACACCGCCAAAGAAGTTTGGGAATTTCTCGAGGCTCGCTTACTACAACATTTGTAGCCAACCAATATCAACTTTTAACAACTCTTCATACCAAACGCCAAAGGGCTGATCAAACCATTAACCAATTTCTCCGAAATGCATACTATTTGGGATCAACTCGCTCTTTCACGAACCAACTTGGACAAACAAGATTGATCTTTGAGATGTTTGCAACTTACCGTAATCACCAACGTATTGTTATTTTTCTCATGGCTCTCCATGATCGATTTGAACCTGCTCGGGCTTCCTTACTCCATCCAGTCCTTTTCCATCCTTAGATCACGTGTGACCGAGCTTCGCCCGAAGAAACTCGGATGGGGGTTTTCAAAGTTCATGTCTACGATGTTTCTGCCACCCCTTTTATCGCCTCTAAAGGAGGTTCTAAAGCAGGACTTCAAACATCAAGGTTGCACCTACTGTCACAACCCCAATCACAGCTTCTTACATGTCCATTCGGGTATGTATATATTGTCACAAGAAGCGGTCCAAGACACTTTAATAGAGATTGCTTTGAATCCTCTCAAGATTCCTCACGGAATCCTCTCGACATTCCTCTCGGAATTCCTCTCGCATTCCTCTCGAATCCCTCTCAACATGCTTCGTGTAAAAATAGTAACTCATCTATCACTGCTGCTACTTCGAGGATAATCATGACAAATTTACTTTCTCTACTCAAGAACTTGAAGGTCTTCTCTTAAACATGTTCTCTCACAATCTAGTAATGCTTCTCCCACTTGCTCTCTCACATCGCAGGTAAATCTTTATGGTATTTTTATTCTCGCTGTTGTAACCATATGACTCATGATACTCACATCTTCTCTCCACACAATCTTCCATCTCCAAACCTTTAATTCAAACTCGCCAATGGTTCACATATGCATGTTAACGCCGTAGACAAGTTTCCACATCTTCTATATCACTTTCGACACCTTTCATATTCCCAACCTTACTCTCAAATCTTATCTCTCGTTGGTCAATTATGTGAACTTGGTCTTACTATTACTTTTTCCTCTTCTCGGTTGTCATGCTGGGATCCACAGACAAAGAGATGTGATCCTCGGGATAAGCCGTAAGGTTGGACGATTATTTGAACTTATCAACCTTCATCTACCCAATTCTCCTCACACTTCGTTCTTTCTACCACTCCTATCAACCTATGGCATGCTCGTCTAGGCCATACGCCTATAGGACGTCTCGTCCCTTAGCATCTTCTCGGTAAATTAGGATCTGTTTCTATTTCGATAATGTAAATTGTTTGCCTTGTCAATTGGGGAAAACAACCATAACATGTTTTAATAAAAGTGATTCTACTCGCCTCCCCTTTGACTTAATTCATTCTCGATGTTTGGGGTCCATCCCCATATCCTACTATGGGGGATGTGTTTATTTTGTCATTTTTATCGATGATTATTCAAGATTCACATGGATTTTTCTCATGAAACATAGATCCGAATTACCCAAAATTTATTATGATTTTGCCCAAATGGTTAAAACCCAATTTTCTCAAAATATCAAAGTTGCTTAGTCGATAATGCTATGGAATATAAAGAAACAAATTTTTTAAATTTTCTTCGACAAAATAGGACTTTCTTTCTCAATATTCTTGTCTCGGCACATCTCAACAAAATGGAAGAACGAGCGAAAACACGACATATTCTTAATACTGTTCGTACTCTCCTCATTTCTAGTTCTGTCTCCGAACGCTTTGGGGTGAAGCAGCTTTTACTACCGTTTATACCATCAATCGTATTCCCATGCCTATTATTCACAACCAATCCCTTATGAACCGTCTCCCTATAGTACTTCTCCATCTTGCGAACTACTCAAAGTGTTCGTCAGTGCACATTTTGTTCTTCTTTCACCCTCATGAACACAATAAATTAGAACCTCGTTCTCGTCTTTGTTGTTTTCAGGTATGGAATAGAACACAAAGGCTATCGTTGTTGGGACCCTATCTCTAAACGATCACAAGATCTCTCGTCATGTCATCTTTGGGAACATAAAATGTTTTCCTCTATTTCTTCATTTCATGTCTCATCTCCTACCTCACTCTCATTTTTTAACGACCCAACTATTGATTTATTTCCTCCCGACATTGCTCCATTACCCTCACCATCGCCTATTACGCTTCTCGATGTGTCTGCTCGCCTGGCGATCCTACCATAACAACATCTTCAAGACCAACTACCGATTGTCCGCAGTCATCACTTCGTCGTTCTACTCGTGTAAGTAGTCTTCCTTTTCATCTTCGTGATTACCAATGTTTCTCTACTATTTTGTCTCATCATGAACCCCAAAACTATAGAAAGTAGCTCTAACCCTTATTGGCGCAGTTATGACGTATGAATTACAGCATTAACAAAAGCACATACGTGGGATCTTGTTGATCTTCCATCTAATAAATCTTTGATTGGTCAGTAAGTGATCTTCAAAATCAAAAATCATTCGACGTGGTCCGTGGAACGATATAAAGCCTGCCCGGGTTGCAGTGGTTTTACACAGAATATGGAATCGACTATGAAGAAACTTTTGCACACAGAAATTTCGACTCACTCCTCTGTTCAAGTATCATCGGCCGTCGTCACGCCCGAAATTGGAACATGTTTCAAATGGATGTCAAAAATGCTTTTCTCAACGGAGACATAACCGAGGAAGTTTATATGAAACCTCCTCCTGGATACACTCATTCACCTCATCAAGTAGTATGCAGACTTTGTCGTGCTCTCTATGGCCTCAAACAAGCTCCTCAAGCTTGGTTTGCCAAATTCACTCTAAACTTACTTGACTTTGGTTTCACTTCAGCTTCTTATGACTCGGCCTCTTTATTCGAAGACTCCCACCTGTGTAACACTTCTACTCCTTTACGTAGATGATATGATCATAACCGGAATGACTCTAATGGAATTATTGATCTCGAAACGCTTCGAGTCATCAATTTGAAATGAAAGACCTCGTCGTCTCCACTACTTCTTGGGCCTAGAAATCTCATCCGATTCTCAAGGATATTATCTCTCTCAAGCAAAGTACTATTCGATATTCTTAATCGGGCCGGCATCGATTGTAAAACCGCATCAACACCTCAGAAACCAATGTCAAACTTACTCCATTAGATGGTACTATTCTTCGTATGCCACATTATATTGCATAACTAGTAGGCGACCTTGTTTATCTCACCACCGTCCCGACATTGCTCATGTCGTTTCATACGGTTAGTCAATTCATGTCTCGCTCCACGGTCCTACCCATTATACTGCGCGTGTTCTTCGCATTCTTCGCTACATCAAAGGCACTATGTTTCATGGTCTCCATTTCTCCAACAAGTCTAATCTTCTTCTTTCCGCCTCACTCGATGCCGATTACAGGTGTGACCCAACCGATCGCCGTTTCACCACTAGATATTGTTTCTTTCTTGGAAACTCTCTTATATCTCGCGAAGCAAGAAACAATCTCTCACTTCTCGATCCAAAGATCGAAGCTGAATATCGTGCTCTTGCCGACACCACTCAAGAACTTCTTTGGCTCCGTTGGTTACTGGCGATATGGGTGTTCTCCAATCAACTACAACTATCCTATATTGCGACAATCGAGTGCTATTGAGATTGCTCACAATAATGTATTTCGCGAACGAACAAAACATATCAAGATTGATTGTCATTTTGTTCGTCAACATGTTCTTCAAGACACTGTTTGTCTCAAATCAATATCCTCCACAGATCAAACAGCTGACATCTTCACCAAATCTCATCTACTAGGTAGATTTCAAGAATTAGTTTCCAAACTCAAGTTGATTGTTTATCTTCCTCCTTGAGTTTGAGGGGGGATGTTAAGTTATATTTGATATTGTAATTTACTTCACTTGTACTACACTTCCACTATTTCACTTGTACTACACTTGTACTACACTTCCACTATTTCACTTGTACTACATTTGTACTACACTTCCACTATTTCACTTGTACTACACTTGTACTACACTTGTACTACACTTGTTACAATCCTATAAATAGGGTTCTCTATGTACATTCTAAACACACCAATACAACATTAAATCATTCTTTCTTCTTATCTCTCTATACTCTTCACAGTTTTCGTTCCTAGAAACAGGTGGATGTGGAACTCATCTAATGAAACAAATATGTAGTGCAAACATGAGACTTTTGAGCATTAGTCCACTACATTAAATTGAATTAGGGTAACCTACTCCAACTATAGCATGTTGAAACTCCATATTTTTTTATAATTAATCCATGTTTAGCATTGTTAAACAAAGTATCATTATTAAACAAAGCATAGTTCAAGTAATACAAGTACAAAGCTCTTGGATGTTAATATAAATCGTAAAAACAACATGAACTGTTAAAACTAATAAGTACAAGTATTTTTCTTATGGATATCAGGATTCCAAATATAACTAAAGCATCACAATATGAGTTGGTAGAATAGTGCTTGCAAATCAATTACTATGGTACTAAAACAACAACCAAAGTACTTATTCCTCTCCTCCGTTCATCTATCTCACTAAGGATTGTTAATGTTTCATCATCCATGAGGAAGTTAGAGGTACACACTACTCGTCTATCAAAAAGGGTAAGCTTTTTTCCTTATCTAATCAGATATATCTATTTGACTCTTTCACCATGCTTCAAAAATATGTAAATTTTTTTTTTGGGAAGATAGAATAAAAAGAAAATGAGGACATACACATATAGTAAAAGAAAGAAAAAAATGCATTAGTAAGGCCTCAATTCGTCAACAATATAAGCAGGGGATGAGAAAATACCCTAAATAATGAATTCAATCAATCATTTCATGAATTATGAAAAAACCAATCAATTCATCAAATTAGAAAAAAAATAGTTCATCATAGTAAAATAGTTGCATATATACCATAATCAACACATTGCTTGAGTAGATAAAGCACTTAAATCCTTTCAATACTTAGCCTAATCACAATATAAGGCAAAAAATGACACACAATGATGAATGACAACGAGGATGAGAGCAAGAACTAGATTGTGTGAGGGAAATGACAAGCCTTGCTGGTGCTAAAACTTACAGTAAATTTCAAATGGAGTAACTAAATCATTGGCCTTACTAGACAATGTAACATAATTATTTACATTCTCAACACCCTCTTCTTGATGTTTATAATAACCCTTATAAACATATAACATAAGCAATATAGCTCCTAAAAATGTCAAAACATATAAAGTTATCTTTAATGATATTTGTTTTTGTAAGGTTACAGAGTCCATAGAGAGAACACAAACATATGCACCAAATAAGAATGCAAGAACTTGGTATGGTAACTACAAGAGAGATAAATGAACCAAAAAGAAAATACTAAGGCAATAAAATCTTACTCGTGTCTTGGATAGATGAAATATTGAAAATTACAAGCCAACCTACATACTGAAAAATATATTGCATACATAACATTCAAAAAACAAGAATCTTGTTTAAATCGAAAGATAACATCATGTTTAAATCTTCTTGGAAAACTAACCATTTAAGTGATCTTGCAAATTTCCTTTCTATGTGAATCTTGTGGCTTGTTGGACGAATCTTGGTATTTGAAGTCACACGAGATTGAGGGATTGATGGCTTAAGTAATGCGAGACTGATAGCTGGTCAACGATGGTAAAAAACCCTTGACAACATTGAGAGAAAGCTAACGATATTAGGGTTTATGCATCAGCTATGGGTCGAGCGAGGGGAAGAGGAAAAGAAAATAAAAAAGAGAGAGGGATACAAGCAAAGTCGCACGAGATTGAATGACTGATGGCTAAAGTAATGTGAGACTAATGAATGGACAGTGATGGTGAAAGACCCTTAACAGTGGTGAGAGGAAGCCAACGATATTAGGGTTTTATGCATTAATTGTGGGTTGAGCGAGGGAAAGAGGAAAATAAAGGAAAATAAAGAGAGGGACACAAGTGAGGAAGTGTTGGGGGAAAAGAAAAAGAAAAGAAAAAAGTTTTATGTGAATAAGAAAAAAATTGATATAAAAATCTGGTATGTAGTATAAAATAGATAAAATACATGAAATTAAATTAATTGAGAAATGAAAAAATTGTAAAGTAATTGTTGTATTTTTTTAAATGAATAACACGCATACACAATATATTATTTGATTTTGGTTATAACAATATTATGAATTCTATTATTTTAATTATGATCATAGACATTTAATAATTGTAACTATATATATATAAGTTTGTTTATATTTAAGTATTTTTTATAGTTTAACTTATGATCACAGTTATTGATAAAAATTGAGACTATACATTATATCCTTGGTTTTTATGTTAATCCTTATAACAATATTTTGTAAATTCAACATAAATGGTGTTTTCATATATTAATAAATCCACCTAGATTTTGAAACCCATAAGTAATAAACTAAGAATCAAACATTAATTATATTTATTAAAATCCACAATTATTTATCATCTTTTATTGTATCAAAATAACTAAAGTGTATCTATAAAAATGTATATTTAAAAATTAAAATATAACATTAAAAAATAGAAAATATATCGTAAAACGATATATATTTTTTCTTCTAATAACTCAATCACTTTTTTTTATTACGTGGAGAATTAAATCAAAATATTTATTGTAATGTTTTAACTATATCCATTAACAAAATTTGTGTCTAATATATTGAAATTTTTTATCCAAATGTTTTATAATTTTATACCACAAAAGTTGTCTTTAATACTTTTTCGTATTTTATCCCAAAATCTAATATTTTTCAAGGAAAAAAAATCTTATTCTAAATATATTCTAAATTTTTTCCCTTAATAATTTTGATTTTTAAAGACAAAGAATTTTGTCATAAAATTTGGAATAATTTTGTCACTATTGTTTCCATTTACAAGGACAAACTTTTTGGTGGAAAAATCCCACCATCTTTTTAGCGATCAATTTAAAGTTTGTTTTTAATAATTATTTTGTGACAAGAATTTTGTCTTAACTTTTTATCATTTTTAATTTTTATTTGTTAAATTTCTAATCAATATTATCAAAAACAAATATAAAATTGTTGTCCCTAATTGTGCTACTTTCAAGGAATAATTTTATTTTTTGTCAAATTTTTGTCCCAATTATCATTTTGTCTTTTAGTAGATGATCCTTTTAGGGTACCTTTTTATTTTTAAATACACATTTAATTTTCTTTTGTTTAACATGAATTCAAAAGTACAAATATCGATGAAACTTCAACAACTCAAGCAACGTTTGGCTACCAAAATAACGATATATCATGATATGATTATAAAAAAAGATAAGCAAAACAATAAAATAGTATTTTTAAAATTTACAATTATAAAAATAATAGTCTTATGTCCAGCTAATATATTTTTATTATTAAAAAAATATCGCACGTCATTATGCATTGAATGTCATTCATATTTAACTACACTTATTTAGATCCGTTTAACGTTGAATGAAGTTCAAACATTATTTTGGATATTTTTGTATTAGTATTAACAATATTTACTTATTTAATGACTTTTTGTTTGTCTTACAAGTAATGCATTAGTATATTCAATCAATTTTATTGATTTCATAAATTTGATCTCTAAAGCATCTTCATCTCCAACAAATAAAATAGCATATTTACCTCTTAAATTAGATTTAAAAAAGAAGCATAAAGTACAATAACAAAAACATACCAAACAATTAGAATAGACAAAATCTATACGAAAAAATTTCAGCTTAAATCTAAATCCAAATGAAAAATACAACTAATTATAATTGATTTTATTTAATAACTAAAATTTAAAATAAAGAAAACTTATTCGAAGAGAATGAGCTAACTTTGCAAAGATATTAACTCTTTATATGGTAGATAAAATCTAAAAGATGAAGAATAGAAAAGATAAAATTATTAGGGATTAGAAACAAATATAGGGAGATGAAACCGTATATAAGGAAAGAGCTTTGAAAGTAGCAATAATAGAGAGGTAGGTTAATGTACTATTCTCATACTTATTTTAAAAATAACATTTATATTTTATATTTATTTTTGTAACAATTCAACTCTATTATTATTATTATTATTATTATTAAAAAATCACTGTATAAGAACAAAATATCATTTTATTATTTAAGTTTTTTCAATTCTTTAACTTATAAATTATTTAAGTTAAAATAGTATCATCTAGTGTAGTTGAAAAAAAATTGAAAAAAATTAACTTTGTTTTTATACAATACTTTTTAATAATAATATGATTAAAGTATCACAAAAGATAAGTATGAAATTTAAATATTGTTTTTACTATAAGTAAACTATAGTAACTATCTTTTTTCTCAAATAAAAATGCTCTATTTCATACCTTCTTGGATTTAGATTTTAAATTATAATTTTCTTCGTCATAAATTAGAGTAACTAGCTATATGGCTTGATGCTTGTATTTTCCAATCATATTTTTCCTTCACACACATTTATTATAAAAATATCTAACTATTTATTAACATTCACTTGAAAGTTTTTCTTTCTTTCTTTTTTTTTTTAATAAAGATTCACTAGGAAAACTTAATTAGTTATAAATACAACTATATAATTTTCTATTTTATCATGATTAATGAATGTGTATCATTCTAATCCAACTTAATGGTGTTTAATTATTTCATTAATTTAAAAAAATAGTTCATTTATTGTTCTTTTTGTCTATGCATATCTGAATATTAATACTATTATGCAACATATTAATGTTTACGATGAGCTAATATTTTGAGTATGATAAAAAAAAACATGTCAAACAAAGTTTTCGTCTAAATTGTTTTATTCACTAATCAAGAGAATGTTAACAGATCATTTTCGTGAATTGCATACACAACATGTAAAATGGCATAGTTTTTTTTTTAACAACATGAAACGATATTTTCATTGATGAGAAAGAAATAAAATACAACAAAACGGAAACCAAAAATTACAAGTATTATATAAAATTTTTTTTATTGATTTCAAGAAAATAGTTCAATGAAAAGGTATGGGTAATATCATTTGTAATATATATATTGAGTTACAACATAATGTTAAATGCTTTCAGGTGTGTTGCAAAACTGAACTCAAATTAAAAGGGCACCATTTATAGTTAAAGAATGCTAAACTCAATATATAAAAAAAACATAAAAACAAAATATGACAATTTAAAAATTTTAATGGTACGAAAATGTTTTGATAAAAAAGGATTTAACTTGTGAACTTTGTTATCCCTTTATTATTATTATTATTATTATTATTATTATTATTATTATTATTATTATTATTATTATTTTATATCAAAACGTACCTGTATTATTTTGCTATTGGATTAATAACTAAAAGCAATACACTTTATAAGTAAATTCGTATTTTATACATTTTAAACTTAATGTATGGACTAATAATACAATTTATTTTAGGGAGTAAAATAAGAAAAAGAAAAACCAATTATTTGTTATTACCCAAAACAAAGCCATATTATTTAAAAAATATATATTATTTATACGGGCTGTAAAAGCTACATGAACTTATATGTATGTTTCTCATTTCTTGTATGTTTTCTTAGAGACCAATTTGGAAAAAAGTTTCACATGGATTAAGAATTATGTGAGTTATTGTATTTGGGATATAAATAAAGCTCATTCCTTAACTTTAAAATCATTCAAAAATTGTATCTCTTCTTCTTTTTTGTGTGAGTAATTGATTAGTTCAATTTTTTTCAATCAATTGTAATTTTTGGAGTTCATCTAATTTGGAGATAATGAGTGATCAACGATGCTTGAGAATGTAAAAACATTTATACTGAACCTCATTAAATTTCTGGTATTCTTATTTTTCTACTTTAATATTTTATTTAATATCTGCTTTAGTTTTTTGTAGTATTAGAGCTGAATGTTTCTACTTAGTCATTTCTTTGTATTACGTTTGTTTGCTATTAGAATATAGTTGCTAGTTGTTGTAATGTGAAGAAATGACAAAAGAAAAGTCTCCCTCAAACAAAGAATAATCATCCACGTCATCTATACTAGGTAGAACAACAGTGATGAATGTAATGTTCGAGGTAGAAAAGTTTGATGAAACCAATCATTTCGACATGTGGCAAGATGAAATTCTAGATGTTTTGTTTCAACAAGGTCTAAACATCGCCATTAAAGAAAAGAAACCAAATGGAGTAGATGAAGTCGAGTGAAAAAATATCAACCAATTAACATGTGATAAAATTCGTTCATGTCTCTTAAGAGAACACAAATATGTTTTCATAAAGAAGACATCTGCAAGTAGATTGTGGAAGGTATTGTAGAACAAGTTCATGAAGAAGAACATACATAATCGACTCTATTTGAAGAAGAAGTTGTTTCGTTTTGATTACCTTTCTGGTACAACAATGATGATTTGCATAATTTGACATAATTTATCACTTCTTAACTTTAAACTTTAGTATAATTTTATTTAATTTTTATTGATTTTAGACTTCATTATTATTATTTAAATTTTATTGCAGATTTGAAGAAAATGAATATCCAAAAGTTTAAAACATATCATCTAAAGACTCTCAAATTTAAATAAATATTTATTTAAATTAAATTTAAATTAATATATATATATATATATATGTGTGTGTGTGTGTGAAAGAAAGTACAAAAGGACGAGAGGAGAAAAAAGAAGAAATACATAACTGAAAACTAAAAACTGGAAAAAAAGATAGGCGGCCACGAGAGAACGAAAAAAAAGTTGCGTTGGCAAACAGAAAAAATAAGAAAAAGCCAAAAGGCTACCTAGGTGGGGAAAAAGGATAGAGCCGACGAAACAATGGGTGGAGTGCAACAAGGAAACCAGATTCTTTTTGTGGTTTCCTTTCATTCTTCTTAGAAAAATTATGTTGAATTTGTTTATGTTAGATTTAATTTTAAAGATGAACTAAATTTTATTTATTTTAGGAAAAAGATATAATTTAATTTTAAATTATATTTGATTTTCTGTGTTAATTTGAATTATTTCTCTTGGTGTTTCTTTGATTTATTCTGAGTTTATTACTTCTAATTAACTAGTCATTAATTAGATGATTTTAATCTTATGATTTACTATCGAAAGAGAAAAGTATAGAATAGATCTAGAATATTTCGACATAGGTAAACATAGAGATCGAAAGACTTGTATGAACTTGTGTAGTATTAAAACCATTTATCTTAATTCCTTCTTGCTTTATTAAATTGCATACTCTTATGTAAATTAATAAGAAGAATATTTCCAATTAACTATTGAAAGAGACATTTGGATTTTTTTTGAGATTGCTAACAAATAGAGAGAATTAAATTTAATTAGTTAGATAAGTAAAGCATAGTGAGGGATTATGTGAAATCGACTTCATAGAAGTTTTCTTCCCATTAATTTGATCTTTGAACATCTTTATTTTCTTTTGCATATTTTCTTTAAATTAATTTTATTTTAAATTTCAATTACAACAACATTAGGGACTTCTTTAGATAAAATTAGGATTAGTATAATTTTGGTATTTGTCAAAAGTAAGTTACAATGCCTATTATCCCTTTACTATAAACCTAAGATATTGTGCACTTGTAGTTTCACACTGATCACACAATAAATAACAACATTACTACTTTTAATCAATTAGTAATAGATTTGTTAAATATAGATGAAACTTTTAAAGAAGAAGATTTAGCCTTGATGTTATTAGCCTCCTTTCTTGATGAGTTTGATCACCTCATTACAAGCTTTCTCATTGGGAAGAATAAAGTTTCTTTTGAGGATTTTTGCATGCTTTGTATAGTTATGAAATTAGAAATAAAAGATAATTGGGGTGTGCAAAAAATTTGATCATCCTATCAATCCAATCTGATCCGTTAAGTTTTTAACAGTTTTGATCTGACCATCGGATCGGATCGGATGGAAAAAATTTCAATCCGCTAAGTTCAGATTGGATGACAGATTTCACCACTTATCATCCGATCTCATCCGATCTGACAAAAATTAAATATATTTATTTAATTAATATATATTTTTTAATTAGGTTTTCTCATGCAACTACTAGGTTTTTTGAATTCTCTCTCGCTTGTTGCTCTCGAGTCTCCCCTTTGTCGATTTGCCCTTTGCTCTCTACCACTGCGTGTGTCACCGTCGTAGAATCTATCTATGTTCTCCATTCTCCGTTCTTCTTTCTACATCAGTTTGTCTCCCTCAGTAATTCGTTCTTTGATTTGTTCTGTTTTGTTCATCTATGTTTTAATACCTTAATTTTTGAATTTCTGTGCTCGTATTTTGTATTTGTTGATTGAATTTCTACTCGCATTATTCTGATCTCTATCGCTTGTTTTTCTGCGATTTAAGCAACTCTGTTACAATTTTTTTAGCTCTGTATTCTTTGGCTTTATTATTTTTATTAATATCGATAATTTTTGATATTGTTTCGTATTTCAAATTTTCAAATGTTGGATCTACATTCTAAGAACCTGAACATAAATTTTTGCTGAATTGTTTTGTCATTTTTGTAGTGTTTTTTTATTAAGGTCACATGATACATTGTCTTCATATGTTGCTTAATACTTCTGAACTGAACTACATCTCGTTTTCTTTTTTTGCTTGAAGAATCAAATCAACTTAAGTATATACTGTTTTATTATGTGAATATTTTTTCCTGATTTGGATCTCTAGTTTTAGACATATTAACGGGGAAAAGGTTATTTTACTCTATTGAGTATTGATATGTTGGTGTTGTAAAACTTATAATTTTCCATTTTGGGTATATATAAGTGCATAGTACTAGATCAGTTCATTCAAGAACAATAATTGAATTGTTGTTTGATTAACAATTTTTATCCTCATTTCTGTTTTTTTAATGCAAGATTTATCTTTATAACTTACAGATAATAGTTATGTCCTACAAATCAGAAGTAAAATAAAAATTCCATTTATTTCTCTCATAAAGCATGTCTTTTATCTACGGTTTTTGTTATTTCATTTATCTGATAGTATTTTTATAACAACTATTTTTTCTACACAGTGTGTTTATTGCATTAAGTTGATTATATCTCATTTTATCTTAGATGAAAAAAACACTTCTACTATGGATAGTCCACTTGCAACCACCGAAGTGCAAGCTCTACCCATGATGTTGAAAATCAAGATAAGAATCCATAAAATGCTCCACTAGAAACTAAAGATCTACCATTGAATGAAAAATATGAACCTTCCATAGATAGCTATGATGGAAAAGGTAAGCGAAAGTCTTTTAAACCTTCCTCTTCTATCTGGAAACATTTTGATATAGTAGGTGAAGGCTTAGATCATAAGGAAAGATGTAAATATTGTTCAAGGGAGTATGTGTATGTATCCAACAAGTTTGGTACATCAAACTTAAATGCTCATATTGCTATGCAATGTAAACTATTTCCTAGTAGATATGAGAAGAAGCAAAAACTTTAGCTTTTGAAAATGTCACAAGCAATAAAGAAGGTGTACTTGTTGCACACACATTTAGTATTGAGGCTTGTAGGATTGTACGTACAAAAATGATTATAGTTGGGGAATTTCCATTTAGTCATGTTGAGAATGAAAGATTTAAGTAGTAGAGTTTTGGAACCAAGATTCCAAGTTCCTTCTCGTACAACTGTTGCATGAGATTGCTTGAGTCTTTTATTAAAGGAAAAGGATAAATTGAAAGAATTTTTCTCTAAGTCATTTCAAAGAGTTTGTTTAACCACTAACATATGGACTTTTGCTCAAAATTTGAATTATATGTGTCTCATGATGAGTGCTCAAAAAGCACTAAAATTACCATGATTTTATGCTCATTAATTAATTAAAAATATATATATTTATATGCTTTATCATATATTTATATAAATTTGTCTTTTTCTAATCAATGGTATTTTTATTGTTTTTCGTATTTTGGCTTAAAAACGCAACTTAAAAAAAAGAGAAATACTAGAAGCAATACATCACAAATATATTAATAAATAAATGGGGAAAGGTCAAAAATAAGAAAAATTGACAAATGGGTCAAAAAGGACAAAAATGTCATAAAGGAGAAAATCACACACACATTGTTACCGGCCATAGGCATTTAAGTCAACTCGCCCTCTGCCGGCAAGCAGAATATCATATCCGCGGGAATCGTTCATCCGCTAGATCGTTCATCCGCGATCGTTTCCATCCGCGGTATCGTTTCATCCATGCAAGATCTGGTACCGCCATTGTTACGCCGACGTCATCAATGACGCCAAAGAATCACTAAATCCGCTTTTACATTTTTTTAACATTTTCTTCTCTATTTTTTCTCTCCATCCTCACCTATAAATACCCCCCCTCCCTTCACCTTCCACACACCCCAAAAACACACTCGCCTCTTCTTTCTTTCTCTCCATTCCTTAGTTTTTAGTTCTTTTTAGTTTTTCTTATGTTTAGCTAGTTTTTCTTATGCTTTTAGCTAGTTTCTCTTAGTTTTAGAGTTCTTCCCTTTTTAGGGAAGAACTAGTTATGTTTTTGTAATATTTTAGCTTTTTGATTCAATAAACGGGAGGCAAATTCCGCTGAGTTTTTCCAAAGAATCGGGAATAAGGTCAAGTTCTGTAAGCGATTTTATTTTCTTTACGCTTATTTTTATGCTTTTATTCTTACATGTTATATTTAATTATTCTGGTTAAATTTAATCAGGCTGTTTAGTAAACATGATGTAATAACGACGTTGTTATGCCATAAATATTAAATAGGTAAAAATCTCCTAAAATGAATTGATTTTATTTTTATTCATGATTTTATATTAAGAATGTTAGAGAAATATATTATTTTTCATTACAAACTTAAACCCGAAAATTAGATTTTAAGGTTTAGTTATCCTATTCGATTTAGAAAGTAGGCTTTTTATTTGAGCGACAATCGCCTAGCTAGAAAGCTAAGCTCTATTTCAAAAGTTTTTATAAGAATTATTATCCAAAATGTATCGACACACGTTTTCTGCATAAGGTTTTAAAACTCAAAGTTAAGACTTGATAACTAAATTTTGGGTTTAATTGACACCTCAATAAAGTTTAAATCATAGAATCCCCACCAAAGCAGATTTAAATGGTTGCCTATTTTCAATCTCTGTAGAAAAAGCGAATTAATTTAATTAACCAAATTAGTTATCAACCCCACCCATAAAGCGCACTGATTCGCTTAGCTTAACAAAGAATATCTAACCCCACCAAAGCGCCAGATTCATACAAAAAAGCGAGAATCAATAAATATCAATTCATATCTTTAATAACCTAAATAATACGAAGAAGATAATTAACTTATTATTATATCCATAAATACTCCACTAATATAAATGATAAAATTTGCAATGAACGTTTATCAATCTATATTTATATTTATTTATCAATTTGTATCTACGTTTATTTTTTTTTATTATATTTAATTAATCAGATATATGTTTATTTTACGTTATTAGATTAGGAACACAAAAACCAAACTATCGACAGGATGTTTAGATTTAATTTCGCTTTTAAAAGTTTGAATAATAAATTAAAAACCACATACATTCCTTCCTTAGATCGTAGATTCGTGAAAGATACTTATCATTTTTCTACGAATGATTCAAGACTAAGGTAGCTTTTACAAATATTAAAACCAAAGTATCGGGATCTACGATCCCTATTGCTCATCAAGTTTTTACGTCATTTTCGTAAGGAATATCGCTTTTAATTTATTTATCAAAATTTTAAAAATATTTTTGTTAGTAATAATTGTGATTTTTTAAAAAAAAAATAAAACAAATTTAATCAAATTTCAAATTTCATAAGAAATAATAAAAAAAAATAAAAAAAAATAAATTTTTTTTTATATAAATTTTAAATAAAAAAAATTAAAAAAATTAAAAAAAATTAAAAAAAAAAATTAAAAAAAATTAAAAAAAATTAAATTAAAAAAAATTAAAAAAAAATTAAAAAAAATTAAAAATTTAAAAAAAAAAATTTGTAGCATGAATAGTACAATAATTTAGAAATTTGAAATTTGAAGTAAAAAGTTTTTACCGTTCATGAATAGTAAAAAAAAAAATTAAAAAAAATAATATTTTTAAATAAAAATTTTACCGTGAATAATAAATTAATTTAGAAATTTAAAATTTGAAAAAAAAAATTACCGTTCATTAATAGTAAAAAAAAAAAAGTTCAAAAATTTTAGGTTAAAAAAATAAACATTGTAAATAGTAAAATAAAGTTACCATTCATAAATAGTAAAAATAAAAAAAAAAATCCAATTTTAAATTGTTTAATAAATATAGTGTTAATAGTAAAATAATTTTGAAATTTGAAATTTCGAAGAAAAAAAAATAAAAAAAAATAAAACAAATAAAAAAAAAAAAAAAAATTTAATTTTTTGAGTTTAATTTTTACTATTTTTTTATTTATTTTAAATCATAATTTTAATTTTTCTTTTTCTTTTTCTTTTTCTTTTACCTTTTTCAATTTTTATTTTATTATTTTTTTTCTTTCTTTAGCTATTTGTTTTTTCTTCTTGATTTTTAGATACCCTACTTAACTTAATTTTTTTTACTAACTTAATTAACTTAGATTTTTTTTAACATTAACTTAGGTTTTTACATAAATTTTCATTAACTTAATTAACTTAATTTTTTTTTACTTCACTTAACTTAATTAACTTAGATTTTTTTCACTTAACTTAATTAACTTTTTTTCACTTAACTTAATTAACTTAGATTTTTTTTACTTCGCTTAGCTTAATTAATTTTTTACTAACTTAATTAACTTAGATTTTTTTTTAACTTAACTTAATTAACTTACATTTTTTTAATTCACTTAACTTAATTAACCTTTTCTTTAAACTTAATTAACTTAGATTTTCATTAACTTAAAATTTTATTTAACTTAACTTAAAAACATGAAAAGTAAAGATCTAAGTGAGCTCTCGTCTAGTGAGACTAGTTCTTGGAAGCCTTTCAGGCCACTTACTTTCCCCGGGAACGTTTGTTCCGTCGGTGAGGATGGTTTTAGCGCAGACCACCATTCTTTCCCGAGCACCTTCGGTTAATACCGATTATGTTATTTAAAAAAAATCAACTATCTCCAAATTTTTAATGTTTTAATTACAATCTAAGCGAGTTAGTTGCTTTGTTCGATCTAGGTACAACCGTGTTTTAATGACTTAATTATTTGACGTGCACCTAGACGCTGGTTATCTAAAACACAAAGTACGCTTCTAGTTTTAAGTACGAAGAAATCAAAATCAATAGGGTACGACCGAAAAAGTATAGGGAAGACAACCTTGTCTTACCCGCAGGTTTGATTGACTCAATGACGAGGGACATTGAGTTTACTTAAAATGCATCCCAAGTTACGCTCACTAAGACGTTAAACTACTGGACGGGAGGCAACCCATCATTTTAGGTAATTTTCTTTATTTGTTTCATTTATTTAATTACACGTGAATAATTTTTAAATTGTTAAAACTAAAAATATTTGTCGAGATGTTAGAAGTTCACAATGACCGTCTTCAGTATACACTTTAATGATTTAATATGATTGGATGCACCTCGCATTTTCCATTACTACTTGCACTTTATCAAGAAATAGGTAATCTTTCTTCTCTTTTCTCTTTATCTTAGCTTGTTACATTGAGGACAATGTAAGTTCTAGGTTGGGGGTGGTGAAAAGTTACCATGCTTAATTAAAAAAAAATTTAACAATTTAAAAATAAAAAAAAATTTACTTTTTCATTTTTTGAGTGTTTGGTTTTATTTCTATTTTGTGTGATTTAGTAATTTTTCGAAAAAAAAATTTCACAAAAATTTATCTTTTCTTTAAATCAAATTTAAGTAAATAGTTAAGTCTTTTGTACTGTTAGATTAATTTTTTGAAAACATATCATGAAATATTTTGTAATTATTTTTGATAATTAGTTAGTTTTTGTCATAATTAGTATTTCTTGATAAGATGTAGAAATTATATCAAACCCAAAATCGGTGCTTATGAGTTTTTTCTTAGTGGAGACTACCTTTGTGAGATAATTTGAGCCTAATTTCCTTTATTCAGAGTGAAATATATATTTTTTTCTACTCCAAACACATTTCTTATTTCTTCAAATTTTTAGATGATCTCTATAGGTATTAGCATTGAATGTATGAATTTTTTTTCATCTTAATAGAGTATCATATATTTTTTATTATTTTTGCTTAGATTAAATGATTTGAGTAGAAATTGATAGTATACGCTTATATCTCATTTATGCATGACTACTACAAAAACAAAAAGACATGTCTGGGGGTTACCTAAACCAAGATCAAACAGAAAAGCCACAAAATTAACCACTCACCAAAAATCCAAAACAATGTACAATCAGATAATGGGTTGACTTCTCTAAAAATACACATATTGAAAAATATCTACAGAAAAGAGAGAGAGAGATAAAAATAGTATCATCTACATACTATAACCCGCATTGCCTACAAAGTCAGTGGGAAGTAAAGGCTAATTACAAAAGAAAGATATAAGTTAAGTAATTCCCTAAAAAGTCATTGCAATTTCTTCATTTGTAAAAGGCATATATCTTGAAATTCTTTTCTTAATGAGTTTGATTTATGCATGAAAATAATTTTTATATATGATATCTTTATAATTTATACATTTGATTCCTTTCATGAGATCAATGTTAAAATAACACTTTGAGCCTTTATTCTTTATACATATGCGAACATATTAGTTCCATTTCTATACATCAACTCTTTTCGCATATAAATTAGTATTTAGTGTTCAACCCATAGGATTCAAAGAGCCAGAGTATTGACTCGCGAGGAATAGAGTCGGCTTAATTCTCGATTCATGACACCGAAATCGGGTGAAATTAAATTGATACATTTTTTATATGAAATATGAAAATGATTTTCGACTAATTATTATAATAAATCATGATTGTTTAAAGAGATTAAAATAACTTATGCTTGAGATTTTAATTATGATCTTAAAGGAGATTAAAAAGTGTGAGACATTTTGTGACGTTGTTGTAAATTTAATTTTTAAGTTGTTTGTTTTTACTGTTTCTTTTGTTTTTACATTAAGTACAATGTTCATGTGGTATCATTACCGAAACCCTCACGAGACTCAAACTCGTCCACTAGGGCAACCTGTGGGTTTAAAGGCTTGTCAGATAGGCTAAATGCAACCGTGTCAATCCACTAAGTGATTTAGGATAGTTTAATTTTTAGTTTTTATCGCTTCTTGCTAGGACTAGCAAGAAGTTCGGGTTTGGGGTCAGTGATTTAGTGCTCAAAAAGCACTAAAATTACCATGATTTTATGCTCATTAATTAATTAAAATATATATATTTATATGCTTTATCATATATTTATATAAATTTGTCTTTTTCGAATCACAGTATTTTTATTGTTTTTCAGGTATTTTGGCTTAAAACGCAACTTAAAAAAAAAAGAGAAATACTAGAAGCAATACATCACAAATATATTAATAAATAAACGGGAAAGGTCAAAAATAAGGAAAAATTGGACAAAATGGGTCAAAAAGGACAAAAATGTCATAAAGGAGAAAATCGCGCGCGGCCGGGTCATTGCCGCCCAATACTAACTCCGCCCAAGCCGCGTGCAACACTGTTTCATCCGGGTACTCGTTCATCCGCGGGAATCGTTTCATCCGGCGGCGATCGTTCCATCCGCCATCGTTTCCAGACTCCTCATCCGCGGCATCGCATCATCGGCACCGCACCAGCTCGCTGCTACGCTGACGTCATCAATGACGTCAGCAATCACTAAATCCGCGTTTTTACATTTTTTTAACATTTGTTTCTCTATTTTTTCTCTCCATCCTCACCTATAAATACCCCCTTCCCTTCACCTTCAACACACCTCAAAACCACACTTCTCTCTTCTTTCTTTCTCTCCATTTCTTAGTTTTTAATTTTTTTTTAGTTTTTCTTATGGTTTAGCTAGTTTTTCTTATGTTTTAGCTAGTTTCTCTTAGTTTTAGAGTTCTTCCCTTTTTAGTGGAAGAACTAGTTATGTTTTTGTAATATTTTAGCTTTTTGATTCAATAAATGGGAGGCAAATTCGCTTGGAGTTTTTCCAAAGAACGGAATAGCGTCAAGTTCTCAGAAGGATTTTATTTTCTTTACGCTTATTTTTATGCTTTTATTCTTACATGTTATATTTAATTTGGTCTGTGGTTAAATTTAACTGTATTGGCTGCTTAGTAAACATGATGTAATAATGACGTTGTTATGCCATGTAAATATTAAATAGGTAAAAATCTCCGAAATGAATTGATTTTATTTTTATTCATGATTTTATATTAAGAATGTTAGAGAGAAATATATTATTTTTCATTACAAACTTAAACCCGAAAATTAGATTTTAAGGTTTAGTTATCCATTCGATTTAGAGTAAAGGTTTTTTATTTGATGGTACAATCGCCCAGAAGTTAGAGCTAAGCTCTATTTCAAAAGTTTTTATAAGAATTATTATCCGAAAATGTATCGACGATACGTTTTCGGGTAGTGGTTTTAAAACTTGAAAGTTAGTACTTGGATAACTAAATTCTTGGGTTTAATTTGGACACCTTGAATAAAGTTTAAATCGTCTAACCTCACCAAAGGTGGCATTTAAATGGTTCATTTTCAATCTCTTAGAAAAGGAATTAATTTAATTAACCAAATTAGTTATCAACCACACCCATAGCTGTTAATTGATTTGTTTAGTTAACAAAGAATATCTAACCCCACCAAAGGTGGTATTCATACAAAAAAGGGAGAATCAATAAATATCAATTCATATCTTTAATAACCTAAATAATACGAGCAAGCATAATTAACTTAGTTATTATATCCATAAATACTCCACTATTTATAAAAGATAAAATTTGCATGAATGTTTATTGAATTTATGTTTAATTTTCTGTAATTAGATTAAAACACAAAACCCAAAATATCGTGATGGGATGTTTAGGATTTAATTTCGTTTTTTAAAAGTTTGAATAATAAATTAAGAACCACATACATTCCTTCCTTAGATCGACCTTGGGAGTATACTTATCATTTTCTACGAAATGATTCGTGCACTTGCGAGAGTTTTACAAATATTAAAACCAAAGTATTTGCGAGAATTGGCGATGCCGGTTTTCGTTCATCATCTCACTGCTCACTTCATCGATGATAATTGGAAACTCCAAAAAAGAATCTTAAATTTTTGTGTAGTTGCTAGCCATAAAGGTGATATCCTTGGGAAAGAAATTGAGCAATGCTTGTTATATTGGGGAATTGATAAGGTATTTAATATTACTATAGATAATGCTAGCTCAAACAATACATTAGTTTCTTACTTGCGTAAAAAAGTGAACAATTGGGAAAGTGCAATACTATAGATGGTCAACATATACATATGAGGTGTGCAGCTCATATTCTAAATTTGGTTGTGAGAGAGGGCTTGAAAGAACATGATTCAACCATAAGTAAGATAAGAGAAGTTATGAAATATGTTAAAGGATCACCTTCAAAGTTGTTAAAATTTAAGGATTATGCGGAGCAAGAGAAGATTGATACTAATAAACTTTTATGTTTGGATGTAGTAATAAGGTAGAATTCCACCTATTTAATGTTAGAAGCTGCAATAAGATTTTAGAAGGCTTTTGAGCGTTTAGAAGAAGATGATGTGATATTTAAACAAGAGTTCAACATTGGAAATGATAGTTGCAAAACTATTGATATATTGGATTGGTCTAATGCTCATGTATTTGTGAGGTATTTGAAAATATTCTATGATGAAAAATTGAGATTTTTTGGTTCTGTATATATTACTTCAAATTTATTTTTGGATCAAATTTGCCTCATACATTACCAATTGAGTTTCTCGTGTGATGAATATGATATTATGGTTGGTCATATGATGAAAAAAATTTAGACAAACTTTGAATAATATGTTTGATTAGTATTTAGTTTTGTATTCTGCAAATGTGCAAGATACATGCTCACAACCTTTAGACAGAGAAAAAGTGGATAGTTGTAACATTGATTCATTTTCACTGTGGATGGATCGTTATAAAAAGTGTGTCCAAGATGCAAAAAAAATAGACAACCAAACTAAAGTAGATAAATATTTGAGTGAGATATATGAGGATGTAGATGATGAGTCTTTTAATCTTTTAGGTTGGTGGAAGGTGAACGCATCTAGATACAAGGTTCTTTCCAAGATTGCCAAAGATACTTTAGCTATGCCTATATCAACTGTAGCTTTTGAGTCCACATTATCTATGGGGGAAATAGTTATTGATTCTTTTAGAAGCTCCTTGTCCCCAAAATTTGTCCACGCACTTATTTGTACCTAGAATTGGATTCGATCATCACCAATAATTAACATTCGTGAGTCCCTTAATGATATTGAAGCAATTGAAACATGTAATATTATTTTAATTTTCATTATTAATTGATATCATTCTCTTATGATTTATGTTTTAATATTTTCATCACTTTCTATTATCTTCTATTTTGTAGATATGTTGGGAGGCATTAAGGATATAACCCTTGATTGAGTATGATATATTATTATTTTATTTCATATATTATTTTATATATATTTAGTTATCAATTTACTAATATTTTTTAAATTATGGTTAATAGGTAATGATACACTAAAGTTTTTTGCTATTGCTCTCAAGATTCAAGACAAGATTATTTTCAAGATGGTACAAGATTATTTTCAAGATGGTCGATGGATGTTAAAGAGTGAAATGATCAAATGATCAACTTAATTTAGGTTTAGATTATTGTGAATTATCTTTTTGTTTATTATTTGAATGAATTGTTAAATTTATTAAAATGATTATTGTAACCGTTATTGACATATTGTATTATTTTTGTTTTATATAGGTTTGACCATTTTATTCATATTTTAACCTTTTTATTTGGTTTTTTAAGGTTTCTTTTAACTCAAATATTTTTTGTTATGATTTATGTAAAACTTTTAAATTTTTTATTCAAAAAATACCAAAAATAGAGTTAATTAAGTTTATTGGTTAGATTGATTGAATACCATTCAAATATTTTACAGATTGGATTGCATCGGATTTGAAAGGTGATCGGATCGGTTGCAGATTAGGATGTTTCAATCCGATCGGATGGTCGAATCAGATTATATTAGTATAAAATCAACGGTTTTCGATCCGATGAACACCCCTAAAAGATAAAAAAGAAAGCAGGAATGAAGTAGCAAAGACATTGTTTGTAATAGAGTGTCTGCAAACACAATAAAAAGGATGGAGAGGTAGATCTCATTCAAAAGAAAAGCTTGGTAAAGATGAGTGTGCCTTTTATCAAGAAAAAAACATTGGAAGAAAAATTGTCTGAAGCTGTATAAGAAAGGAAAAGTTATGGCATATGCATTTGGGATATATTGGTGAAAAATCTTTACAGATTCTGGTAAAGTAAGGATTGTTGAAAGGCTCGAGAATCGACAAGTTGGATTTCTATGAGCATTGTGTATTGGGGAAACAGAAAAGAGTAAGTTTTGGCACTGCACTCCATAATACAAAAGGCATCTTCGATTACATCCATACTGATGTGTGGGGGCCAACAAGAACTCCATCTATGAGTGGCAAACATTATTATGTCACTTTCATCAATGACTTCTCGAGAAGAGTTTGTGTATATCTCATGAAGGAGAAGGATCAAGTTCTAATAATTTTTCTCAATTGGAAAAAGATGATAAAGACTCAGACTGGTAGAAAGATTAAGCATCTAAGGTCTGATAATGGCACCGAGTACACAAATGATCCATTTATGAAAGTTTGTGAAGAAGAAGGCATTGTACAATACTTCACTATTCAAAAAACACCACAATAGAATGAAGTTACAGAATTTATGAACTAGATTTTGCTGGAGATGATTTGGTGTATGTTGTCAAATGCTAGGTTAAGCAAGCAGTATTAAGCCGAGGTTGTGATGTATGTGTGCCATTTTGTCAATCGTCTACCATCGTTTACTCTTGAAAGAAAAATGCCTATAGAGGTATGGTCTGAAAAACCTGTTAAAGATTATGATTTCTTACATGTGTTTGGTTCTACTACATACTACCATGTCACAGAATCGAAGTTGGATCTAAGAGCTAAGAAAACTATTTTTCTAGGGATCGCCTCTGGTTCTAAGGGTTATCGTCTATGGTGTCTTGAAATGAAAAGAATAGTCTTTAGTAGAGATGTTATATTTGATGAATATACCTTGCTGAAAAAGGTAACTGAGAAGATCGATGGTACTTTACAGCATGTAGAGCAAACTCTAATGTAGGTGGAGTTTAAAAGCAAAATCATTGAACTAGTTGGTAAAGATAAGATAGAAGTTGATCCTATATTGGTAGAAGATGAATCAAATGAAGAAGAGATTTTAACCTAAGAACCTCCACAATAATAAGGAAAAACTATAGTTGATAGGCCACAATGATAAAATGTCAAGGTGCTTGCTCGATACAAGGATATGGAAGATTTACTTGCTCAATTTAAGAATACGGTAGCCTGTGTACTTTCAGTTGTACATGATGATATTCCTTCCATATATAAAGAAGCAATTAGCAGTCCTAAATTTGAAAGATGGAAGGAATCCATGCATGAAGAACTGTTGTCCCTTCAGAAGAATAAGACATGAAAAATGATAAAACTACCTAAGGGTAAGAAGGCAATTGGTTGCAAATGAGTGTATGCAAAGAAAGAAGGATTTCCTAACAAAGATGATGTTCTCTACAAGGCATTATTGGTGGCTATGGGCTACGCTTAGAAGGAGGGAATCGATTATAATGAGGTATTTTCTCCATTTGTAAAGCATTCCTCAATTAGAATTTTGTTAGCCTCGGTAGCATTCTTGGATTTGGAACTAGTTAACTTGATGTGAAGATCGTGTTTCTACACGATGACTTGGAAGAGGAAATCTATATGTCTCATCCATAAGGGTTTAACGTTGCTGATAAAGAGAATTGGGTTTGCAAGCTGAACAAATCATTGTATAGATTAAAGCAATCTATGAGGTAGTGGTACAAGCGATTTGATCAGTTTATTTTGCAATAGAAGTACACTAGAAGCACAAATAATTATTGTGTGTATTTTTGCAAGCTACAAGATGAGTCTTTCATTTATCTTCTATTGTACATCGATGATATGTTGATTGCATCAAAGACTCAAGTAGAAATTGAGAGGTTGAAGGCTTAACTTAGTCAAAAGTTCTAGATGAAAGATCTAGGAGAAGCTAAAAAGATTCTCGACATGGAGATAAGCAGAGACAAGAAGAAAGTGAAGCTTAGTTTAACCCAAAGTCAATATTTGAAGAAGGTGCTACAACATTTTTGTATGAATGAACAGACAAACCTTGTAAGTACTCTACTTGTTCCTCATTTCAAGCTTAGTGATCAATTGTCTCCTAAGAATGATGCAGAATTAGAATACATGGAAAATGTTCTGTATGCTAATGCGGTTGGTAGCTTGATGTATGCAATGGTGTGTACGAGACTTGACATTTCACACGTAGTTGAAGCTATAAGCAGGTACATGCATGATCTTGGTATATGATATTGGTTGGTTGTGAAATGGAATCTACGATATATTCAAAAAATTGTAGATGTTGGTTTAGTATTTGAGCAGGATAATATTGTTGGTCAATATGCAGTTGGATATTGTAATTTTGATTATGTAAGAGATTTAGATAAGAGTCGGTTAACTACTAGTTATGTGTTTACTCTTACTAGAGCACCGATCAGTTGGAAGTCTATCTTGCAGTCTACAATTGCTTTGTCTACTAAAAAGGAAGAGTATATGAAAATTACAGAAGCTGTGAAAGAAACTATTTGGTTACGAGGTTTGCTTGAATACTTAAGAATTGCTCAAAAACATATTAAGGTTTTTTGTGACAGTCAGAGTGCTATTCATTTAGCAAAAAACCAAATCTACCATGCACGTACAAAACACATTGATTTTTGTTACCATTTCGTGCGAGAAATTATTAAAGAAGATAGAGTATTAGTTCAAAAGATCAATAATACAGAGAATTCCGCAGATATGATGACTAAGGTGGTGACGTCAATCAAATTCAATTATTATTTGGACTTGATTAGCATCCTGTAAATTTGAGTTGGCATTGGCGTCGCTAATCTAGAGATTGAAGAAATCATTTGAAAATCACTAAGTCACCAAGGTGGAGATTTGTTTTATGACTATTTAGTGAGCATTTTGAAAAAAATTCCCACATGGATTAGGAACCATGATATGTGTTATATTTTAGGTTATAAATAAAACCCTCTCTTCTACTTTGAAATCATCACAAAATTTGTATGTCTTTTTCTCTTTTGTTTGGTTAATTGGTTAGCTTAGTTACTCAATCACTTGTAATTTTGGGAATTCATCTAATTTAGAGATAATATAAGTGATTAACGATGCCCAAAGATGTAGATAACATTTATACTGAATCTCGTTAAATTTATGATGTTCTCATTTTTTTGCTTTAATATTTTATTTAATATTTGTTTTAGTTTATTTTAATATTATATTTTCAATAATATTATTTTATTGAATTAGTTTGAGTTCTATTAATTTAAATCGTAATATTTATAAATAATAACTACTTAAAATAAGAAAATTATATCCGATTTTTTCAACATCTTTGATTATTTTTGTTTTCATTAATTTGCTTTGTAAAATGAGCAACACACAGTCTGATAAGTCAAGGTTAAAAATTACGGGGACAAATAGCTATGTAGATAGGAGCAGGAGCTATATAATACGTTATTGAAATTAGCCAAGTCATTTACCTATTTTATTCTCTCTTTTGTCGTTATAAAAAACCCAAATAACAGCGATCACAGACTTGAAGAAACAAAAATTTGATTTTATAACAAAGTCAAAACCTCTCAAAAGTATCATTTAAACGAACTATTAAATCAATAATAAAGTAAGTCAAAACAAAAACATCAAAGGATGAGAGGAATACAATATTTAAGTTATTCGATCACTAAATTATATGGCTTAATCTACTGAAAAAAAGGTAAAATTAATGTAGCCATTATGAAACAGAATTTGTACAAAGAGGGTCAAATTACAACAACAACAACAGAGGTAAAAACAAAGAGGGTCAAATTACATGCAATATGATATTATACAAATACATTATGTATTAAATCATTTAACCAATATATACTTTACTATATATTTCAACATAAATATCATTTTAATCTGTGTTTCTTTATCTCCATAATACTTTCAATATCATAATGACAAAAAATAACAGAATTTATTGTAGAAACCCACATCTCTCAATTCAAATTTGTTTCCTAATTCTCTCTAAGAGTATATATATATATAATATTTGTTCTAATGAGAATCTTAACATGAGACTTTCTGAGCGACAATCCCAAAACTTTTATAATCCAACTTTTAAATGAAAAAGATCACAACAAAAATCATTTTTCTTTGTTTTATTATGTCTAACACAGGTTTAAATATTCACTTTATTTTACAACTCATTTGATAATGTTAAATTTAGAATTAATTTCATCTTAAAATCTAAGTTATTAGATTTAATATTATCCTCATTTATATATGTATTTGATACTTCATATATAATCGATATGAAACATTTTAACAGATAATACATTTATATCATTTTATGTGCAATGGCTTTAGAAAGAAAATACATGTGATGACTTTGATGTTGTGGAGAGAGATGATTTTATTAAAATAAAGCATACACAATTGAATTGACTAAACAAATTTTGGCTTCTTAGTTTGATTGTATAAGTCGTCCACGTCTATTAGAACAAATCTATATATATATTACTATAATTATTTTTGTTATATTTTACCTTAATATTAATTAACTATATTATTATTATTATTAAATAAAATTATAATTAATGATTTATTGTTACGTAACTTCAAAATTTAAGTTGTGTTAATATCATAATCCTTCTATTTCCATTTAATACAAACACTAGAAAGCAAATCTAAGTATAGAATTGTGATGCAGAGTTCAGAGAGATATATAGAGTTAGTTTGGAGAAAGAGAAGGATACAGCACAAGCGACTCTTTTCGGTTGTTACAGAATTCTAAGAAGAGGAGGAAATGGGCACCTAGCGTACTCTAATGCCCCGAGCCTACGAGTCTGAACACTTCCAATTGATTTGTTTTATTGAATGATATATTTGTTTCCTAGTAAGATACAACAATTAAATAATAATAAATTTATACCACAATTTATTATTTTACGAATTTTTAAATGTGTGAATTCTATCGAAGAAACCTAACTCTAGATAAAAAATATACAAACAAACAAAAATTCCTTACCTTTGATACATATTTTTTCTTTTTCTTTTTCTCTTTCTTCTTTTTCTTTTCTTTGTCAGCTACGTTTCCTTTCTTCTTTGCTTTGTTTCTCTTCTCTTTTCTTCTGTTTTTTTCTTTCTTTTTGCCATCATTCTTCTTCTTCTCTTGTCTTTACTTTATATAGGAGAACAAAGAAGAGAAGACATAAATTGTTGATGAAAATCATTTAAGATAGAGTAGAAATGGAAAAAGAACAAAAATGGTGAAACAGAAAAAAGATAGAAATGAAAATCATTTACAGAATTGTTTTCTAAACCATTTCCTAACAATTTTTAATTCATAATTTCTAACAATCTCCCACGTGAATAAATATTGACGTAGATTTTAAATCAAATTTTGATACAAAGAGTCTCTAAAGAATTGAGTCATATACAATTCTCTTTCAAAGCAGTCACACTCCTTCCTCACATAGGTGATCTCTTATCTTTAAAAGTATCTACAAAGAGTAACCCACATACTCCGTTCAGTATTTTTTTCATAAGAATCATTAAAAGCCTTAACTTATTATGTATCTTACGGGTATCATCACTATTTTCATCATAGGAATAGACTTGAAGGTAAACCCCTATAGTGATCTCATTAAGCCTTTACGATTAGGTTATCACTTTGAACCTAGATCTTGGGATCTCTAGTCAAATAGGATGAGGTTCATTTGCAAATCCTTGTTTATTCATGAGCTTCAATTCCATTTATCTTGATAACTTATCAACTAACACTCAATTTAACCCTTTAGCATACTATGTTATCTTTTGACTTCACATAGTTAATAAAGATAACCATAATTGAGAGTATTTGCCTAATTTTATTATGTCTATGACATATATATCGAGAATTACCATTATACATATTGTTCTATTCCCTACCAATAGTAAATTGATTATCACAATGAATGCATATTATAAGTATAGGCTTTACCCGCTTAGGAATATCCTTTGAAAATTAAGTAGCCATTCAACTTCTTCACCACATTTATCCAAAGTGATGAACTTTGATTCCATTATGGATCTAGAAATGCACGTTTGTTTAGAGGACTTCTATGAAAAAGCTGCACCACCTAGTGTGAATATATTCACTAGTAGACTTTGAGTCTTTCATGTCAGATATCCAATTTGCATCACTATATCCTTCTAATACAGCTAGATATCTTGTGTAGTGCAATCTATAGCTATGTGTGTATCTTAAGTATCTAAGTAGTCTTGTAATACCTTTTCGATGACCAGATCCTTGATTACTAGTATACCAAATTAGTTTGCTTACAACATAAACTATGTCTGGTCTCGTACAACTCATCAAGCACATAAAACTTTCTATCATTCTAGAATATTATAGTTAAGACACTATCACTTTTATTCTTAGATAGGCGTAGATTAACATCTATTAACGTTCTTATGATTCCAAAATCACCCTTGTTGAAATTCTCAAGTATTTTGTCAACATAATGACATTGACTTAGAATGAGACCACTTGATATTCTTGATATCTTAATTCCTAAAATTACATCAGTAGACCCCATCTCTTTTATATCATACTTTGAATTCAACATAGACTTAATAGATTTGATCATTTGATCATTACTACCCATAATTAGCATGTCATCAACGTAAAGACACAAGATAACATAACCATATTCTTTTTCATTGACATATACATATTTTTTTACATTCATTGATTTTAAAGTCATTTATCCTCATGACATTATCAAACTTTTCATGCCACTGTTTTGGTGCTTGTTTCAAGCTATATAAAGACTTCACTAGTTTACAGACATTTCCTTCTTACCCTAGGCATGAAAAACCCTTAGGTTGATCCATGTATTTTCTTCATCTAACTCTCCATTTAGAAAGGCTGTCTTTACATCCTTTTGATGTGTTTCAAGATTTCACAGAGTGACGAAATCATCATCCTTATAGATGTTATTCTCGTCACAGGAGAATAAGTATCAAAGTAATCAAGGTCATGTCATTGTTTGTATCCCTTAATTACAAGCCTAGCCTTCTACTTGTCAATTGATCCATCTATTCTACATTTTCTTGTGAAAATCCACTTGGATCCTATTGTTTTACTACTTTGAGGTAAATCAACTAGTTCCCAAGTGTGATTTTGTAGAATGGACTCAATTTCAATATTAATGGCCTCTTACCATTGAGGACCTTCAGAATAATTCGCAGCTCTTCATAGGTTTGAGGTTCATTTTCTAGTAAGTAGATCAAAACATATGGACCATAGGATGTTTCTATCCCAGCCCTTTTTCTACATCTGAGTTCAACCTCAACTTCTTGTTCAAGTTCTTTGTTTTTATTATCTTTATTCCAAGTCTCATACATTCTTTTAGACGAACTTGATTCTCCCTGATATTTACCTGGAAATACATGTTCAAAGAACGATGCATTTCTTGATTCCATTATCGTGTTCTTATGTATGTTTGAGATTTTTGACTCGTGCACAAGAAATCGATAAGCACTTCTATTATAGGTATATCCAATGAAGATGCAATCTATTGTTTTTAGACCTATTTTCACCTTCTTAGATATAGGTACAACTACTTTAACAAGACACCCCCACATTCATAAATATTTATAAGAAGGTACCCTTCCTTTAAATAATTCATACAATGTCTTATGTGTCTTTTTTCAAGGTACCTTATTTAAAAGGTAGTTAGTTGACAAAATAGCTCCCCCACACAAGTTCTGTGGAAACCCAAAACTTAATAGCATTACATTCATCATTTCTTTCAAGGTACGATTCTTACGTTTAGTAACTCCATTTTGTTGAGATGAATAAGGCGATGTGGTTTCATGAATAAATCCATATTGTGCACAAAATTTACCAAATGGTACTTCATATTCACCACCACGATCACTACACAGTACCGTGATATTTTTGTTGAATTGATTCTCAACTTCTATTTTATAGAGAATAAATTTCTCTATTGCTTCACTTTGCTTTTAAGTAAATACATATAACAATATTGTATGCTATCATCAACAAAAGTAATAGAATACTTATTGCCACTCCTTTTTTAAAGAAATTTCAAATCACATAGATCACTATGTATTAAATCAAGGGATTCAATATTCCTTTCAATCTAATAAAATAATGACCTGTTATTTTTTACCTCAACACAAGTCTCACACTTTATGCTTTGAATCTATTTGAAATACGAGTATATGTTCTATGTTAATTAATCTAAGCAATGTATCGTAATTAATATGACCTAATCTACCATGCCACAAGTTGGAAGACTCAAGAAAATAAGTAGAAGAATTAATCTTATTAATATTCTTAGCTTTTATAATTATTACATTGAGTTTAAATAGCCCATCACATATATATCCCTTTCCTATAAACATCCTATTTTTGGTCACAACGACCTTATCAGATTCAAACATCATTCGAAAGCCATACTTGCTTAGCATTGAGCCATAAACAAGATTCTTACGAATTTTTGGCACATAGAATACATTTTTTAATGTAAGTTCCTTCTTAGAGGTTATCATCAGTTTAACTTGGCTTTGCCCTTGAATGGTTGATATGGTAGAATTTTCCATGAAGAGCTTATCTCTATTTTTACTGCTTCAAAAGTAGTGAATAACTCCTTATTTGAGCATATGTGCCTTGTTACACCAGTTTCAATCCACTACTCCTTTGGGTTTGATCCCACCAAGTTCACTCAGAAATGACTACACGCAAGTCAATATTGGAGATATCATGAGTGATGTCATTAACCATGTTTGCCTCATGGTTTCTGTTTCTTTTTGAAAATTTGCAATATGGGGATTTATGCCCTGTCCTTTAACAATTAAAGCAAATCCCTTTGAAGCTTAACTTCTTAAAAGTTACTTCTCTAGGTCCCAATTTAGACCTTTTATCCAGCTTACCCTTGCCCTTATTTTTATTGTGTTTGGATATTTGACCATGTTCCATCACATTAGCCATAAGTGCTGATGGGATATATCCTCTTTTTGAAGTAGCCTTATTTTCTTCTTTTACTTTAAATCTTATTAGTAAGTCTTTCAAAGACATTTCTCTTTGCTTGTGTTTAAGGTAGGCCTTGAACCCTATCCATGAAGGGGAAAACTTTTCAATAATAGATGTAACTTAAAAGTTTTCACTAAGTATCATTCCTTCATCATACATCTCTATTATAATATCTTAGATTTCACGTACTTGACTACATATTGGTTAGAGTCCATCTTATAATCAAGAAAAAGACCAACCAAAAATTTCTTGTCACCGGCATTTTCAATTTAAATCTTCATTATACAATAATCAGTTAGACTATTCAGAACATAGTTTTGACGTAGATAATCATAATGCTTCCATGCTTCTATAGTACTAACAGATTGGAAATCTTGTTCACCCTCAGGTTGATTGAGAGTTACTTCGGTCAAGAACCTTGCCAAATTTAAGGTGGTGAGATTGAACATCATCTTACTCTTTCATACCTTGAAATTCAAGCCATTAAACTTCTCCTGTCTCTGCCACAACATAGTTCGTAGGAACAGAAACAGGTAACATTGAGGTTATCCTATGAGTCATAGAAGGTCTCATCATTTGGTTCACAGTAGAACCACCCATGGTAGGATCAACAATAGTCATAGTTAGATTTTCAATTCGAAATACTGGAATGGTTATTTTAGATTCTATAATATTTTCTTTACTTTTTTTGTTAAATCCATAATTAACAACACAAGTTTTAAAAATCACAAGTTTTATATTAAAAAAATATATGTAATAAATAAATAATATAAATATGTTAATTTACATATATATATATATATATTTATAATTTCATTAATTATAGTGATTAAATAATTTTAAAAATAAAATTATTTATTTATTTATAAAATTATAAAAAAATATAAAGCAATATATATATATAGTAAAAATAAAATTCAAATATAAAATAAATAAAATTAGGAAACGATAAATGATAGAGAGAAACAATGAAAACAGTTACAAAGATGAAGTAATAAAGAAAATATAAAATAAATTATTTAGTAATTAAAAGAGAAACATAAATATAGTAATAAAGAGAAACAAATAATAAATTATAAAGTAATAAAAGTATTATTAATAAATGATGAGGAAAATTAATAAAGATATAAAAACTAAACTGTAGTTATAATATAATATATATAGCAGAATAGATATATGACATAACAAATAGATATAACATATTATAAATAATATGTTTGTCTCAAAATATTTGTAAAATAAATTACATTTTTTTGTCCAAAAAATAAGGTAGAAAATTATCTTAATATTGTAGAAAATGATATACAGACAAATAATTTAAGAATAAAATTATTTTATTAAAATTAGAAATATATAGAATATATGTATAAATTATTAAAGAAAAATTTAAATAATATAAAATTTAAATAGAAAAAAATAATAATTGAGGTTTGTGTATCACATAGTGTTCTTAAGATAATTTCTTCATTCACTGTGTGTGTTTGATAACGACGAAAACTTATTTCTCAAGATACAATGATTAAACAATAATAAATTTATACCACAGTTTATTATTCCATGAATTTCTAAATATATGAACTCTATCAAATTAACCAACTCTAAATAGAAAATATACCAAAAAAATAAATAAATAAATTTTTTCCTTACCTTTTGCATGTTTTTTTTTCTTTTCTTTTTTCTTTCTCAGTTCTGTTTCTCTTCTCTTTTCTCGATTCTGTTTTTTTTCTTTCTAGCATTTATCTTCTTCTTCTCTTGTCTTTACTTTATATAGGATAATAGAAAAGAGAAGAGAAAAACAATGTTGGTTAAAACATTTAAGATAGAGCATAAACGGAAAAACAACAGAAATGGTGAAATAGAGAAATGATATAAATGGAAATCATTTGAGAAAGAAAAGAAATGGAAATAATTTAAAACATAATTGAAACGACAAAAAAACAGAAACGGTAGTCATTTATGAAAATATTTTCTAACAATTTTTAACAAAATACATACTTTGATAATTGATGGCCTTGTTTAGTGGTAAGACCACTTACTTGGTTTAATGTTATATTTTGCAAATGGATGAAGTAGGAAACATGGAAGATATTTAATTAAGGATGCTATTTGAGCACTAATTTCTTGTGCATTCAATGTGGAGCACTAATTTCTTGTGCATTCAATGAGGAGATGAACATGGAGTCTTTGCTACCACAAGTTCTTCAAGGATGTTGCCTATAAATAGCTTGTCTCATTTGTGAAAAAAATAAGAGCAAATGAATTAGAGAGTATCCATAAGAAAGATAGTAAAAGTCTTTGTGAGAGTTATCTTGTGAGTTACTACTTAGAAAGGAAAATGTGTTCCTTCTTTGTAAGTAATATCTTCCTTATTTGTGAGTGAGTTATTTCTCCTATTACAATAGAGAATAGAATTGTTATCTCATTGTAACTAAAGAGAAGGTGTTGTAATCACTATTTTATAATAGTGAAATCCTCCTATATTTGCCCGTAGTTTTTTTACCTCAATTTGTTTGGGGTTTTTTCAAGTAAAATATTTGGGCTCATTTTATTTTCATTATTCTCAATTTCATTTTAATTGTATGTTAGCTTCGACCCGTTAATATTTCCTAAGAGATATCATAGATCTAATCATTTTACAATAACAAGTAACTAAGTAAGATACACGAGGAACAAAGAAGAAGAACAATCGAACAAAGCAGGATTTGTACCTTTTTTCAGCTGACTCCATTAGATGGAGTTTTGATGTTATGTTTTCTTTTCCTTGATTTTTGTTACTAATTTCTTAGAAGATATATAATGGTTTCATATAGCTTGTTTTATTTTTTTTTCAAAACAAAATCAGAACTCTGATCAATTTTTATGTCAGTTAACAATTGTAGGCAATGATAAAACCAAAACTTCAAAAGGTCAGTGGTAATTATTGTTATTAGCTTGAGATAGAATAAACAGATGCTTGAAAAATAAAAAATAAAAAAATAAGTAGATAACTAAGTTTCTGTAAAACACAGTATCCTTCAAAAATTCCACAAGAATCCATATACATCAATTTTTCAGGATATAAAGTTGAGAATAACACCTAAACTGAAATTGTTATATCCTGATAGACCCTATGGAAACTTTCAAGAAGAGATAAGTAATTTTTTTTATAAGGTGGTAGAAATTGTTTAATTTTAATACAACTCAAATAATAACAAGTATAATTTATTATTATTATTATTATTATTATTATTATTATTATTATTATTATTATTATTATTATTATTATTATTATTATATATATATATATGTATTAATATTCAATAAATAAAAATGATTAGAAATATATACCCTTATTGAATAAAATGTAATTTTTTATCTACCTATCTGACAAATATTTATAATACATATTTTTTGGAGAGAATTTTCTGGTTAAGGATTCTAATGATTTTTAGAGAGAAGTGGAAAAATGGACAAATGAATATATCATGTATTCTCCTCATTTAAGGGGTATATATATGTATGACATCCTACGTATGTTGGCAAGGTACGTATAAGCGACATGTATACATGCTTACATATGTAGTGAAAAACAGAAAGCAGATCGCTACAAATGTTACACACAAATAAATGGAGGTCGTTATATGCAGGTCGCTCACGGAGAGGGAGGACCGTGATCACGTCAGGATATCATAATTTCACCAGGTCTTGACATCCAAGACCTCGTTGCTTGATAACAAGGTACTTTTGTCGACTGGGTTGTACACTCTATCAAGTTCATTGGGCCTAGACCATTTGTTAAGCCAACCCTATATCTTCGCTATAACCTAGCGGGGTACCTGTACTTATTGGGTCGTATGTCTGTTACATATTTAATACCAAACACATACAATTATACATCAAAAACAGTGAATTGCTTCTAATAATAATTTTCTTCTCATCTGAAACATCCTTTTAAAATTGATCAGATAAGTGAAAAAAGCCAAATTAAATGAAAACAAACTTTTCCTTTAATTAATCCTCTTATCCGTATTTTTTACTTATTTTCGTGAAATGCGATAAAATTGCATCTTAAAATCTATAATTATAAAATAATATTTTTTATATATAATTCTTATATTTTTATTTTTAAAAAAAACTTTACATATTATTTTATATCGAATATCACTCGATTTGAACTACGATCATTTATATAAATTCAATATTAAATGACATCTAATTAGATCCCGTTCAATTAATTTTGTTTATGTAAGTTTTATAAGTGTAATAAAATTTTGAGTTTATCAATTCATTGATACAAAATGAGTTCTACTTGAAATTATCTAATTTTATCCCAATTTTCCAACAATTATTGAAGAAATAAATATTTGAAGAAACAATCAAACTGAAGAAGAAATAAATGGTTTCTCCGATATATTTTTTTAATTTGTATAGTATATTATTTATATAGACAAATATTAATTACTATTTCAACAACCATAATGATTGAATTACATGGTTTACAACTGCTTCCTTATCAAGAAAATATCTTTGGTAGGCATAGTGTATGTTGGTAGGCGTGTATGTCTACCGTATATGTTGATAGGCATCGATGCAGTATTTGTTGAATGAGTTGGTACAATGTTTGTTGAATTCAACACTCCCCCACAAGTTGGTTCATAGATGTCTTTCATGCCCAACTTGACTGAAACTTCTGTGAATACTCGATATGAGACTGTTTTAGTGAGAATGTCAGCCAATTGATCTTCTAACATAATTTTTGGTAATTCTAATGAATTTTCTTCTAACTTTTCCTTAATAAAGAATCTATCAACTTCAACATGTTTTGTATGATCGTGTTAAACTAGATTATGAGCAATATCACATACTGCTTTATTGTCACAAAATAAATTAATTGATTCTTTAGCAGGATAACCCAAATCTTTCAAGAGAGATTGTAACCACAAGGCATCAAAAAGCCCAAGTGCCATACCTCTGTATTCAGCCTTTGTGCTTGAACGGACAACAACATGTTGTTTCTTACTTCTCTATGTTATAAGATTTCCCCCTACAAAAGTGAAGTAGCTTGATGTAGATTGTCTATCATTTATTGATCCAATCCAATCAGTATCAATATATACTTTTATTCTTTGGAACTCTGAGTTTTTAGTGAACAATACTCCTTTTCCAAGAACAGACTTTAAATACCTCAAAATACGAATAACTGTATTCATATGTTGTTCTCCAGGATTATGCATAAATTGGCTGACAATACTTAAAGCATAGGTAAGGTCAAGTCTTGTGTGCGCCAAATACATCAACCTTCTAAAAAGCCTTTGGTATATTTCTTTATTTGCTAGAACTTGATCAACCTTGATACATAACTTTAATCCTTCTTCTACTAGTGCATTAGCTGGTTGACATGCCGACATACTAGTTTCTTTTAATAAATCTAAGGCATACTTTCTTTGAGATAAGAAGATTCCTTCTTTCGATTGAGAAACCCCAATCCCAAGAAAATATTTTACGGAACCAAGGTCTTTCATTTCAAATTCTTTGGACAAATAACTTTGTAAAGCTTTCCTTTTTTCAAGATAATTTCATGTTATTACCATATCATCAACATATACAATAAGTGCAATGATCTTACCATACCTTTTTTTTCAGAAATAAAGTATGGTCTAAATTGCTTTGCTTGTAGCCAAATGCCTTCATAGAGTTTATGAACCTGCCAAACTATGCTCTTGGGGATTATTTTAATCCATACAATGATTTTTTTAATCTGCACTCCTTTTCATCATGGATTTTGGATTTCTTGATTCCTGGTGGTAGATCCATATAGAATTCTTCAATTAAATCTCCATGTAGAAAGAAATTTTTTACATCAAACTGATATAATGGCCAATCTAAATTTGCAGCTAGAGATACCAAGACTCGAGCAATGTTAATTTTGGCTACAGGCATAAATATTTTTGTATAGTCGATCACATATGTTTGAGTGTATCCGTTTGCCACCAATCTTGCTTTATAGCATTCAATCATACCATCTGCTTGATACTTTACTGAAAAAATCCATCAACATCCAACAATTTTATTTGTTGGTGGATGATTGACAAGTTCCCAAGTTCCATTTATTTTTAAGGATCTTAGTTTCTCATTCGTAGCATCTTTTCAGTTTTGGTCAGCTAAAGCTTCATGCACGTTATTAGGAATAGATACAACAGATAATTGATTCATAAATAACATGTTTAATTTTGACAAAGGATGTTTAGACATATAGTTACTTATGGGATATTTGACTTTACTAGAAATCTCAGGTTCATACATGGCTTTAGGAATACCTTTGTTAGGACGTGGTGGAAGTAGTTTTTTGACTGGTTCAATAGTTGGAACATCCTCTGGAAATGATTGGTTAGGTATATCGGCAACTTGTGGAGTGGGAAACTCGTACTCACTTAGTGGTAGTAATGAACTTGCTTGATGATCTTGAAGTTGACGAGGACTTGATTCCATTTCCCTTAAGTCTTTTCCATATTGGGAGTTATTACCATCTGAATTCAGGTTATTTGTATTTTCCTCACATATATTTTATCTTTCTTCATAAGGAAACAATTTATAAGTGAGGGTCTGAATTTTAGCATGGTTGTACTCCCCCTAAAATTCAGGCATAGAAGAGAAATACATTGTATCTTAATGAAAAATAACATCTATGGTGGTAATCATTTGTTTTGTATGAGGATGATAACAGTGATACCCTTTTTGTTGTGTAGCATATCCCATAAAAACACAACGTATTGCTCGTGGATCCAACTTGCTACGTTGTTGTTTATGTAGGTGTACAAATGCCACACACCCAAAGACATGAGGAGATAAATTGGGAACACTTGGTGCAACAATTGCTTCAGTGATGGCTTGTAGTGGTGTTTGGAAGTTAATGGAACTGGAAGGTACCCAATTGATCAAATATGCAGTAGAAATAAGTGCTTCTCCCCAATAAGATAATGACATATGAGCTTCAATCAATGAGGCAGGAACAACTTCCAACAAGTGTCAATTTTTTTCTTTCTGCAACTCCATTTTGCTGAGGTGTATTAACACAAGTAGTTTGATGAATAATCCCTTCTGATTTAAGATATTCTTGAAGCTCAGAACTCTTATATTCTCCTCTATTGTCACTATGTAAAACTTGAATATGTGTATTATACTAAGTACGAACCATTTTATGAAAATTTCTAAATAATAAGTTTACCTCACTTTTAGATTTCATTAAACAGACCCAAGTCATTATACTAAAATCATCAATAAATGTAACAAACCAACGTGATCCTCTCAAAGTAGAGACTTTGGAAGGACTCCATACATCAGAATGTATAACCATAAATGGAAATAGACTTTTATTTAAGGTTATAGGAAAAGAGGAACGATGACTTTTTGCTATTTCACAGACATCACACTTTAAAGTAGAAAGATTTAAGTTCAAAAATAAACTTGGAAATAATTTCTTTAAATATCCAAAAGAAGCATGACCCAATATCATATGACATAGCCATATATTTGATTCATCCTTTTTATATCCAGTTGCTACTAGTGCATGATTTGTTGAATCCAAGTCCAAGTAGTACATGTTTCCTTGCCTAACACCATGACCAATCATTTCTTTTGTTTGGATGTCCTTGAACACACAAAAGTCAGGGAAAAAAAAGATAAAACAGTGGTTATTTGAGAAATAAATATAAGGTTATACTTTAAAGAGGGAACAACTAGCACTGAATCTAAATTCAAAGTACTAGTAAGAGATAAAGATCTTTCCCCAATAACTGAGGTTGTGTTACCATTTGCAATGCAAACAGTTTGTGTGAAGATGGGTTTGATATTTGTCTAGAATCGAATGTCATATGATTAGTTTCACCTGAATCAATTATCCATGTATTATTAAAAACACGAGAAAAAGCTTTAAGCATCTTACCAACATTTGTTGAGGAGCTTCCAACATGATCCTTTGTTGTTTCAGCAATGGTGGCAGTAGACATCTGCCTTGGATTTGTCTTCCGAGAGTCACAGTTGTGATCCCACTAGTTAGGATATCCCATAAGCTCAAAACATCGTTCTTTTGTATGACCCTTTTGATGACAATGGGTACATTTAAATGATGATTTATCAACCACTTTTCATTCTTGCTGATTTGAAAAAGAACGCTTTTGAGATATCATGGTGGAAGCATCAGATTCTCCAAATTTTTCCTTCAATGAGATTCGACGTACTACCTCTCGTCGAATCATGGAATAACAACCTTCTAAATCTAGGATGGTTTCTTTTTGCAAATTTCTCCATGAACATGCTCAAATTCTTCATCTAATCCAATAGGAAAAATATGTACCCTTAGTCTTTCAATAGACTCCTGATACGATATTAGATCATGAGGGTCTTTCATAACCACCTTATCACGATGGTCTAGCTCTTGAAAAATTTCAATCAACTCTCCATAATGCTTTGAAAGGGATTTTCCATTTTGTCTAGAAGTAAAGGCCTTTTGGTTTAAGACAAATACCTGTAATTTGTCACTTCCATCATAGAATGTTTTTGCCAAAGCACCCCAAATTTTAAGATCAGTAGGTATGTGTAAATAACACTTCATGATTTCTGGACTCATTGACATAAGTAGCCATCTCTTCACTTTTTTATTTTCTACATACCACTTGTTATAATTTTCTGATTGCAAATTTTTGTCATGAATTTAAGAGAGTTTTTCTCTCTCTGCAATATGCATTTCTATTATTTGAGGCCAAACATCATAATTAGTCTCAGTAAGAATAATTCTAGCATTAAAAACACCTTCAGAATGGACAGATTATACAATAACTGGAGTTGATTTCTCCACAAGTAATGAAATTGTGCTCTCTGTCATGATATTATGGTAAACAAACTAGAAAATGGTGTAATAATTTTAGAATTGGAAAGAAAAATGCAAGAACCGATATAAAGAATATTGAACCGATGGTTTTTTTAAGAAGAAATGGACCAAACTGGATAAAAAATTGGTTTAAAACCTTGAAAATTGGACCAAATCGGTTTTAAAAAGACAGAACCGGACATAAAACCGGGTTCAGACCTTTAAAATGGACCGAACTGGTCAAATTTGGAAAAACTGCGAAAAATTGGGTTCAGACCGAACCACCGATCGAACCGAACCAAACTTGAGGTGCGGATCGACTACATCAGCGAGCCGAACCAAGCCAACCCGTACAACCACGTTAGCGAATCAGCCACATCAGTGTCTTTAACCTCAAGATGGCGCATGACGTCGTGTGGTGGTAGGTGGATGCGAGTGAAGGTGCGTGAAAATTTTTTCTTTCCTTCTGGCGGCACATGTGGGCGCGTGCTGACTGTTTCTACTACCCTATTTTTACCAAAATGCTCATAATTGTGTTTAGAGTAATATGGTAAAATTAGGTGGGACAAATACTGCTTCAAAATAGTGTTTTTAATTAATATTTGTATGAGTGTTTGAATGAGATTTTTTTCTAAGAAAAAATATTTTTCAGAGAAAGAAAACTCAGTTTAAGAGAACAAAGGCTTCCAATTTGTATAGAGCAACGACTTGGCTCTAATACCATGAAGAAATAAATATTTGAAGAAACAATCAAACTGAAGAAGAAATAAATGGTTTTTTCGATATATTTTCTTAATTTGTATAGGGTATGTATATTGTTTATTTAGACAAATATTAATTACTATTTCAATAACCACAATGATTGAATCATATGGTTTACAACTGTTTTCTTATCAAGAAAACATTTTTGGTAGGCACCGTGTATATTGGTAGGCGTGTATGTCTGTCGTATATGTCGAAAGATATCGATGTAGTATTTGTTGAATGAGTTGGTACAATATTTATTGAATTCAACAATTACTACCGAAACATATAATTTGTAATTTTGTTAAATTTTAAGGTGTTATTGGTAATTACTCTAAATATTATATTTTGCTACAAGTGCATCTTCCTTAACTTTCTTAATCAGATTAGCATCCTCTTGATTTTGTCGAGACATTCTCTACTCTCCCTTCCCCAATTGACACCCCAAATTTATATTCCAAAGCCTTCATGATTTCGACAAGTGAACAAAAAAATACAACATTCAATTCTGAACTATTAATTTCTTTTTTTCTTTTTTTTAATGGTACGTTTTTGTTTTTTTTTTTGCTACATATTTTTATTTTTTATAATACATGTTTAGTAATGGATAATAAAAGAGTATTAAAATTTTGGACAAAGAATAAAGAATACATCTAGTATCAAGTGAATCAGCTCCGAATTCAGCAAACTTGGTCGGTGGTGTCACACTGTACTTTCATTAATAGAAATTTGCTTTGCAACTGTGCTTAATTTGAGCAGTATTCATGTTTCTGATTTAGCCTGCACAAGTGAAAAAATAATCATAATTACCTGAAAAATGGTAAAAGAAAAATACTTTAGACATTTAGATTATTATGAAAGAAAAGGATAAACGTCTTTTTTTTTTAATGAAAGTGCTGTTTTTATGTCTAAATTAAAAAATATATATTCATTAAACTTTTTACTTATAATTTATCATTTTATTTATAATAAAAAAATTCATATAAGAACTTCTAATAGTATTTTTTTCTTAATTTATCTCATTTATCTTATTAATTCTCTCACGTACTCATTTTCACATTCACTCTATCTCCGAGTTTCTGTCTCAATTTTAAGAAGTTATCCCTATTATAATAAGGAAAGCTATAAATGCCTATATTTTTATTTTATCCTCATTTTATTATTTTTATTAAAAAATAAAATAAATCTTTTATTTATTATGTAAATTCAACCTAATTTAATATCAAATCTCATTTATAATAATCAATAAAAAATAAATATATTAGTAAAAATACAACCCATTATATATGTACCAACTACGCTTATTATTACTTTCAATTACTATAAAGTATCCTATAAATATTGATTTAAAGTTGATATAAATATGTTATAATAATATCACTTTTTAACTTAAATTATATCATTTTTTTAATTAATAAAATAATTTACCTCAAAACTAATAATTTTATATTAAATTATTAAATAAATAGATAAAAATACATTTATTTTATAATTTCAATAAAATGAGATCATGATAAGATCACACCACATCTCTAACGATCTCGTTAGAGTTGCATTAGCCTTATTGACAACCTTACGGAGCTTCGATGATTACTATTTACAATCTTATCGAAAGTAATTATAACATATTACATTTAAATATGAACTTAGATATAACAAATTTACAACTATTACATTCTCATTGAAACTACAACGACTTGATAAAGGTGAATATAACATGATGTAGAATTGAATGTAACATATTATATTTAAATATTGAATGAATGTAACTCATTAAATACAAAATATTATATATATAATACATAACATTCGATGATAGTAACATCTTATATTTTGTATATCGTGAAAATGATAAAATTTAAGTTACATTAAAAAATTCATTATATTGTATATATAAAGATAGAGGTAACATGTTACATCTAATTTGTAACATATTATTACATTCAAAGGTAGAGTTTGATGCAATATTTTATATTTAGAATGATTTATCCAACTATTAAAATATTTGAGCTAGATTCAATTTTTTTACCAAATTTTCTCTCAAGGTTAGTGGTTATCATTATTGTAATAAAGTATTACCTTATCATAATAAGTCTTACCATGATACTGGATGTCAGTAGTAAACTTTCCCACATTGAACCAATATCGTCTTCTCATACTAAGTCGTATGTCTTATCGTGTATTTCATTTTTACTAAAATCGTTCTCAGATAATGTTCATTATTATCGTGATAAGCTATTATCTTATCGTAGTAAGCTTTATCATGAATTATATTATTTTTTTACAAAATTGTTCCGAGATAAGACTTACTAGTTACTATTGTTGTGGTAACCTTGCCTTTGAGTGGTTTTGAAAAAAAAAAACCTTAAAATTAAGTGATTTTGGATTTTTGTTACATGCAAAGATAAAGTTAGAGTTATAAATTATCTAGTGAAGTTGAATTAACAAACTTATAAAGGTGAAGATAATAAGTTACAAAGATATAAATAGATATAATATATTAAATACAAAAATATATGTTCATGTAATAAGTTTCATTTAGTGAGTTGCACACAAAAATCGTCAAAATTTCAATAGATCGTCGGAACTCCGTTGGATCGCCAACGATAATCACTAGAGATATTTTCATTTCATTTAATTTATATAGTAATGGCATATATATATATATATTTGTGGTAAGTTTTTAATAGTTTAAGAAAAAAAGTTAATAAGAAAAAAAATATGTATATAAAGGTAATATTCTATTAATAGTATTGCTTTAAAAATTATCATAATCTATTTTGTTGGAGTTTTGAATTTTTTTAAAAAAATAACTAAAGTTATAAAAAATGATGTTATTGGTGATTTTATAAGAACCTAAAATAAAATTGACTTAAAATACTAACTCATCAATTTTAAAATTAAAATTTTTTTATAGAAGGGAGAAGAGTCTTTATTAAATCTAAACATAACTATTACATTATATGCAAGGAAGTCAAATTTTGCTAACCAGTGAACATCAAGGTAGATCTTTCTAGGACAATAATAAATAGAAACAGACCTAGCAAGTAAAATTAATTGTTGAATGTTATTCACAATAACTTCTTCAATTAATAACAATTTTTTACCATTTTTAACCATCTATACTACTTACAAGGTATCAGATCCCAATTTTACTCTTTTAAAGCTGATATCTAAACAAGAAATTACCCGATGCTAAATTAATAATTATGATATCATATTTGCATCCCGTCCATAAAAAAATGTAAAATTTGGTTTTAAATATTTAACAACTAGGGCAGGTAGGCAGAGCAGGTATTTGAATATGGTGGTTGACATGGCGTAGGGCATACACCATAAAATATTTGTTTGAGTTACAGATTATAGAATAATTATAATTAATATAAAAATAATTGTTAATTAAAATAATAAAATTATTTTTTAATCTATAATTAATTAATATATATATTAATTATGTTAATATTATAATTAATCATAAATAATTTTTTTAAATAGGTATGACATATGATTGGATAAGTCATTTCTAATTAGTTACACTTTTTATCTAATATAATTATAGATTTAATTATAATTATCAATAATATTATAAAATATTTTTAAAATTTATATTATGATAAATTTCTATCTCTCATTTTAAAATTTTGGTAAGGGCTTTTTACAACCAAATCAATATATATATATATATATTGGGAGCCTCTGATGCTGTAAGGTATCTTTTAAAAAAGAATGTATGAACAATTAGACTCCATTTGATTAATTTTATCCAAACAAGTTATCTAAAGTTGAGTGCCAATGCTTAGATATCAAAAGATAGTTGTTCCAAAAAAGTATAATCATATACGTCGAATTTGATTACAGTAGAGTTTTTTTCAACTAAATAAATCTGTATATCATATTCTATAAATAATGAATGAAAGCTCTATTTTAAAAATATATACCATAACAATAAGGATAATACAAAAATAACCTTGCACAAAATATCAATAGATTCTAAAAACTTCAGTAAAATTCACTAAACTTGAGACTACATTGTCATTGTAAATCTCCAATTAATCTTAAAAGAGTAACTATCAAATAACCTTTAAAATTTGTGAGACAAGACGTGGAATATCCTGTATCCGAAATCTTGCCTTGAGCTCTTCTTGCTCGAAACCTCCAAGTGTGCACAGTGACTTAGTGAGTTGATAATTTCTCGATTTAGGAAGGAACTTACCTTAATTACCCTTTCATGGAATATTGTTTCTCTAATATTTGTTTATAATAAAAAAGGAGAGAAAATAAAATAGAAATACAATGATGGCAATGATTAAACGAGTAATGTTGAGCTCGAGTATAATCCTTTATGCACGCATTTAATTTTTTATTTGACATTTGTAAATAAACTTTTTAAAAATGTATTTTCATTTAGAATAAAGTTAACTTTTTTAGAAAAATGACATATTTCATTAAAAGAATATTTAAATATATAATTTAAAATTTCATTTAACAATATAGTGAAGATAATCAAGATTTAGAAATAAAAGAATTTATATAAAACTTTTCTCAAAAATTATATTTTTGAGAGGAATTGTATTAGATATATAATATACAAAAGTATGTTCATGTTCAATGAACCTTGAGTTAGTAACAGATTAACAAATTAACCTACTAACAACTTATTGTTGAGTGTGAACACTTTCATCCCCTCTCAAGCGAAAGGGTATTGGAGTTAGACAGAGTTTGGACTTCAAAGTGAGAAACCTTGAGCTTGGTAAGTGCTTAGTTAACAAATCTGTTGTTTGATCTTCACTGGCAATATAATGAAGTTGGAGATTCTTTTTGAGGACTAGATCACGAATGAAATGAAGATCAATGGCTATGTGTTTTGTTCTGGTATGAAATATGGGGTTGGCTGCCATATAACTTGAGTTGATATTATCATACCACAACAAAGGAACTTGCTGAATAGGCACACATAATTCTTTGAGGATGGAAAGGGTCCAAACAATTTCTGAGGCTGCAATTGCCATTCCTCGATATTCTGATTCTACAATGCTTCGAGAAACGATCTTTTGTTTTGTGGCCGACCAGGAAACAAGATTTGGACCTAGATATAAACAATAGCCACTAGAGCTCCTTCCATCATATGTGCTAGTGCCCCAGCCTGCATCAATAAAAGCATGTATATTAAGATTTTCTGATATTCGTAGCTTCAAGCCATCTTACATAGTTCCTTTTAAGTACCTCAAGATTCTTTTTACTACAAACCAATGAGCTGTTGTTGGTTGATGCATAAATTGACAGGCTTTATTTACAACAAAAGAAATATTTGGTCTTGTGAGAGTAACATATTGCAAAGCACCTACTACACTTCTATACTGCGTCTGATCTTCAAATAACTCACCATCATACTTTGATAGACTCTTTCCAATATCTGTTCTGGCAAGTAAGTCTGCAACATACTTGGCTTGACACAAATGAATGGAATCTTCATCATATGAAACTTCAATGCCTAGAAAATAAGAGAGTTTGCCCAGATCTCTCAAAGCAAAAGTGGCATGTAACTTGTATATAAGTCTTCAAATCTGATCTGGTGAACTTCCACTAATAAGAATATCATCAACATAAACTAAGACAATTAATGCTGAAATTTTACCAAAATAGAGAAACATAGAATTTTCAGATCTTGAGCACCTAAAACCCCAGGATTGAAGACATGACTTAATTTAGTAAACCAAGCTCTTGGTGCTTATTTAAGGCCGTAAAGAGCTTTCCTTAGTTTGCAAACTTTATCAGGGAACTTGTTATTTATAAAAACTGGTGTTTGAGACATAAAAACCTCCTCTTCAAGTTCTCTATTGAGGAATGTGTTTTGAACATCAAGATGCCTTATATTCCATCCTGAAGATAGGGCAATCGTTAGAACAATTCGTATGGTTGCAGGCTTTACAATAGGACTAAAAGTCTCATAATAGTCCAATCCATATGTTTGGTTATACCCCTTTTGCCACCAACCTTGCTTTATATCTTTCTATGGATCCATTTGGTTTATATTTGAGTTTGAAAACCCATTTGCAACCAATTACATTTGTATTAATAGGGATATCTATTAGATCCCACGTTTTCGTTTTCTGCAGAGCATCATATTCTCTATTCATTGCTTCAATCCAGTTGGGATCCTTCAAGGCTTGTTTGTAAGTTTTTGGCTCTGTTTCTTTATGTTCTAAAAAGACTTTCTTCTTGAAGATTCCATGTTGAGACCTTGTAACCATTCTTCTTTTTGTTTGAGTAGGTTCCTATATCATAGCAAGTGTTTCAGATTGTGATATAGCAGTAGGCAAAGGAGTAGAACAAGCAGTTGGTTCAAAGACATGTAAATCAGAAGCAATAACATGTGGTGAAGTATTGATTGGTGGAGTAATATGAACATTTATAAGAGTAGGAGTGAAAGATTCTTGTGCAGCAGGAGGTGACTTTGTAGAGCCTTGTGCCATGGGTAATATATTCTCATCAAACACAACATGCCTAGTAACATAAACTCTTCTAGAACTGGAATCTAAATAGAGATACCCCTTATGATTTTGGCTATACCCAATAAACAAGCATTTTTGAGATCTGTATTGTAGTTTGTGAGAATTATAGGGTCGAAGAAAGGGATAACACAAACATCCAAATACATTCATCATATTATAATCAAGAGCTTTATGAAAAATTATAGAGTAAGAGGATTCAAACTCCGGTAATTTTGATGGCATTCTATTGATCAGATACACAGCAGCTTGGAAGGCATAGACCCAGTATTTTTGAGGCATAGAGGCATGTGCTAGAAGGGCAAGACCAGTTTCTACAACATGACAATGCTTACTTTCTACCCTGCCATTTTGAGCAGAAGTGTAGGGACAAGAAAAATGATGAGAGATACCACATGAACTTAAGAATGATTCAAAAGCTTTAAATTCACCTCAATCATCAGATTGTAAACATTTGATCTTCATGCTAAACTGATTATCAACAAGTCTTTTAAACTGAATGAACTTGTTGAGAGCTTGATCCTTCGTTTGTAATGAAAATAGCCAAGTAAACCTACTGTAATCATCTACAAAGAGAATAAAATATCTTGCACCAGAAGTAGAAATCATAGGGGCAGGTCCCCAAATATTAGTGTGAACTAATTCTAAAGGTTAAGAAGCTCTAGAAGTAGACAATTTGAAAGGAAGTCTGTGACTCTTTGCAAACTAACAAGATGAACAAATTGATCCTTTATTTAAGGTAGAATAAACATTACATTGTCACATTATTCTTTGAACAATTTCAAAAGAAGCATGTCTAACACGACTATGCCATAGATCACTGTCTTTAATAAGTGAAAAAACAGCAAGATTATTATTATTACAAGTAAACAAGGGATTAGAAACCTCTTTGTAAGAAGCTGCTGGAAACTTATAGAGTCCATTCTCAAGGTTACCTTGAGTTAGAACCTTCTTCGTAACCCGATCCTTCACAAAGAAAGAATTGGAATGAAACTCAACAAATGAATTGTTATCAGAACAGAGCTTGGCTACACTTATTAGATTGGAAGATAGAGAAGGAACATGAAGCACTTTCTTAAGAGAAAACACATGAGATGTAGAAGGAAGAAAGACAGATCCAACACTGGAGATAGAGATTTTCTTACCACTACCAAGAGTAACACGATCTTGTCCAATGTAAGGTGTAGTGGTAGACATGTTTCCAGAGTTCTGTGTCATATGGTGAGTAGCTCCAGAATCAAGGAACCATGTATCATCACTGACTGTATTTTGAGATGCTACCATAGTAGAGATCTGACTTTGATTAGAATTTTGATTCTTTGAGTTAGAGGCTTGGAAGGATATGTCAAATCTGTGGTAATAGTTATGGACAGTATGTCCAAATTTTCCACAAAGCTGACATTGAGGTTTGTGTTATTGTTGCCTCTTCCACCTTGATTGTTCCTTCCACCATGACCATGTCTTCTAGTGTAGTAATGGTTGGTATTCTACCCTGAATTCTGATTTGGAGACCTTTGGAAGCCTTGATTATTCTTAGGATAAGGCTTGTTTCTAGCATACTTGTTTTGCACAAAATTAGCTATTATATTAGATCCTTTTTCAATAGAATTCTGTTGCTCAAGACGATGCTCAAAAGACATGAGCATACTATGAACTACCTCTAAAGAGATCTTATCATTTCTAGCATTGATCGATGTAACAAATGCATTGTAGTCAGCACCAAGACCACTAAGAAGATTCATAACTTGATCCTGTTCAGAGACAGGTTCTCCTATTGCAACCAAACTGTCAGAAACACCTTTGAGTTTCATGATATAATCAATCATTGACATAGAATTCTTCTTCGTTGTTTGCAATTATAGTCTCAATTGCATAATTATAGCTATAGAGGAGGAAGAGAAGATCTGCTCAAGAACGACCCAAGCTGAGTGAGAGGTAGTATGACCAATAATCTGAGCCATAATTTCTGGGGTGAGAGAAGAGTAAATCCAACTCAAGATCATTCGATCTTGTCTTCGCCATAAAACAAACTTTGGATTGAGATTTTCTGTAGTAGCAACAACTATTGGTGGAAAAATCGAGATTCCTTCGATGAAATCCTCAAATCCATTGACAAAAATCACATTATCTATCTGAGATCGCCAGAGAACATAGTTCATTCGATCTAGTTTCACAGGTAAGGCATGATTGAGTAGATGCGACGCTGGAGAAGAGATCGATCCTGAAGTTTGAGAGGCTCCAAACGAAGAAGTAGCAGATCTAGTAGCCATGATCGGACGAAGAAACAAGAAAAAAGAAAGAGAGAGAGAAAACAACTCTTATACCAAATCAAGATTTAGAAATAAAAGAATTTCTGTAAAAAATTTCTCAAAAATTATATTTTTCAGAGGAATTGTATTAGATATATAATATACAAAAGTATGTCCAAGTTCAATGAACCTTGAGTTAGTAACAGATTAACAAATTAATCTACTAACAACTTATTGTTGAGTGTGAACACTTTCAAAGATTAGCTCGTTGCAATTTTTATCATAAGCTCACTTCATTTAAAATTGTTAGAATTTTGACATTATTTTGGGATAATGTGATTATAATAAATATATATTTTCTTTAATATACATTTACACATCAACATATATATTTATAGATTTTTTTTTTCAAAATTATGTATTATTTTTGTGAAAATTTAAAATATATATTATTATATTATAAGATAAGAAAAGATTTTACTTTTGATAAATTCATGAATAAAGTAAACATTCTTTTTATTTGATATTTGACTTATATATATATATATATATATATATATATATATATATATATATATATATATATATATAAATCCATTTCCATTTCCATTTCCATTAAATGAAAAATAATAGTGTACTAAAAACATTGAAATATATAATTCATAATATAAAAATTAATACCCTAAAATTTATAACAATAAAATAACATTTAAATAATATTAAACAAGTTTTAATAGATGTCATTTAATATTAAATGAATATAAATAACTGTATTTTAATTTTAACGACATCCAATTATATAACATTAAAAGTAAAATGATGGATAAATCTTTTTGTAATTGTGAAAATTTATGATATATATATAAATAGTGCTATTTTATAATTAAAAGTTTTAATAATACTATTTTTATTATTTTTTAAAAAAATTATAGGACAATTTATCTAAAAGATTAATTAATTACCTTATATTATGTTGAATTATTTTAAAAATTACAAAAAAAAACACCCTTAAAATTTATAAAAATAAAAATAATTTTTAATAATATTGAACGGGATCTAATTGGATAGCGTTTAATATTGAACGAGATCTAATTAGATAGTGTTTAATATTAAACAGATTTAAATAACTGTAATTCAATTTAATCGGCGTTCAATAAATAACATTCGAAATAAAATGATGAACTAAATTTTTTTTAATAATAAAAATATATGAAGTAAATATAAAAGTTACTTTTATTTTTATAAATTTTAATATTATTATTTTGAATGTTATTTTAATTATTTTTTATGTTAACGGAAAAGGATAACATATGATAAAAGTTGAATTTAATTAATTACCTCATATGATAGTACATTTTCAAGTAATTAGGGCAATATTGTCATTTAAAGGCAGCTAAATCAACTTTTTAATGAATGCATGAGGCCTATTTTGGTAAACTTGACATTGTCATCAAAGTTAATATTATCAAATCCTGGTGAAGATTTGCAATTTACGGAATTTTGTCGGAAACCCAAGTAGTACTTATCATACACCATTGGTACACTACTCTCTCTTTTCTCTTTTGTCTCTCTACTGTATTTTAGAGGGAGAGTGAAGAGGGAGAAAGCAAAAACAAACAACATGAAAAAGAAACACTGATGCATCATTAGTAAAGCCAAAACCATATTGACCATTCTCTATAGGGTTTTCTTAGAGCCTTAAAAAACATTAGATTTTAATTTGTTAAAAAACAAAGACCATATAGGAAATTCGTTAAATAAAGGCTCATCTCAAAGACCCAGCAGGAGAAAAGAAAAATGAGAGGGAACAGAGCAAAATGCTGGTACCCTCATGAAGCCCGAAAGAGAAGATCAGATTAAACTATCCAAGATCTCTCGAGTATGTCTATGGTTTCGATGATCGGTTTCACATTTATCTCAAATTTGCTAGTGATTTTGCTAGGGTTTTGTATTGCTTTGCATGCAATTCTTGTTTCATATAGCGTGCAAATGCGTCTTTTATCATATATCTACTTATCTATTTGTCTCAGCTTCGGGTTTGTTCTTCATTGTGATTTTCGTAATGCAGCTCAAAGTACATTTACCTATCTGGGTTTTGTTTGGGATTTATCAAATCAGATCCGTGGCATATCTGATATCTGTTTAATGACTATTAGTTTCTATATTTGTTGAAGAGCTTGAATTAAGTGCATTTTGAGAATAGATTTTCGGGTTAAGATCTGTTGGCTCATTACTAATATGTATTCGGTTCTGAAATAAGCTGGGTTTAGCTGCTCCGTGTCTAACAACACGTTTTATGTAGAAAAGTATCAGATATTCTTTAATTTCGTTTTGATTTTACTCAATTTTGGTTCTTTATGTGATGCTGGATATTGGACATTTCATCCATTTTTAGTAGTTTTGAATTGATCTAACTTATGAGTTTTGTACTTCAGTTTTAATTTAAACTTACCATAAGAGCAACTTTAAGGATTTTTTTTCCTTTTCTTTTCTTATCTTCTTCTTTCTATCCAGCATAAGCATTTTACTTGAACGATCTGAGGATTGTTGTCCAGCATAAGGTTGTTTACATGAAGGGGTTGTAGAAGAGATTGCGTAACTATATTGAAAAATGAAATCTGAGACAACTCTTGATTATGCTGTACTTCAATTGTCACCAAAGCATTCACGGTGAGGATAACATAATATGGGCCTTAAAACATCTTTATCATAATGTTGCCATTTATGGTTTAAAGGCATAACATTTCCCAACTTTGTCAGATGTGAATTATTTGTTTATGGTGATGGAACCACTGAGAAACTAGCCTCAGGTTGGGTAAAGCCATTTGTGACCCATTTAAAGGTTGCAGAAGAGCAGGTTGCCCTTGCTGTTCAGTCTATTAGACTTGAAGTTGAGAAATGTAAAAATGATGAGACTTGGTTTACTAAAGGAACACTTGAAAGGTTATACTGCTGTTTTGAATTGTTTTTTACTTTTATTTTTATTTTTGCACGCTTGCTGCTTCCATGTAGCAGTATTTCAAGTTTCCTTTATTAATTGATTAGCCCTCATATCTTTTCAGATTTGTGCGGTATGTTAGTACACCTGAAGTCTTGGAACTGGTCAATACACTTGATGCAGAGATGTCCCAGTTGGAGGCAGCTTGGAGAATATATTCTCAGGTATAAATGCTAACTGTTCAATTATGACCTCTGGATGATAATGTAAAGAAAAAAAGGTCTTTTTTTAATCAATCTGGCACTTATATCAGGGGGGTGGAGATCAACATTCTGGAGTCATGGGTATGTTCCGTCTCATTTTTTTTGAATGGACTAGTTGATTGAACCTTTTAGGCTTTTACCTTTGCTTCAGACAATTATTCAGTTCTAGGCTATAATCTAATATATTTTTGTTTTAATGGCATGGCATAACACCCCTTCATACATAGAGTTTCATTTCTAACCCCCTCAAAAGAAAAAAACATATGTTTATTTTTCTTACAACATAAATTAACATATGTTTTTTAACGTTGTAAGAAAATGTGCATATGTTTTTTAACGAGGGGTTGATTATTTATGTACCAAATGATATATTGTTTAACTTTAATAGCATTAGAACTTATTTCTATTTTGTTCTTTGTTAGTGTATTATTTTTTGCAGTATCAGTTTATGAGCTTACGATGGGGGAGGTATTGTGGACAAAGGGTAGTTATTTATGGAAGTATCTATGTCATTTAGTTGCCACTTCGGCAGAGTATGCTAAAGATCTTACCATCTCTATACTCCAAATTATTTGAAACCTTTTAGTATATAAAATATATAGTGTGCATCAAACTTTCCCTCAACTGCTTGTGTGCATAAACTTGCATCAGGTTTGCCTTTCAATATGGTCTCTAATGCTATAAATGCAATAATATAGCTTTCTGGACCGTTTTTACTTGAATAAGAGGACTTTTTTTTAATAAATAACAGTTACAAACTCCAACACCCATGCCACACATATACAATGAGTATATACTGTTGCATTACAACGCAATTGGTAAATATAGACATGGAGGATTAAGCTACTATGGCCAAATACAAAAATGGGGGAAATATAGAGTAAAAAGTAAATGCAAAATAACTTCCACAGAAGTTTTCCTTCTTCATGCATATAATTATGTATGCATGCAAGCTTCAAAAACACTGTGCTACTCATATACACTGCCTTCTAGATAAGATCAACACCCCATGTTCTCTTGGAAATATGTTCTAGTATACTAGCAGTAAGTAAGGAAGAAATATTGGAAATTGATTGGAGAGTTACTAGCTATTCTTTCAATAATACCAGCACACTTTGCATCTAAATGCAAGAGCATGCAATTAATGCTGATAATGTACTTAAAAGCCCATTCTTCTGAAGCAAAGAATTCACTTGAGGCAGAGATGGGCAAGATTGGCAAGTGGTGAACTTAAAGTGCTACATTATCTCATAGTTTTGAAGAAGTGGCGTAACAATTACCAAACACAGAAATAGGCAGACTGGAAAATTAAAGGTGATGAATGTTTATGCACAAGGTTGAAACTGTGGACCTGTGTTATCCGTTGATTGATTGCCATTTGCAATTAGCTTGCTGATCAAAGGCTTTATGAAGATAGAGAAAAAGTCATTTTAGCCTGTTTTCCGAGGAAGCACATTAAGAGGCAAAATTTATTTGCCATTTTGATGAAAAATATTTTTGTTATGATATAGGAATATGCTATTTTGACTTGGAATCAGTTGAGTGGTTGAAGGATGGGGTTAGGCTGGAAATGGTTTCAGTTCGGTATCAACAAATTACCAATATGAAAGACAATAGACAGAGAATGAACATATGGTGGCCATCCTGCAAATGTACATTGATGTGATTTGATGTAGATGAGCCATTCCATTTTGATCACCATTGAATTGTTTTAAATTCTGAAACCAAGGAAGAGATGGTGGCCCATTTTTGTTGGCAGTGCCAAGATGTTAAACGCTATTACTGTTCACAAGAAAGACATTTCTCAATTTGGTTTACTAGGTCTTGACTAAGCTGTTTAACTAGCATACAATGAACTCTTTGGTCTGGCTTTGGGAAAATTGCGACTTCTGCTATGTCATGGTGTGCTAATGGAGTCCTTGCTTAAGCCTCTTACTATTGTGGGGCCTGTAGCCTCTTGGCTTGATTCTGAAGTAGTCATTGTGGACTTTGATGATCAATCTGGTAATTTAGCTTATATGTGCATTTAGAGGTCTGGTAATGCTTATTTAGGATTTTCCAAATATAGTATCCAATATGCTAACAAATGCTAACAAATTACTTGCCTGGAGTTTCAGACACATTCGTTGTATTTTTCAGTCTGTTGCAGTGTTGTTCTCAAGCTCTTAGTCTTGGTTTCTTTAAGGCACCTCTGCTGGTGTGTTTCTTGCACTTGATGCGCATCATGAAACTGTCATGCATAAACCCTGAGGGGGGCCATGATCATCTTTAAGGGGGGAAGGAGATGTGTCAAGGTGTTGAGTGCTCCAAGACAAGACTCTATCAGAAGTTTCCTTGATCTTGCTTTAATATCTTATAATTTTAACTCTTGCATACTGTGCTTAATTGGAATATTACGCTGCCAGCAGTTGGGTAGTTACAAATAAAGTATAAATACTGTAATGGTCCCTTTGTCATACTGATGCTTCGTTCCTCATCTTAAAATATCTTTTGATAAAATTCCAAAACTTTTTGAAATCTTCTTCTATTAGACAATCTCTAACAGACATTTGAATTATCGTTAGGATGGGCAATGTTGTCCATTTCTGGTGTTCATGCCTGTTTGAATGGCTAATTTTGGCATCCATCAGAATAGGAAAAATCTTTTATCAAGTGTGAAGGCTTTGCACTGTAGAAGTCAATGGGACTGCTACTAAATTTAACTAGGAGATTATAATATCACCTAGCACGGCTTTACTTTTCCTCCCTTCTTTTGGGTCGTTGGGATTATCTTTATCCTTGTATAGGCATGATGACATATCCTTTACAGTGGCAAAGAAGTCACTGTGGGGAAAATGTTAATTATACTAGTATAATTTTCTCCTAACATCTAGGATATTCCAATTGTTTAAGTCTGGGTTATTTCTGGATGATAGTTGGTGGAGTTTTGTTAAAATGCTAAATAATTTATCTTAAAATAATTTATTTTAGGTGGAGATGGAACAGGAACCACTGCAGCAGCAGATGCCACAAAGTAAATTCTTTCACGATTTTATTAACAACATTGCATACGATTTTTGGATTTCTTTTTATGGCTCTCATTTTCCCCTCTGATTTACTACTCAAACAGAAAAGAGCTTTTGAGGGCTATTGATGTTCGGCTTGTTGCAGTTAGGCAGGACTTAACCACAGCTTGTGCCCGTGCATCTGCTGCTGGCTTCAGTGCTGACACAGTGTCTGGGCTCCAAATATTTGCAGATTGGTTTGGTGCCCATCGCTTGAAGTAAGAGCTCTGAGAATTCGATCTTCCTGTAATCTTATTTTAAGCTTTTAAAGCTCTCCTCTATTTCCAAACATAAGTGCATGTCTATCATCTGTCCATATCTATGAACCTACTGATCAGTCTGTGCCTGTGTGTGCACATGCATTTGCTTGTCAGTGCATGTTAACATTTTCCATGAAACCCAGCACCTATGTGCACTGTATCTTCATCCTTTGTCTAGAACTTCATTTTCCATGCTAACATTTAATACTCTTATTGAGGAGTTAGGTTAACAGAAATGAGATTGAAACAGTGTCTTGAAAGTTTGCTTCATAGAGGATGGATACCTTTCCGTAAATCCACAAGCATATTATCTCAAAATTTGCTTATATTAAGTACATCCCTGTTACAATATTGATGATTGAAGAATGCAAAATCAACCATGAAGCCTGATTTGACGGATCTTCCTTTGTCTAGTAGTTAATTTATTTTCTACCCTTTTCCCACTTGGACGTGTTTCATTGTGAAATCATCCTTCAATGAGCCTGCCAGGTTAAAGTCTATGCTGTACATTGAGATCATAGCACATTCTATTATGCTTTTCAAAGTTAGATTAAAAGAGATATAATTATTTTCTATGGAGGTTCATTTATTTAATTACAGATAGATCACACCAACACAATTAACATACAATTACATCGAGCTGTTTAGAGAGCTAGTCTTGTTTTGTTTTCATGAAATTATAGCTTTGTTGCAATTTCAGATCCCTTTGTTTTTACAAGCTCCTAATTTACTATAGTTTAGCATATTTCTATAGAACATTCTTCCATGTGGTTATATGATTTTGAAAGTAGTTGATACCAATATTTTAGAACATTATTCCTTGTGGTTATATAGTTGATTTTTTTTAAAGTAAATAATTAAAATTGAAAGTAATATATGTGCTATGATACTTTCATTTTTCCATTGGTTTTCAAATATTTGAAGTGATAATGGTATAAACTAGCTATACTTGACTAGTTTTGAATGTATTATTTGTTGATTGAATTGCATCCCATCATCCTATTTTCACATATAGATAAATATTTAGTACCTTATGGTGCTTTGTGAGCTGGTGAAAAGGACATGCTACCATGTACCTTGATAACATGCAACCCATGAATGCAATTTAGCAAAGTATGATAGGTTGGCTTCATAGAAACTTGTTACCTTCTCTTTTTGCATTACTTCAAAACTTACAATTACGATCTTAGGTAGAAATATTGGCTTTCATGTTGGTGGTTGGATGTTACGTATCAATTTATGATAGACTGATAGTCACTATCGAAAAGGACTTGGATGAAGTTGTGCCTGAAAGAAAAGCGTTCCTTTTTGCTTGTATGTATATGGAACCTGAATCTTGAAAGGAAAACGGGAAGGTAAAATGTCTAAAAAAATGTGTTTGCATGTTTAATCCTTAGGGTCTGTTTGGAAGTGCTTTTTTTAGAAGTAATTTTAAGATAAATGATTTGAAATGAAGTGGTTTTGTTAAAAGTGGTTTAAATAAAAGCATTAAAATGTTTGGCATCAAAATTGTAAGAAGTGATTTAGAATGATACTTTAGTAATTAATTTAGGAGAAGATAATGCATATTAAACTATTTTACTCAAAAGTGAGGATTATATTTTCTAAAAGTACAAGTAATGCTTCTTAAAGTTATAAAACATCATTGTAAATGCTTCAAGTGATTTGAAACTCCTTTTAACAAAAAAAAAAAAAAAATAGCAGCGGTTCCAAATGGGTTCTTAGTAATAAAGAGAAATTGTTGCTTGATTATAAAAATTGCAAAGCTCTTTAGGATAAAAAATGCAATACATCAATTTCTTTTCTTAGTTGTTCCAAATAATCATCAGTATGCCACAATACGTAAATTGTTTAGGGGTTCTGTTTTAGGAAAAGAGGAAGAAAAAAAAGTAATTAGAAATAACCACAATGCTGAGTTTTCTCTTTCTATTTCTGCTAACGTTTTTGGAAGAAATGCCTCAGGTGACCTCTCTTGTAATCTGAATATTGTTGAACTTTTTTTTATTTTTTATTTTCTAATAGATTTTAACTTCTATATATTCAAAGCCTTGAACCTGAGATTTTTATTTTATACCATGATGATATGTTGTTTGACTACAACATCATTAACGAACTTTTTTTTATTAAGCATGAATGTAATTATACTTTCTCTACTTAAAATAAATAAATAAATAAATAAATAAATAAGTTGTTAGATTTGGCGGTTAAGGAATGTCTTTCTGTTGTTTATGAAAGCTCAATGAGGACAACTTGTAATTAAATCCTCATCGCTCATAAATATCGAAATTATAATTAACGTGTTTTTTAAATGTGCAGCGAAGCTTGTACAAAGTTTCTCTCTTTGTGCCAAAGGAGATCGGAACTGATGAACCAGTGGAAGCCAAGTGTTGATGATGGAACCGTCAGATCATCCAATGGGTCTGACATGTCCATCGATGACCCCAGTGAAGATCCATGTGGGTCATCCTCGGAGACCCACCATCCATCCCAAAACAGGTTTGAACAACTACCGGAAGTTTCACGAACCCTACAACTTTCCACGTGTCAACAATCCAAGTCCTTTTGCACGTCCTACCTTAAACAACGTAATAACGTGGACGAGAAAAACGAAGTCAAGGCAGAAGACACGCAGGAGTCATTAGAGAGGGTGGTTACTTATACCGAGTCTTCTTCTTCAACTCCATCAATTCAAACCTCTAGGCGGCTCAGTGTTCAAGATCGTATCAACCTTTTTGAGAATAAGAAGAGTTCTGGTGGTGTAGCTAGTGGTGGAAGTGGGGGTAAGCCCCTTGTTGGCAAGTCTGCCGAGCTCAGGAGGCTCTCCTCGGACGTCTCGTTGGCGCCTCCTGTCATTGAGAAAGCTGCGCTACGAAGATGGAGCTGTGCAAGTGACATGAGCATCGATGTGAGTTGTGAAAAGAAGGATACAGAGAGCCCCTTATGCACTCCCTCCTCTGTTTCTTCTGTTTTTCAAACTAGGTCCACTACTAAAGCTTGTGGTGTCTCTGAAGAGAAGGACCAGAAAGGGTTGAATGATTCAGGGGATCCGTTGAAGGTTTCTGTCAGGGTTGGTTCTAGCCATGTTGGTGATAGTGGGTTGAAGGATCAAGGCGAAGTACAGACAAGGAGCGTGGCTTCAAGTGGTAAAGAAGAGGAGCTGGGGTCTACGAAACGCCATAATTGGAAGGATCAAGCATCTTCTCAGACTCATGTTCTGGCTTTCAGTGCTTCCGGAGCAGGGCAAGATGGGCCGAGTAATCATGCAGTTTCTAAGGAGAAGTTGAAAGTTTCTTCCAATGTCAAAGAGAGGAGGAGCAGTGGGTTTAAAGAGCAAGTAGGGTCTGTAGTGCAATCAAGAGGTTTTTCAGATAAAGTAGATAATATAGGAGAACCTATTCGAGCTGGTCAGCAGCAGACAGAGGTTGGTGATTTTGCAATCAAGGGAGGAGGGTACATTTCATATGACGCTGGATTGGGGCATAAAGTTGAGGATTCTAAACGGGCAGATAATTCCTTCGGTCACTCTCGTTCTAGGAGTTTTCAGAGTCATACCCAATCTCTCTCTGGGCAGTTTGAAGGTGGTTCTGGACAAAAAGTTAAGGAACCTTCTTCGGCTGAGCAGAAAGGGGTTGAGGGTTATCAGCGTCTTTCTCGGCCTCAGTGGAGATCATTCACAGGAGGAAGTGATCATAGTGAGGTTGAGTTGCCGTCATCATTTTCAAAATTAAAAGAGGGGGTTTCTGGAGTTGAGAGAATGAGTTTCCAGAAACAGGTTTCTGTCAGTAATGACCATATCAAGAAGCCGCAAGGCACAAGGGATGCAAGCTATTCTGTTTATGAAAATAGCAAACTACACACAGTTAAAAAGGCTTCCATGAATCAAGAGAGTTCTGCCACAATGTCCACTTCACCAGTTGAGGGAGTAAGGCAGACAAGGGGAAATCAAGAGCTCCATGATGAACTCAAGATGAAGGCAAATGAACTTGAAAAGCTTTTTGCAGAGCACAAGCTCCGGATTCCTGGGAACCAATCTAGTTCTATTAGGAAAAACAAGCATACGCACGCAGTAATTTCAGATCAAACAAAGCCACCCGCTGAAGAGGCTGCTTTTCATTTTCCTGAAAGAAGCCCAGTGGTTGAATCAACCAGTGCTTCGAGTAATATGGCACGGTTCAATACTAATCCATTGATAAAGGCTGTAGAGAATCAGGGTTATGATCGTACTCCAAAGCAGAATTTTTCTGAGATTGGTTTCTTACAAGATTCAAGAGGAAAATTTTATGAGACATATACGCAGAAAAGAGATGCTAAACTGAGGGACGAATGGACTTCTAAAAGAGCGGAAAAGGAAGCAAAGTTCAAATCCATGCAGGATAGCCTTGAGCGAAGCAGAGCTGAGTTGAAGGCCAAGTTTCCAGGATCAGCAGAGAGGCAAGATTCCACATCTAGTGCTCGACAGTGTGCCGAGAAACTCAGATCTTTTAATGTACGTTCTAATATGAAGTGGGAGCAGGTATTTCAATTTCCGGTTAATTTAACAAGAGTTGTGGCAAAACAGATAACTGGTCAAATTTTCTTTATTTATATGTGAAATGTGGAAGATATTATTTGGGTTCCCTGATGTACTAATATTACATATATGTCTAATGTTGTTGAGTTTTTCTCTCGGATATCAGCCAATAGATTCAATTGCAATTGCTAATGAAGAGGACGGGGAGCTTTCTGATTTCCCAGGAGAGAAATTCGATGGAGAAGATAGATTTTCAGCCGATCCCTCTTCAGGTAAACTTTTGCCAAACAGAAATCTTACTTCATCCACTCCCCAGACTGCAATAGCCCCAGCTCCACGGTCAGCATCCAAAACTCCATACCCCAATTCAGCGAGGCAAAGACCACAGCCTGCAAATCCTCTGATTCAGTCAGTTCCCAACTTTTCTGACTTCAGGAAAGAAAACACAAAACCCTCTTATGGAGTCAGCAAAACTGGAAATCGCTCACAGGCGAAAACTTATACTCAGAGCAAGATTACTAATGAAGAGACACCAATATTCAAGGAAGAGAAGCAACGGCGATCTCAATCCCTGAGGAAAAGCTCTGCTAATCCTATAGAGTTTAAGGATTTGTCTCCAAACTCTGATGATATTGTCTTGGCACCCTTGAAATTGGACAAAGAGCAAACTGATCAGAGCCTCTATGATAAATTTTCAAAAAATGTGGAATCAAAACCCTTACTGAGGAAGGAAAATGCCCCAGGTCCTGGTTCTGGAAGTAGTTTTGCCAAGCAAAAAACTATAGTGCCTTCTGAGACTGAGAGGATTCAGAAAGAATTTGACGAAGAGGACTTTGAGGCTGAAAATTTTGAGAATACGGTCAAGGAAGAAGAGGATGATTCCATGGTAGTTGAGGATGTTGCTACTATAGATCAGGGGAAACCAAGACTGAGTCATGATTCTGATAAGTCGGGTAACTTTGAATCTGATAATGGTGACTCCATGAAATTTCCTTCCCAAGTGGACACTTCATCAGTTGCTGAATTACCTTTGCCCGTGTCTTCCCGATTCCAGGCTGTAGGATCCCATCTAGATTCACCTGGTGAAAGTCCTGTGTCATGGAATTTGCCCGTTCACCATTCATTTTCTTACCTGCAGGAGTCCTCAGATGTTGATGCTTCTGTTGACTCTCCAATCGGGAGCCCTGCTTATTGGAATTCTCAGGGTCTTTCTCAAACAGAGCCTGATGCAGCTCGAATGAGAAAGAAATGGGGAAGTGCTCAAAAACCTGTTCTTGCTACTCATGCATCCCACAATCAGTCCCGGAAGGATGTAACCAAAGGATTTAAACGATTGTTAAAGTTTGGAAGGAAAAGTCGTGGGACTGAGAGTTTGGTTGACTGGATCTCTGCTACAACCTCTGAAGGAGATGATGATACAGAAGATGGGCGAGATCCTGGGAATCGGTATCCTGAAGATTTGAGGAAGTCAAGGATGGGGTACTCACATGGACCTTCCGATGACAGCTTCAATGAAAGCGAGTTCAACGAACGAGGTAATAGAAGTCTTTAGTTTGCTCCCTTCGTTGATCTTGTTTGGGTGCCTTGAAATGTGTGCATGCTGGTGTTTTGCTTGTCTTTCACTATGATGAATTGCCGAAAGTGCATTTTAGAAATTTTCCTGTTTGGTGCTTCTAACAAATGCACATTAGTGCTTATCGGCATAAATAAATTGTGTATGAGAAATTTTTAGCGTAAATATTTTATCAACTTACCTATTAAAGATAGATTCATGAAAGTACTTCCCACACTTTCCACGGAAGAGAAAAGTGCACTAGATGTGTCCTGTTTACAGCCGAAACTTTAACCTCTTTTCCTTATGACATGTCTCCTTATTCATATTCTCTAAAAACATGAGTACCCATGTGCGTTGGACCATCTCAGATCAGTGACAGTGGACATGCACGTGAAGAAAAAAATACAAGGCATGGCTTGGAAAGCGTGTAAAAATAACAACTGAATAATACACTACATCCTATGTGACCATTGAACCCACAAACATCTGGAATCATATATTTCTTTAATGACAGTACGAATGATGGGGTCCTTCATCAAATGAAGAAATGAAGCCCTAAATGGCATCATGTGACATCAGCTGTTTAGGATATTTTGTTTCAATTGTCCCATTTGTTTTCTCATGCTGTACTTTGAAGGTTTCTTCAGCAACATCTTCTGCAAAGAAATTTGTATGCGGGGTTATCTAGTTGATTGTGCATTGATTTTCTTTTCTTATAGTTCAAGCCTTGCAAAGCTCTATCCCAGCACCTCCAATGAACTTTAAGCTAAGGGACGACCATATGTCAGAAACCTCATTTAAAGGTTACTATCCACTACTTTTTCTATTGTGATATATCCTTTCTTTTATTAATTTGTTGATTTTAAGGGGTTTTAGAAGTAAATACTCCAGCAAAGTTAAATCATTGGTTGAGAGTCTTCATAGTATATTCTATATTGTAGTTTTATGACTTGTCTTTATCCTTGCACAGAATGATGAGTTAAAAAGCATGGGTCAAAATATGCATCATATCTGCAATATGCACATTTTATCTCTTAGAAGTGTACTAATATAGAAGCAGTGACAAAATTGTCCCTCCCCCCCTTCCTCCTCATCCTCCTCCTCTCTCTCTCTCTCCTTTTTCAAATTACCACAAATTTTTGTCATAAAATCGTCAAAATATTCAAAAATGTAATACATATATATTTTTACAATATCATAGGATTATGCTATGAAGTATTGATTTGTAATAAATTTTTATTTTGTAAATTTTACAGATTTTTTTTTAATATTGATACATATTTCCTTAAAGTTGAAGCGCTGAATCTTTAAAAATCTTGTTATTTTGATTTTTTGACCCTTGATTATACGTTTTGTCCAGAAGTTGAAAAGGCCACATAAAAGAAAAAGATATCAAATCTTAATCATATGATTGACTTCTAGGTTTACCATTTCAAATAAATAAGTTTCTTTGCACTATTTATCACATTAATCACGTTTTATAATAATTTATGTCTCTTCCAGTATAAATTCCTATTTTCTTATATTTCTTTTTATCAAACATTAATGACATATCAAATGTTGTTAACATAGAAATTTAGATGATAGTTTCTACAATGTTGTTGTGGAAAGGAAAAAAATAGGTACAACAATATATTCACTCTTTAATAATTTAATAATTGAAGTTTCAAGGACTCACTTTGATCCTTGTAATTTTTATGCTAAAGAATAGTACAACTAAGAAGTGGCAACAAAAGTAATGTTATATGTTTCAAGTTGAGACAAATCTCAAGCTTATGTGTCAACTCTAGTCCCTTGAGTTTACAAGGGTGTGGAATTGATAAGTGTGTTGGATGCAATCCGACATGTGGGCATGAATGCAAAAGCCAATTATCATTTATATTGTAATTATCCCAACAAGAGCAGGAAATTCAGCATTTTTGTACTTACGAAGTATGATTGTCTAATAAAAACATCTGCTTGCAATAACATTATATGCTTCTCATTTATGTGCAATAATGAAATTTATGAACGTATTCAAATAAATTAATTGTATTTGAGACTAGGCTATTAGCTATATAAAATTATAAATTATGATGTGATATAGGTAAGAAGTGTTCCTAGAAAGCTAGCTTAGGCTCTAGCAAGAGCTACTCCCTTGCATGAAGGGGACCCTTATTTTCCCCAAGCGTGGCACTTTCTCATTGGTGGTTTACTTGCTAATTAATGTTACAGCTCCAAGATCATTTTTCTCACTCTCATCATTCAGAAGCAAAGGAGGTGATTCAAAGCCTAGATAACTGAAACAATGAGCTGTTGGAATCATCTACAATGTAGGGTATACAAACGCTTGGGCACGTCGCAACCATCTGTTATAACATCTGTGGTGGGATTTCTGTACATCTTCTCATATTCATGAGGGCCGTCCTCGGCAATTAGTTAGTAAAATCTAGTGATGATATACTGTGTATATGTTATTAAACTATGAGTATCAAATTGGCCTAAAGCAATTGTGATTTTGGTAATCCTGAGGCATTCTTTTTCTCTCTTTTTTTTTCTTTCCTTTTTTTTCTTTTTTTTCTTTTTTTTCTTTTGCTTTAGCATCGAGATATGTATCCGACTCTTGTTAGAATCAACCATTATTGTGACATTTTAAGAAGAGTGACATGGTTATGCGGAACAATAGCTTGTATACTATATACTACTGGCTGTACTAGCACTGTAAGTAGATTGTTATTTCAGGTCCGTGCTTTGATTCGCGCTCAGCAATAGAACATGCATTTTGTTGTAGTGTTTGGTGTTATGCATCAGATTCTTGAGCATCCTTTTGACCAAATCTTTGTCAATGCTAGCGCTGACCGAGTACAGGCTTTCAGTTCATGGTGTGCTTGTGATGAGAAACGAAAATAAAATCATGGTCCTTCTGGTAGTCCTGGTTATTCTATAGCTGCAACACCAACTTCACCGAGCTTAAATCCGTATGCTTCTTATATTTGCTGCATTTTTCTTTTTCCTTCTTTGAATTATTGTGTATAATTTTAGTATGTATGTGCTGCCACAATGTAGGACAGAAGTGATCGAAATGAGAAGAAAGCTTGCTTGGCAAATATTGCATTGCTTGTCCTATTCATGGCTGCTTTTCTTTGGTTGTCTTGTTCTTTTGTTACTTATTGCCTTATTTTCAGAAAGGAAAATCCTTTTTTATCATTACAAGGGTAATCTTAAGCGACATGTACTCATTATCCTTACCGATAAAAGGGTCAATAATGTAAATGAACCCACTTTGCCAAAAAAAAAAATGGTGACTGTACAATTTTTAATATTTATTATAGTTAGTTCACATATTTATTTTTAGTAATAATTTAATTATATTATTATTAAAAAGTAAATATAAAAGAATAAATAATCATTTTTAAGTTTTATTTTTTTTCAATGTTTTGTGTTACAACTTATTAAGATGAAAATAAAAAAAATAAAAAAATTAACATTGCTATTTTTTTTAAATGATAAAATTAATTATTATAAAAAATAAATACAAAATTTGAAAATTATTTTGCAATAGTAAAGGTAAATAGCGATATTTTTCTCAAACTAAAAAGCTAAATATATTTTTCCACCTGATAAAAAATATCCCAACTTGTAAAAGTTAGCATTTTCTTTAAAGAAAATAAAAGGTTACTAACTTGAAAATTGAAATGACATGAATGGCCATGGCATCTTGCTTTCAGATAAGAGCCAATTAAATATAAATATATATGGGTGGAACGTTAATTTGATACTTTATTTATATAAAAGAATCATTTGTCTCTCTTGAATTATAAAAGATATTATTTAAATTTTTTTATTTTAAAAAAGATATAAAAAAATATTTAATAATTTTAAAATCATTTTATTAAATAAAAAATTATTAGGGGTATCATCCATTATTTCATTATTTATTATGCAAAATCACTTAATTATTTTCTTCAAAAAAAAATTTTAATAATTTTTTTATTAATATTACTAAAACTTCATACGTGACTTCTCTCGTATAAGTAAAAAGATTAATAAATATATATTTTTTATAATTAAAATGATAATAAATACTTTTATTAATTTAGAGATCTAAAAAATATTTTCAGTCAAAATAGAAAGAAAAAAAGACTTAATGAATTTATCCTAAAGATACTTGTGGATGTTCTTTGAGGAACCTGGACCAATATGATTTTACACCTTGCGCTATGCCTGTGGAGATTCTGTAAAACGTAATCAAATTTGACATATATCAATGTTAGACATCATTTCTCCATTTGTCATTAGTTCTTCACAATGAAGAATTATTATTAGCTTAGAGAAAGAAAAAAAGAATTATTATTACGGGGGCCAACAAAAAAAAAAGAAGAGTCAAATTCTAGAAGTAGAACTTCAGTCCAAGACTTTGTAAATAATAATAATAAGGATGATGCAAGTTAGTTAAATCATATTCTAATGACAAGTATAAATTTTTTTACTGTTCATGTCAAAAGATGCTAATTTAATCTTTAAGGGAAAAAAAACAAAGCATGCTGAAGAATTTTTATATTATATGACTTGTTTGAGAATATAACAGCTGAACCTGAATATGTCAAACTTATAAGAATTCACACTAGCCGGCCAGCTTAGTACTACATGCCGTCCTTCCTCAATCAACTTTGTTTTGATACAACAACTTATATTTACACCTCTTGCTTAATGTCTTTTGCAATAATACAAAATTATATGTATCAAATAATATGTCAAAGAATGAATATTAAATTAAAAATATGAAATGAACTGAAACAAAGATGAAAAATGTTTTTCATAGGACAAAATAGGATTACATAACACCCCAAATTATGTGATTCAAATCAACAACTTTACTTATTTTCATATTTTCATAAACTACAAATGCATATAGTTAATACCACCAGACAACAAAGCGGATTCAACAAAGCCTTTTGTGATTCCTTACAGATTCTACTTTTTCCTCCTGAGTTACCATTTTCTTTCAATTTTCTTCCTCTATATATTCTCACCACATTTAATTTCCCACCAAATTTTCATTGTGCTCAACACTTGGTCACTTACCATTCATGGCCGACTCCTCTTTTGAGCTTCAATATCACCCTTCTTCTACTTCCCACCGCCGCCGCCGCCACCGCCGTGGTCACAGCCACTCCACACCTGTCAGCTCAACCAATGTTTCTCGTTCTTTCACCTCATCCATTTCTCATAACATGTCATATAACTCTACTGTTGGAAGATATCACAACCCAACTCCAACAACATCTTTTGCCTCAGATAATGATATGTCATGGCAAGCTGAGATTTCTTGGCAAATTGAGCCAAATAGGTGGCTTCAAAATCGTAATTTGGGTTCAATTCTAAGTCCTTGGGCTTCAAATACTCCTTTAGAGAGTAAAATATTTGGTTGTTCTGCTAATGATTACTATCTTTCTCATACAACCGTTGGGCTTCGAGATTATACTAATCCTTACTATGAGAACTCAAGCAATTTTAATGGAGTAAACAGGGGAAGGATTGAGCTTCAAAGCTATGTTGCTAGAGATAATGAGAGTTCTTATTATGGAAAAGGTTACCTTTCTGGTGAACATAGTAAGTCTCCTTGTGAGTACTCAAAATTGAGAGTCATTAAGGAGAAGGGCAAAAATGGAAATAGTCCTCTGGCTAGCAAAGATGAGCTTAGTATGACTGATTTTGATTCACCAGAAGATGATGTAGATTCTATTGGTTTTTCACATACTAGGCATCATCATCATGATCATGATGATAGTTTATCAGATATTGATCATGAGCCTAGTGAACATCATTTTGGTCATGACCATCTTGGGGTACACATGGATCATGGTCATGATGGAATATCACATATTGGTCATGGTCAGGGATTAACATCACATGTTGGGCATGATGGTAATAATGCTTGGCCATCAAATAGTCATCATGATGGTGCATACAATGACATGGATGAAGAAGATGATGATGATGATGAAGAGCCAGCAAAATCAGTAGGGTTGTTTAGCTTGTTTAGGTACTCAACAAAGTGGGATTTAGTTCTCGTCTTCTTGGGTTGTTTAGGGGCCCTTATAAATGGAGGATCTCTACCTTGGTATTCTTATCTGTTTGGGGACTTTGTGAATAGGATTGCAAAGGAAACTAACAAAACCCAGATGATGAAGGATGTAGAGAAGGTATACATGCTGATCGAACAGTTACTATTTTACCCCTTTCAAATTACATACTGCTATTTTTCTTTTCACATTTCAATTCCTTTTTCTTTCTTACCCTCCCTCCCCCCTCTTTTTCTTCTCTTTCCCTTTCTAGATATGCTTGGTAATGACTGGATTGGCAGCAATTGTGGTAATTGGAGCATACGTGGGTAAGAAGGAAATATAATTGGTCATTAATTCTAACAAAAGTTTAATTTGTTGGGAGATGAATCAATAATTTATATATATAACCAATTAATAGTATCTAACGAACAACTGAGTTAAAATCAGTTTACTTAATATTGTTCTAATGAGATAATGAGATTAAAAAACTCAACTCATAAAATCAAATTAATTAACTTAATAGTAATTCGTGAACTTATTTAATAAAATATCTTTATTAAAAAAATAATTATTATATTTCCACTAAGAAAATTATCCTTAAAAGATAGCATTTTTTTCTTGTTTTATAAATATATAATAAAAAAGATATTATATATGTTTTATATTTTTATTTGTTCAAAAATGTAAATGAGATAGTTTGTGAGTTGCATCCTAACTCATTTAAAAGTGATATGAGTTAAATCAAATCACAAAATTTAAATGAGTTGAGTTTAACACAAACAGATAAAGCTATTGAGTTATAAGCCAACTATTCACTCATACGTTCTAACAAATCTCATGCCAACAAATAGTAGTTCATACTTTGTTGTACTCTTAATTTGTTTTTATCTTTTTAGATTTTGTTTTGGCTTATTATATCTAATAATGGTGATGAAATTGGCAGAGATAACTTGTTGGAGACTAGTGGGGGAGAGATCAGCTCAAAGAATAAGAACAAAATATTTAAAAGCAGTTCTTAGACAAGACATTGGCTTTTTTGATACTGAAATTAGTACTGGTGATATTATGCATGGGATTTCAAGTGATGTTGCCCAAATTCAAGAAGTTATGGGGGAGAAGGTTCACAACCCTTTTTGTTTTATTCCCCCATGAATTGAAATACATCTCTAAATACAAAACAACACTTATAATCCCCTAACTTTTACTAATTTTACAATTTGGTCCTCTAAAATTTTCTTGTTAAATTTGCTTCCTAAATATTTAATTTTCACAAATTTGGTCTCTAAAAAAACTAAATGTGTCAAATTTGAAAAATTAAGGACTAAATCATAAGAAAAGAAAATAATTTAAACATAATAAATCTAAGTGAAATTGTTAAAGAACATGAGATCCAAATTTGGTGAGCCAACACAGCCAATCGTAGGCAGTAAACAGCTTGGTGGGGAAGGATCATTTGTCGTGAGCAACATACCTCTCCATAATTGTGTTTATTTTTAATTATTACAAATTTGCTTTTCTTTTGTATAAATAGGTTGTAAACATTCGTTTATTCATCATCAATAAATCCATTTCTTACATGGTATCAGAGCTTAGAAACAATTCCCGTAAAAATTCGGCTCATAGAAATTTTTTCCCATTTTTCTTCAATCGTTTTTTTTTTTTAGAAACCAATTTCGATCCTGAAAATAATTTCAATTTCATCCCATCATATTATTCAGATTCATCCGAGCAATGCGCAATTAAAATCAAGCCAAAATACATCTTCACGTGTGGCGCGCGCGCATTGTTTAAACTCACCGGCGTTCGCGCGCCTCGTGGGAGACACACGCGCCAGCTGAGGAAAACGACTCAGCGACGACACGTCGTTCGCGCGCGCCGGGAAGCAAGCGACGCGTCGTTCACCCGGTTCGGTCCTTCGATCCGGTCCGGTCCGGTCGGTTCGGTCTTCATCCGGTTCGGGGTTCCACCGGGTGCGGCCATTTGTTTCGGCCATTCCAACCGGTTCTGCCCACTTTCCGAGCCAGGTTCTTCGGTTGAAATTTCGATTACTGTAATCCTTAACTCATTTTCTATAAGATAAAGATATTTCATTATTTATTTCATAAATAGTCATTATTGTCTAAAACACACTTAACCTATCAGTACTTTTCAATTTATTCAACAAATAATGTCTTTGACTACCAATACCAACCTACTTTACCAAAATGGTATGATGACCACTAGCCATTCATTATATTTACACCTGACTCGGACACGAAAGGCATGGTTCTCGTAGCTCGATCCTTAAACCAAGAAAACTATCACATTTGGAGTCATGCAGTACTCGTGGCTAATAACGAAAACAAAGAAGGATTCATTGACGGCCTCATCAAACAAACCTTGAAACAGGCAAAGCAATCAAACAATGGACTCATTTCCGCAACATTCTTGTCAAAGGATGGATCCTCAACACTTATATCACCCAAAATTGCGAGAAAGTGTCATGTATGTGATCTGCGTATGAGTTATGGGAAGAATTAAAGGAACGTTTTCACACCAACGGCGTGCACCTATTCCACGTTGAGCAAGAGAGCCATGATTGCATACAAGAAGTGTAAGCATTGGAGAATACTATACAAAATTGAAAAGCTTATGGGATAGTCGTGATGCAACATGTCTCTTCCCACGTTGTGGAGAAATGCGAAGGAACTACAAGAATATCAACAAAAGCGACGAACCATAAAATTTCTCATGGGGCTTAACAATGTTTACACATCGACACGTGGACAAATCTTGCTCATGGAACCATTACCTACGATAAATAAGGTATATTCACTTATTGTTCAAGATGAAAAGCAAAGAGTTGTCTCCGCGCATAGCATGGAAGGATGCCGGAGTTTAGCGCTTGTTGCGAGAGATAGTCGTCCCATGATATCCTGCAAAATTACCCGCCCAAGGAATCCACATCTCGAGTGCAATCGATGCAATAATATAGGCCATAATTACGAGAATTGCACGAAGTCACCTCAAACGTGATTTTTGTGGTCTCAATTGACATAATTTGAAAGCTGTGACGTCTCAAATGTAATTTTTGTGGTTTGAATGGACGTGACATCAACGTGTGTCGGAAGAAAGGAGCAATTCAAGATAAAGAGAAATACAAGTTATGGCTTCCCTTCCAAAGCTCATCATGCCCGACTTTCAAGAAAGGCTCCGACCGCAAAGACACCATTCCACAACCTTACATCTATCCAATATCAAGAGCTCACACTTCTCAATCCAAATCATCGGTAGCGTGAGTCAGTATCTTACTTAGCAGGTAACACATTATGTGCAATTGTTTTCCATTCGAAGCTTAGTTGGATTTTTGATACCAGGGGCAATTGATCACGTAATACGTTCCCAAACCTTATGAGCTCCAAAGCATTCGGTCACTAATCGGCGTGTATGCATTTTACCTCGATCATTCTCTGCCCGTGTCACACGTATTGGCCTTGTACATTTTCTCAAATAATTTCATACTCAGTAATGTCTTGTGTGTTCCCTCCTTCAAATTAAACTTAGTTTAGCGACTAAACCAACTTTCAAACCTAAATTATTTCATGTCACGCTTTACTAACGTATGTGCTTTGTTCAGACAAATCTTGAGGGAAGACGATTAGGATGGGAAGCGAGAAAGCGAGACTCTTACCATTTATTTTTGAAAAATTTGGATGTTTCTCCGTTTCAAACACTTGCTTCCACCAACTCATCTATGGCATCAACTGACTTGGTCATTTATCTAATACTTGATTTGCGTGTAATTTCTCTTTCTATCAACACATGGCTTTTTGTTCCATTAGTGATTGTTACATTTGTCCATTAGCTAAATAAACCACGTTAATCCATTTCCTTTAAGTTCCATCAATACAAAGCACCATTTGAAATGATTAAGTAGCCGATATTTGGGGTGGTTATCACATTCCGAACTTAATGAACACGTTATTTTCACTTATTGTTGATGACTACTGAGATGCACGATTATCTCTTTACACGTACTAAATCGATACACCACATTTCTTACCACGCCGTCAATCTTGTTGAAACACGATTTTCATCCAGAGTTAAAATCATTCGTGGTAATGATGGACGACTACATGACCAGGTTGTTTTCTACCAAGGGAATCCTTCATCAAACTAGTTGTGTCTCTACCTTGACAAAATGGTGTTCTTCGAGCCTGAAACATCGTCATCTTACTCAATGTCGCTCGTTCATTGCTCTTCTTCCAAGCCAATCTTCCTAAACAATTGGGAATGAGATGCGCATTTCTTACGACCACATTACCTCGTAAATCGTACTCAACACCGTTACTCGAGGGTAAAACACCATTTGAAGTCCTTTTTCACAAAACTCCTAGGTATGAACATCTTGTGTTTTTGGTTCCGCTTTGTTTTGTGTACTGCACATCATGATCGACTCACGAGTTTGATGCTAGATCACATAAATGCATATTCATTGGGTATCCATCACGGGATCAAAGGTTATCGTGTCTGCAAATCTGAAGCAAGCAAGACTTTAGTGTCTGCATGATGTTATCTTTCATGAACATGTATTTCCTTATTTCACTTCCATTTGTCGCCAACAACTCGACCCTATTTCCTCCATCGAGAAGATACTATCTGTGATGACATACCCAACATTCGTCAATCAACCAATCCAAATATATCACTTGATCATACATCATCAGCTCTCAACGAACCTCTTCTTCAGATTCATCTTCAGAAACATCATCATACTTCTCCATACTTTAGCCTAGACACTAGTCGCAGCATGAAGCCGTCGATCCACCAATGTTCTCAGCTACCTTCAAAAAATATCATGTAGAAGGCAAGCTTCATACCTCCCCGTCTCGGCTGACGATCGTCAAGACAAAGGTGCCACCGTTCTTTATCTCGTATGCTTTATGACCAATTATCACTGTAGCGTGGTGCCTTACACTACTTCTATTTCCATTCTCGGGGGAACCAACCACTTTTCTGAAGCTTTCAATGATCCAAAATGGCGGCTTGCCATGAAGCAAGAAGCGGATGCCGCTTGAAACTAATGGCACTTGGACGCTTCAGCAATGACTTCTCCCGAGCAAGAAACCAGTTGGTTGTAAATGGGTCTACAAAATCAAGTATAATCCGATGGCTCGTGGAGCGATACAAGGCTCGATTAGTGGCCAAGGATCTGATCAGTTGAAGGTTTTCGACTACCAAGAAACTTTTGCCGTGCTCAAAATTGTCACCGTTCGGCTTCTCGCTTGCCGTTCTTTGCTATTCAAAATTGGCATCTTCGACAACTTGATGTCAACAATTCTTTTCTCATGGTGATCTTAAATGAAGATGTCACGTATCCCTTCCACACGGATTCGGACGAAAGGGGGAAACACTAGTATGTAAGCTACGTAAATCTTTGTATGGACTTAAACAAGCCTACGCGACAGGTGTTCCGTCATTTATCAGCAAACACTTAAGCTAGTGGTTTTAACTAATCCAAGTATGATCACTCATTGTTCTTAGGAACTTCGTGGTAATTCTTCTCAAATTTCTTCTTAATACATGTAGATGATATAATTATAACATGAAACAATATACAAGACATTGAAGAAACTAAGAATCATCTAATGAGATAATTCAAGCTTAAAGATCTCGGTGAATTAAAGTTATTTTTGGGCATAGAAGTTTCACGTTCCAGTAAGGGAATTGTTATGTCACAATGTAGTAATCTTGAAATATTGGAGGGCATGGTTATCTTGGTGCCAAATCTGCCAATTCACCTATGGAACAAAATTTATCCCTGTGAGTTGAAGGAGAATTCATCAAGATAATCCAGCGTCCTATCGAAGACTTGTTGGGAGATTAATATACTTGACCATCGCAAGGCGGAGCTTAGTATACGCGTTCTCACCAATATATGGATAAACCACGACAACCACATTTGGAAGCAAATTTCAGCGAGTCTACGATATGTCAAGAACACACCAGGGCAAGGTCTCTTTTTCTCAACAACTAGTTCATTTACAATAAATGCTTTTTGTGATGCGGTGAAATGAAATGCGCAGATACCACGACGATCAACCATAGGATATTGTATGTTTCTTGGAAACTTCGCTAATTTCTTGGAAGACTAAGAAACAAAATCTGGTCTCACGATCAAGTGCAAGCGAGAATCTGGCTATGTAGCGGCGTGTTGCCAGTAACCTGGTTACGATATATTTTGGATGATTTGGGTCCCAAACACTCTCAACCAACCAAGTTATATTGTGTCAATCAAGAAGCACTTCACATTGCATCAAATCCGGTGTTTCATGAGAGCAGACCAAACACATAGAGATCGATTGCCATCTAGTAAGAGAAAAGATTCAAAAATTTGGAATGATCAAAAATTATCATATCTCTACATTAGAAGCGACAGCCAGGATATATTTACCAAATCCCTGAGTTTTCCACAGTTCTCGAAGCTTACTTAACAAGTTAGGAATAATTAACATATATTCTAACTTGAGGGGAATGTTAAAGAACATGAGATCCGGTGGTGACAACACACAGTGGAAGTGACCAACAACAACTGACTTGGTGGGAAGGATAGTCATGTCGTGAACATGCCTCTCCATAATTGTGTTTATTTTTAATTATTACAAATTTTCTTTTCTTTTTGTATAAATAGGTTGTAAACATTCGTTTATTCATCATCAATAAATCCATTTCTTACAGAAATTACAAAAAATTTACATTTAGACCAAACTTGTGAAATTTTGAAAGTGAGGGACCAAATCTATAAAAAAAGAAGTTAGGAGAACGAAATTAGATATGAGAAAAGTTAAGGACTACAGGTGTTCTTCAGCCTTTCTAAACCTATATAATCTGCCTTCTGATTTTGAGCTTAATACATTTTTGAACTATTTTATGAAATTGCAGATGGCACATTTCATTCACAGCATATTTACTTTCATATGTGGATACACAGTTGGGTTTTTAAGGTCATGGAAAGTATCTTTAGTAGTATTTTCAGTCATTCCACTGATGATGTTTTGTGGTGTTGCTTACAAGGCAGTTTATGTTGGTCTAACTTCAAAAGAAGAGGTAAAAGAGAAGATGTGAACATGTTAAAAAACTCAATTTTATATTTCTTTACCCATATTTAGCATTTTAATAATAATATATGGTGGTTTTGTTAAAGCTTTCTTACAGAAGAGCTGGTAGTGTAGCAGAACAAGCAATCAGTTCAATCAGAACTGTATTTTCATTTGTAGCTGAGGATCAATTGGCTGCAAAATATTCTGAACTATTGGCCAATTTAGTGCCTTTTGGAGCAAAAATTGGTTTTTCTAAGGGTGCTGGTATTGGGATTATATATTTGGTTACGTACTCAACATGGGCTTTGGCATTCTGGTATAGTTCTGTTCTAGTTGCTAAGGAAGAGATCTCTGGAGGTGCTGCCATTGCTTGCTTCTTTGGTGTCAATGTCGGTGGAAGGTAATTCTTTTTTCTTTTTTAAGATATAATGGGTATGTTTGTCTCTGACTTTAAAGTCACATATTTGAATCACACGTTTGGATCTAAATAAGAATACTAAGCAAAAAATGTTATACTCACCGAGCTTTTAGTTACATGAAACATGCTACATAGATATTCACATTCAGTTAACTGTAAACAACCATCATGAAGAGTGTCATTGGTGAGGACTGAAAATGCCTATTTTCAAACAATAAGGTTGAGATTATAGATTTATAATATTAACTTAAAATTCCTTTATAAAGAAAATTAATCTGAGCAACTTGGACAGTTCTTATCTAGTTTTCTCATTTTATAGCAGGAGTAATTGTTTTGGTAGTCATAGCTCCATATAGCAGCCTGAAAAGGATTCTAATTCTACAATATTTTCTCACCTTACAGAGGATTGGCCTTGTCATTGTCATACTTTGCTCAGTTTGCACAAGGTACTGTGGCAGCAAGCCGAGTGTTTGAGATTATAGACAGAGTTCCAGAGATTGATCCGTACAGTACTGCAGGAAGGACCCTCTCTTTGGTTCGGGGAAGGATTGAGTTCAAAAGCGTTTGTTTTACATACCCATCTCGTCCCGAAACTCAAGTTCTCAATTCTCTTACTCTTGTTATTCCATCTTCAAAGACATTGGCATTGGTTGGTGGTAGTGGAGGTGGAAAATCTACTATTTTTGCTCTTATAGAAAGGTTTTATAATCCCACTAAAGGTAATAAATAAGTCTAATTACCAACAAAATCATGATTTTTTTACAATGTTTTTCAATTATAACTAACTTGCTTTAAATAAAAACATGTTTGCAGGTCTAATCACATTGGATGGTCATGACTTAAGGACACTGCAAGTTAAGTGGCTCAGAGATCAGATAGGTATGGTAGGCCAAGAGCCTATTCTCTTTGCCACAACAATACTGGAAAATGTGATGATGGGCAAAGAGAATGCCACAAAGAAAGAGGCAGTTGCTGCGTGTATTGCTGCCAATGCTCATAGCTTCATCTCCAACCTTCCACAAGGCTATAACACTCAGGTTTAACCATTTAACAACAGAAAAATCTGTAATTTCTTATTTCATGAAACTCATTCATAGAGATTTGTAGTGATGGGCAACCTTAGGTTAGGATTATGATAACATTGTCATATCTTTTGGAAACACTAATATTTGACATAAAAATCAGGGTAAACTCACAATACATATTTGTGATTACAACTATTTCATAATATTGCTGGAATTATGCCTATTTCATAATATTTTATTTTCAACTCGTTACACAGTACAACGGAGTTACCTTTAGCATAACTCAAGTCTATATTGTGAAATAGTATCTATCTCAACCCTATTTGAATAATTTCCTTAAAAACTATGGTCATAACAAGTGTATAACCTATTTCATGAATCATAATATGATGAATAGATTCCAAATAGAAACTCCTTACTGTCATACTAGCATTTTTTTATATATATTTTTTCTAGTTAAATTAATGCTAGCATTTTTCACAGGTTGGAGATAGGGGAACCCAACTCTCAGGTGGTCAAAAGCAAAGAATTGCATTAGCCAGAGCCATGACTAAAGACCCTAAAATCCTTCTCTTGGATGAACCAACCAGTGCCTTAGACTCAGAGTCTGAGTCTATTGTCCAACAGGCCATTGACAAGATTTCCTCCGGTCGAACAACTATTGTCATTGCTCACAAACTATCAACTGTGAGAAATTCTCAAGCTATTGCTGTTATTGACCGTGGCTATGTAATTGAGATTGGTGATCACCGTCAACTCATGGAAAAAGACGGAGCTTATTACAACCTCGTCAAGCTTGCTTCTAATTTAATCTCAAAAACATCACCAAGAAAGAATGATACACAAAAATATAATCAGTTGTTTATGAATGACAAATCACCATATGATGATATATCCACTTCTAGGAATTTTGACGACATGTCAAGATCAAACTACTTTAAATCAATGCAAGAAAAGGAGCAACAAGAAGTAAAACCAAGACAAAGCAAGTACCAACTTTCACAGATATGGAGATTACAGAAACTTGAGTTCTTAATGGTCTTCTCAGGATTCATCTTTGGTATGCTTGCAGGTGCAATTCTCTCCATTTTCCCTTTATTGTTGGGCTATGCCCTTGAAATCTACTTCCATAACGACCCATCTGAGATGAAAAGACAAGTTGGCTACCTTTCTTTAGGTCTTGTTGGACTTGGAGTTGGGTGTGTAGTCTTCATGACAGGGCACCAAGGTTTGTGTGGCTGGGCAGGTACAAAGCTGACAATGAGAGTGAGAAGCCTCTTACTTCAATCTGTATTAACACAAGAACCTGGTTGGTTTGATTTCGAAGAGAACTCAACCGGTGTACTTGTGTCAAGGCTCTCCTTGGATTGTGTCAATTTTAGGTCAGTCTTAGGTGATAGATTCTCAGTGTTGTTAATGGGGTTGAGTTCAGCTTTTGTTGGACTTGGAGTGTCGTTTTTTATTGAATGGAGGTTGACTCTTTTGGCTGTGGCTCTAACTCCATTCACTCTTGGTGCCAGTTACTTAAGCTTGATTATAAATCTTGGACCAAAACTTGACAACAATTCTTATTCCAAAGCTAGCAATATTGCTTCAAGTGCAGTTTCAAACATAAGGACAGTTACAACATTTTCAGCTCAAGAACAATTAGTGAAGTCCTTTAACATAGCCTTATCAGATCCAAAGAGCAAATCAGCTAAAAGGTCACAAATTTTAGGCCTGACACTTGGGTTCTCTCAAGGAGCTATGTATGGAGCTTATACCTTGGCTCTTTGGTTTGGTGCATACCTTGTTAAAGAAAACAAAACAAGTTTTGGTGATGTGTATAAGATTTTTCTCATTCTTGTTCTGAGCTCATTTTCTGTAGGACAACTGGCTGGTCTTGCACCAGACACGTCCAAGGCTGCCACGGCAATTCCAGCAGTTTTTGACATCATAAACCGCAGGCCTCTAATCGGAAATGGTCACGAAAAGGTTAGGAAGATTCAGCAGTCAAAACCATGGAGTATTGAGTTCAAAATGGTGACATTTGCATATCCATCTAGGCCTGAGGTTATTGTGTTGAGAGACTTTTCCTTAAAAATCAAAGGGGGAAGCATGGTGGCATTGGTTGGGGCAAGTGGGTCTGGAAAATCAACAGTGGTATGGTTGATACAAAGGTTTTATGATCCAAAGGAAGGGAAGGTAATGCTTGAAGGTGTGGATTTGAGGGAGCTTGATGTAAAATGGCTGAGGAGGCAAACAGCTTTAGTGGGTCAAGAGCCTGCTTTGTTTGCTGGGAGTATAAGAGAGAACATTGCACTTGGTAATTCAAAGGCTTCATGGGTTGAGATCGAAGATGCTGCAAGGGAAGCTCACATTCACAAGTTCATCGGTGGCCTTCCTCAAGGCTATGAAACTCAGGTATATATGCTCCAAAAACTATTACATTTGATACATAAGAATGCCAATAAGTTGGGTTTGCTATTATTTCTGTTAAAAGTTGTTTTTGTCAAAAGCGGTTTCGGATGAAAGTGCTATCAGAAGGAATCACATCATTTGTGCTTCTATGAAAGCACTTCTAGTAAATTTTCTTCACTTGTCAACTAAACTTCATAGTGATATTAGGTAGATAGTAAAGTATTCAATTACCAGAGATTGACCAATCACATTATCTTACATTGCAGGTTGGAGAAAGTGGAGTTCAGCTATCAGGGGGTCAAAAACAAAGGATTGCTATAGCAAGAGCAATACTAAAGAAATCAAGAATACTCCTCCTAGATGAAGCAAGTAGTGCACTGGACTTAGAAACAGAGAAACATGTACAAAATGCGCTCAAGAAGGTCTCAAAGCGTACCACGACCATTGTCGTAGCTCACAGGCTATCTACAATCAGAAAGGCTGATATGATAGCAGTTATGAAAGAAGGTTCAATCACAGAGAATGGAAGTCATGATACACTTATGGCTTCCCATCTAAATGGTGTATATGCAAGCTTAGTTCAAGCTGAAACTGAGGCCAATGCCTTTGCTTGAGCCACCAGTGCAATTACCTTTGTAGTTTAATTAGTCATTGCAAACTCTTCTTTTATATTGTATAGAATTTTTGTTTTCGTATAATTTATGGTGGGAAATTTGCAAAAACTTCAATTGCAAGAGCTCAACATTGCTAATGGTACGTGCCTATGTGGCCATGGAGGCAAAGAGATTATCTTATGTTAAATATGTTTATTCTAAGCTAATTCCCAGGATGTCAAAATGTTTTGAGCCTTATCTTCTTCTTTTATCAAACAAACTTATAGTACTATTGGTAATTAAGTGATATTTATTTTAAAAAATACCGTGTTTCGAATTCCCATCCGTAATACATTCAAAAAATAAAAAAAATTATCACCTATAATAATCTTCATTGACCTTAGTTTTTATAAACAATGATTTATTATAATTAGACAAAATTAAATGTTTTATTTGAACCTTGAGGCTAATGCATAAGAAATTGTCTTAAATATTAAATTTTTTGTAATATTATTTTAAAAATTTAATCCATAGTTATATTGAAATAAATTTAATAAAATTTATTAATTAAATGGATTAAATTTAGAAAATTTATGATTAGATTGTTTGGGATGAAAAATGCTATGGATAAATTGTTACTTTAACTCACAGAATAACAATAGTAATTTTGTTCACAAATTCATAACACAACCTAATAACGACAAAATATAATTTTTTTTACTTAATATTTTTTTTCCTTCATTCTACTCTTTTAAATAATATTTTTATATACGAAGGTAAAATTCAATAGGAAAATTCAAACATAAACCAGAACAAAAAGGAAAAAACACTTAAAAAAAAGAAGGAAAATTTTATTTTAAAAAAATTGAATTATACTTATATTTATAACTTAAGTTAAAATATATTTATTTTATAATATATTTCATCATTATCGATATTAATGTTCATGATCACGTATATACGTGAAAAGTTCTATATGATCTACTCTAATGATAAAATTTGTTGAGCTCAAAAATCTTTATAAATTTCACTTACATTATACCATATTTTGTTGATTTAAAAAAATAATTAATTTCGCATATTGTTAAGAGTAGTAAAATATGCACTAAATTAAATTATTATGTTTGAAGAGAATAAAAAAAATGAGATTGTAAAATAATTATAAAATTAATTAAATTGTGAGATGTTTGTAAGAAATAGTTTTATTGATGATGAATAAACGAATCTTTACAACCTATTTATACAAAAGAAAAAAAAATTATAATAATTAAAAATAAACACAATTATGGAGAGACATGTTCTTGGACAGTCTATCCTTCCCACCAAGCTGTTGGTGGTTACTTCCAGCTGGTGTGTTGGTTGTCACCAGGTGGATCTCAAGTTCTTTAAGTTCTTTAAGTTCCCCTTCAAGTTAGAATATATGTTAATTATTCCTAACTTGTTAAGTAAGCTTGAGAACTGTAGAAAACTCAGGGATTTGGTAAATATATTTGCTGGTTGCTCTAATGTAGAGATATGATAAGTTTTGATCATTCCAGCTTGAATCTTTTCTCTTACTATATGGCAATCGATCTCTATGTGTTTGGTTCGCTCATGAAACACTGGATTTGATGCAATGTGAAGAACTGCTTGATTGTCACAATATAACTTGGTTGGTTAGGAGTGTTTGATACCAAAATCATCCAAAATATATTGTAACCAGATTACTTCGCAACATGATGTTGCCATAGAGCGATATTCTACTTCTGCACTTGATCGTGAGACTGTATTTTGTTTCTTAGTCTTCCAAGAAATTAGCGAGTTTCCAAGAAACATACAATATCATGTGGTTGATCATCGTGTATCTGTGCATTTTGCCCAATCTGCGTCACAGAAAGCATTTAGTTGTAATGAACTAGTTACTGAGAAAAAGAGACCTTGCCCTGATGTGTTCTTGACATATCGTAACACTCGTTGAGCTGCTTCCAAATGTGGTTGACGTGGTTTATCCATATATTGACTGAGAATGTGCACGACATACACTAAGTCGGGCCTTGTGTTGGTCAAGTATATTAATCTCCCAACAAGTCTTCGATAGGATGTGGGATTACTGATGAATTCTCCTTCAACCTTGCTGAGGGATAAATTTTGTTCCGTAGGTGAATTGGCATATTTGGCACCAAGATAACTCATATCCTCCAATATTTCAAGTGCGTACTTGCGTTGTAACAGAACAATTCCCTTCCTGGAACGTGAAACTTCTATGCCCAAAAAATACTTTAATTCACCGAGATCTTTAATCTTGAATTGTTTCATGAGATGATTCTTAGTTTCTTCAATATCTTGTACATTGTTTCCTGTTATGATTATATCATCTACATAGACAAGAAAAGCAGAGAAGGAATTACCACGGGTTCGGACGAACAGTGAGTGATCATACTTGGATTGGTTAAAACTAGCTAGCTTAAGTGTTGTTAATAGCTTGATGAACCATTGTCGTGAGGTTTGTTTGAGTCCATACAAAGATTTATGTAGCTTACATACTCGTGTTTCCTCCTTTCGTCCGAATCCAGGTGGAAGGGACATGTAGACACCTTCATGAAGATCACCATAGAGAAAAGCATTGTTAACATCGAGTTATCGAAGATGCCAATTTTGAATAGCAGTAACGTCAAAGAGAAGACGAACAGTGACAAGTTTGGCTACTGGTGCAAAAGTTTCTTGGTAGTCAAAACCTTCAATCTAACTCAAACCTCATTTTGCCATGTCACCTTCACTAATAGTATGTGCTTTGTTCAGGACAAATGCTCAGGGAAGACGATTGGGATGAGAACTGAGAAAGCAGGACTCTACTACCTGACTATTTTTGAAAAGGCTGGATGTTTCTCCGTTTCAAATACTGCTTCCATCAACTCTCATCTATGGCATCAACAACTTGATCATACACCATCTGCCCTTCTAACAATCAACTCAGACACTCTTCATCTTCAAAATTCATCTCCAGAAACATCATCATCAACTTCTTCACCACACATAACTCCTCCAACACTAGTCACACATAGACTTCGTCGATCCACCAATGTTCCTAGCTACCTTCAAAAATATCATGTAGAAGCTTCCTTGCCTTCTCGGTCCTTCCCTTCGTCTCACTCAACATCGTCCAAAGACAAATGTACTTATCATTCTTTATCTCATGTACTTACCTATGACCAACTATCACCTGCAAATCGTGCATTTGCTACTTCTATTTCCATTCTCAGGGACCCAACCACATGTGTTGAAGCTTTCAATGATCCAAAATGGCGGCTTGCCATGAAACAAGAACTGGATGCTCTTGAAACTAATGGCACTTGGACCATGTAAGAAATGGTTTTATTGATGATGAATAAACGAATGTTTATAACTTATTTATATAAAAAAACAAAATTGTAATAATTAAAAACAAATACAATTATAGAAAGGCATGTTTTTGGACAACCTATCCTTCCTACCAAGTTGTTGGTGGCTGCTTACAGCTGGTGTGTTGGTTGTAAGTTCTTTAACCATGTTAACTATTTTATGGATAAGCTTGTAATAAAAAATATAATTTTTATTTTATTTTTTAAATAGCAGTTATAATGTCATGCGTATACCATTATTCTTTGAGTATTGTGAGGGTGACATGACTCTTATTATTTTCACTATATGAATATCATGATTGTGAGACACGCATTTTTTTAAAGTTTAATTAACGAAGAGATATAAATACAAAGCGAAGTAGAAGAATACGTATTAGTTTGGGTAATATTTAGTATTTGTTTTTTTTTATTAAGGGTTTCATTTCTTGATTTTGCAATGCACCTCTGAGTTTTACGTTTGAAACATCTCTGACTCTTCTACACTGCGTCTCTCAACGTACAAACAGGGATCGAGCGGATCGGAGGACACAAATCCAACCCCTCATTTGCATAATTCATTTCTTCCTTTCATAAACCTTTTAACTATCGTCCCTCCTTCATTCTCAATTTATACCTTTTCTTATATCAATGCCATAATCAGGTATTCTTCTTTCGCATATTTTCCTAGAATTATCTCGAATTTCTCGCATGGACATCTTGAATTTTATGGGTCTTTTATTCATTCAAGGAAACTACTCGTAAGATTTGATTAAGTGGACATTTCTTTGTTGGGAGAGGGGAGAGGGGAGAGAGAATGTGACGTTTTGATTTTTTGTGAGAAACAGTTAAGTTTAATCTAATCACAGTTGACTGCTCAAGATAGTTGGGATTTTCATGATGTTTTCTTTATATATGGTTTAATATAATCACAGTTAACAGCTCAAGAATAAGAACTAGGTGTTTTTTGGGTGGTGGGGCGAAATTGAAATTGAGGTTCAATGGTGTACCGTTTATGGAAAATTTCTCGATGATGCCCAATAAAAGTAGGAGAAACTCATAAAATATGGTTGAGTTATATCGATATTCATAAGCTTATTTCACAATATGTTTTGATCACTATTTATTTTATTATTTACTTTTCCAATTTTCATTTCAGCACAGCTGACACATATTTGTGTGGAATTTTCACGCATGTGTTACAAGTCTGTGTGGAACTTTCACACATGTGTTACAAGTATGTGGAACTTTCATACAGATAAGTAAAAATTTTACATGCTCAATTAACTTTACTTTTCACACAAGTATGTGAAAATTGCTGATACCCAAATATTGCATTAGAAAATTCGCTTAACTGATATTCCTTTGTGAAATATGCTAAAATTGGACCCTAAATGGGGTGCGCATTTTCTTCTGAAATTCAATTGGTAAGGCAGGGATGAGGATAAGGGGATGATAGAACTAAGAAATAATTTTTGTTTAGTAATCAATCCTCAATATCCAAGTTTAGTTTCTCTAAATACTATAAAAGAATATTTATAAGGAGATGCTAAAACCCTAATATTAGAAACCTCGGCAATTCCTGGAGCACACAAATGATCCTACTTGTGTGTTTGCCTTTTCACTCTTTCCTTCTCTTTTATTTATATTTTACTTTTTGTGGGAAGTGTTACATATTGAGGTCCTTATTACCTTTGGCCTTCTTTGACATCTAGGAAGCTTGGCTCTGTGAAAAGCTTAAAAGGCATAAGTACGTCGATTAGGAGAAAATATATTGCTACGAAATGCTTCCTGTTTTCTACTTCATTATTCTACAAGTCTCTTATTAGCATAATTAACAGAATTGTTTATATTATGGGATTTGATAGTGCATTTCTTATTGAATTCTGAGAGTGGATAATCTACTGTAGTTTATTCACATAGCCTGGAAGTTGTGGAGTTATGGTTAAGTTGACAATGATTGCTCGTGTTACTGATGGTCTTCCACTAGTAGAGGGGCTGGATGATGGCCGTGATGTGAATGATGTGGAAATATATAAGCAACAAGTGAAGGCTTTGTTTAAGAACCTGTCAAGAGGCCACTATGAGGCTTCAAGGATGTCAATTGAGACAGGACCTTATGTTTTCCAGTATCCTTGTGCCCCCTTTTCCTTCAAGTTTGTCCACATATCTTCATTTTTTTTTCCATGTCATTAATATAATTTCAATAGATTTAGGATTCACATAAGACACCTATTTGTTAGGAAAAGTAGTTATGAAGTTTATCGAAATTATGAGATTATGCTATTGCATAAAACATGTGAAAGATATTCAAATACCAATACGTCAGTGTAAATTTCATTTAGATATTATTGCAATGAATACCTTATATAATTTGACCCCAGAAAAGAAGAAGGAAAACTCACAATATACAACGAGTTTTACGAAAATTCACAATGTAGTTTTAATTAGTCTTATTTCGTAATGAAGATTTCTCAAATAATTTACACTATTGTAACCATGTTAAATGTGGTTATATGGGTGTGTAAATTATTTGGAAAAATCTTTATCGCAAAATAGGCCTAACTCAAATAACATTGGAATTTTCACAAAACTCAATACTATATTAGGTGATTTCCGAAAAAAACAACCTTATCTAATGCCAGGGAGGGTTCAAGAAACTGAGACTTCTGGAAGTGCTCATTCAACATTGCTTTATACTGAATTACTGTAGTTATTTTATGTGTATGTTACTAGCTAGTTGTAAACTACCTTTTGTATGAATTTGTTTAAGTGTTGATGTTCTTGTGAGTTCAGTTACCCTTACCTGATTCCTTCTACCATGCTATGTTCTATATTGAGTGTTCTACCAATCACGGCATTTATTAATGGTATCCAACATGCAGTGTAATGTGTTACCTTGACCTATGTATTTAGTTATATCATAGAAGGGCGTGTTTGTTACTTGACAATGTGCGATCAGGCCTATCCTAAGAAACTTGCCTTTCAATACCTTGAAGATCTGAAAAACGAATTTGAGCGTGTTAATGGGGCTCAAATTGAAACTGTTGCCAGACCTTATGCCTTCATTAAATTTGGTAGGTTTTTTAGGGAAAACGGAAAATGCACTACAAGTTCTTTAGCTTTACTATGAAGGGCACTTTAGTCCCTTGGCTTTTGATGCAATGTATCTACACATGTCCAACATTGCTTAGAAAGCTAAGTGGTAATGTGTTTATAAGGATGAATATTCTCTAAATGGCATGACGTGTTTTAGAGTTTCTCCCTAGAAATAAAGTCGTGAAGTCCCGCTGAACTGTCAAGTCATAATCGTAGGTCCATTGAATTTGTAATTATTGACCAAAGCAGATAATCTCGGGTCACGTGAAATGGGTTTCACCCTGCTATAAACAGCGGATTAACCGTCATGTATCAACTTTAAATTGGGATACTTTATTCTCTTGACTTAACACTTTAATCCCGTAGTGTTCATACATACGACACTTAGATCCAAAATGAATAGAAAATTGATAAAAAATGAAGAAAAAAAGTGACATCATTATCATGTGAAAATCGTGCCAAAAATATAGTTGTCTGTTCAAATAACATTGAAAGCCCCCAATTAATAAGCTCAAGTGATTTTTGCATAGGCAATAACTTCATATTTTTTTTTTTTACCGATTCACTGTTATTTTGGACTTAACTTTCCAGGTTTAAAGCTAAGAGACCTAAGCTAGAGGACCCAAGTCTCTTCTTTATGTTGCTTTTATTCATTTTTTAATTCTTTGTTTTTCTCTTTCTAACATTTTAATGGCATTTGCTGTGTTTGATTTTTCCTTTTCTTTTATCTGTAAAGACACTTTCATACAGAAAACAAAGAAACTGTACCAGGACACTCGTACTCAACGGAATATTGCAAAGTTGAATGATGAACTCTATGAAGTTCACCAAATTATGACACGAAATGTTCAGGACGTCCTTGGTGTTGGTGAAAAATTGGACCGTAAGATTTTTTCAATATTTTCCTTAATAACTGCATTTAGTTCATTTTATTCTGTTGTATGTTTGTAAAAACCGGATACAAATATAAAACAAAAATCAGATCATCCTTTTCATAAATGTACTTTTTTTTCCTTTCTAATATTGTATTTGCATTAGTATACATGGTTTTTCTAAATTAAATATATTTTTATTTAATCAATATATTGGTTGAACTATATATTTACTTCAAGAAAGTAGGTCTGTCTGTGTCTTTATGGTCTGTGATAATATACTTTGCTTCGTCTTTTTAATGGCCTTGTATTAATCTGGAGCTATCAAGTTGCTATGAAGCCCGAAAGCTATGAAAACTGTTAAAATCTTAAGAGTAAATGTCAAAGAGTTGATTGTATATTAATTAAAGATTATGAACATTATTATAATATTGTGGCTTTTTTAGGAGATATTATTTCAATTATAATTCGGAGATTATTTCAATCATAATTAAGAGATTTTTTTTCCAATGAAAGAACAAATTGTTGATATGGACTTCTACGATATAATTTGGATGATTTTATTTGTAAGTTGAATATGATCAATATTTATGATTCAATATGAACTTGAAGGGGAGTGTTAAAATCTTAAGAGTAAATGTCAAAGATTTGAGTTGATTGTATATTAATTAGAAGATTATGAACATTATTAGAATATTGTGGCTTTATCAGGAGATATTATTTCAATCATAATTAGAGAATTTTTTTTCCTTTTTTTCTAGACTAGTTTTTCCTATAAATTATAAGTAAAAGCTGTTATACAGAATACAATTAGAATTATACAGAGTTATATTCACAAAACATAAACTTTGTATAAAAACTCATGTGGTTTAATTGGTATGAAAATTAAATTAACATATTCCTGCATCTAGAGAGTAGTAATATGAGTGGAAAGTGTAAGGTGGTTTAAGGAGTTGGTAATCTTTATATGAATGGATCATTTATCACTAACATTTGGAATTTGGTTGGAAAAGGGTGAATTTGGATTTATGTTTAATATGAGTTCATACAACATTTACATAACTCATTGATATTTGATAGTTGCCAATTTTACTCTCAGGGGTGCTAGTCCATGATTGATATCCTCTGAAATATTATTTTAATCTGTTGTCCTAGTCTTTTCTGGATAGTAGATGCTTTATATCTCATTTTCTGAATTTTATCTCCATATATATAGGTTATGTAATTTCTCTTGAATTTAAATTTTGCAGAGGTCAGTCAAATGTCCAGTCGTTTAACATCAGAATCACGCATATATGCTGATAAGGCATAATTTACAATGCGTATGTAATTTCCAGTCGTTTATCATCTTAGTTTATAATAAAGACATAATTTATCCCAATTTAACATCGAAGATCTAAGTTAAATGTACAATGCGTATGTAATTGTTTCCTGACACTAATATGATGATTTCCTCGACGGCCTCTACAGTAGGAACATATCAGCTTGCATATTTTATGGTGACCATAGGCTACTTTTGCTGAACTGTTTTTGGTTCCCATCTAAGTATATTTTCTGTAGGAGTTAGACTGTGTTATAATTTATTGAACTGTATGGCATCAAATGAAAACATCTGCAGATGTCTGAATATGTTTTATGCAATCCATGTTTTGAGCCTAGGGAGGGTAAGGCAATGCTGTTTCATGTAGCTTGTAGCTTACGTTTATAGTTAGTTACATAGAAGGTAAGCATAGGGGACCATATAGTAATAGGGATGAGAATCCACCTTGACTACTTGGATAAATGGACACTGCTACAGCCTATGAATGTTGTTGTTTGTAGCACTTATCCAAAGTCCAAACAAACAACTCAATTATTTTTTTGGCTGATATGTTATGTTCTAGTTTTATTGTTATCGGTGAGCTTGTTTTGGCATTATTTCTTCTTATGACCAATACTCAGCTGTCTTTGTTACTAAATGTTTTTTTTTCCAGAGCCAACTCGTTGAGAAATCAAATAAGAAGAATGGATAATTAGAAATGTGAAATTAGGCATTAAATTTCATAGATAGTAGTAGAGCAGTACACTTGAATCTATAGTGCAACACACTAAACACTAGACAAACTCTTAAACTAATAAGGAAACTATATATTAAATATTTATTTTAGTTTATTTCCGTATATTTCTAGATTAAATTAACTTGTATTGAGTTTGTTTTGCTCTATTTGTATTTTTGTTTAACTTCAAGGCTACAAGTCTGGCCCTCCAAGGTCCAGCTAGGGTAGGTAGTTAGCCCTTTGGTGGTTTGAAGGACTTATCTAGTAACTATTTTATCGGGGAGTGATACGGGGAGTTGATAAGAGCTAAATTATTGCATTTTTTGTTATGATTTAAATGTTGATATTTGTGTGAAAATTGTGTTTATTTGATTATTTAATCCACAAATGTCATTTAACGGGTATTTCGTGTTTAAAGTGCAATTTCAGGTAAAATCATGATTTTGGAGAAGTTAGGAACAAAGTACAATGATCGGGATTGAATGAAAATAAAAAGAGAACAAAATTTCAAAATTTGGAATTTCGCTGCCGGCGAGAGTATTCTCGCCGCCGACGAAAACCTTACAGAGAAAATGTTGAAAATCATGCAGGGAGCACGGATTTTGGCCAAGTGAATCTCGTCGCCGGCCAAAGTATTCTCGCCGTCGGCCAAAGTGTCTCGCCGCCGGCCATATTCATCTCGCCGCTGGCGAAAATCTTGGCAAAAATCTTCCCGATAGCACAAATTTTGGTAAACTTATCTCGTCGCCGGTCACATTAATTTGGCCGTCGGCTAAAATCAAAAAAACCAAAATTTAATTTTCCATTAATCTCGCCGCGGCGAGAATAATGTCGCCGCCGTCGAGTTTCGTCTGAAAACACATTTTTTATGTTGTTTTATTCCAAAATTGCCCCCCAAACCCTAGATCTATATATACATTATGATGGAAAAAGAGGGGGACGACAGAGAGAGCAGAATTGAGTTATTTTTGGAGGAGAAAAGGAAATTTTGGAGAGAAAGGTTGGAGAAGCTTGAAGGATCATCACCATTGTTGCTACCAAGTCTTCATCTTCAAGATTTTTTCATCTCTTCTCCTTAGCTTTTATTTTCTGCGTTTTATTCAGATTGTTTGTTCATGGATTCAATTGAGAATATGTTTGTTCTTATTTTCGTTATGAACTAATTCTTTTTTGCTAAGGCTATGATGTAGTTGAATCAAGAAAATATGATTTCTTGTGTTATCGTTATATGAATTCATTGTTTTCAAGTTGAGTATTTATTTCCATGCTTAATGTTTTTAAATTTCTGATCAAGATTTAAATGATTTGTTGCATTATATTGAGACCGAGAGGAGATGTGTAATGAACGCTTTTTATGATAAATACTGTATGTTGAATGCGAGTGTGAGAACTAATGCATGATGTATGTGGTTATTCTAGAAATTCCATAAATCGTAAAGTGCTTGTTTGTGATTAAATTTTCGTAGAAATATAGTCGATTTTCATAGATAAGTAATTCTAATATAACTCGAGAGAGAGTATTAGGTAAATTTGGGTGTTTCAACCATCACTTTTAACTTTGATTCTCATATAACATGACTTGAAATCGGATTGAATTGATTTAGCGAAATCAAATACCTTAGCGTTTTTAATCATTTGTGAACAACATTAAATTTTGTTATTTGCGTTAGTTTTAAGTTAATTTACTTCTTAAACAAATTCAAAAATTCGGTTTTCAAATAAAATTAAGATTAGTCAATTTTGGTACTTATTAACGCCATTCCTTGTCGGTTCGATATCCGTACTTTTGTACACTTTATTACTTGAACGATTCGTACACTTGCGAAAATACACATCAGGAGTTCTGGTGTTGCTCCCCATAATCTAAATGATAAAACTGTTACTCTATAAAGCATGAGTATTAAAATTGGATAGTACTATTATCAAAACAAATTTTGCTAATGTCAGTAATATTTCAATCGTAGAGTATTAAAGTGTAAGGTAAAATATTTAATTGTTTTGACATATGTGATTTTTGTTCTAGGAATATCAATTCTCTTATAATTGTGAAAAATCGAAAAATTTATACTTAGAGTGGAAAGTGTCAACCATGTGGAAATTTAAACCTTAAATTGTGAAAACCAAAGCCTAAACATAAAAAAAATTAAATCCTAAAATTAAAGTAGTCTAAGTTTGGAAATAGACATTTTTACACGAGCTCTCCATAAGGCAAGCACCTGTGCTAATTATATCATATGTAGTAGTTTATTAGCATTAGTTCCACGCTCGATTTGAATATTTTGTTCTGTAGGCTTTGATTCGGAAATGGGCCCCTGTTGTCATTGTGCTTGGAGTCGTCTTCCTTCTCCTCTGGGTCAAAACAAAGCTCTGGTGATCAAACTGCTGCCATTATTCCAAGAATTGTGACTTATTTGGTGGGCATCTCTCTACAGTTCTGGGCTGCTTATCCAAACTAGGGTGATCCAAATCGGGGTGTGACTGAAAAACCGAATGATGAATCAACATAATCTTCGTCGATTGTTGAGTTTTCATAGATAACAAGTTTAGGAGCCCCTAGCAATATGTGACGTATCTGCCTTTGTGGTAGGAAGACACACGACATCAGATTATAAACACCATTTATCATAACAGAGTACTATAAGCACTAGATTTTCAGTTCTTTTAACATGTCTATTTCCTCCCCCTTACTATTTCAGGATTGCTATTTGCAAGTGTCAAAACATTTACATTTCGTTCTTTGGGCTTTATATTACTACAGCTTTTACACCTGGTTGGACCCGTCCCAAGTCGTCCACTTTTTGTGCAATTAACAATTCTTGTAGCATGCCAGCTAGTTGATCATGTAGTGGGCGAACCTTCTATAAAGATTCTTTAGATAGTTGCCGAATCTTGTTTTAGAAAGGGGAAAAATCATGTTTTTAGCTGTTTATTATACTTTAAATGTGTTTCTTTGGGTTCTTGATGAACCACTATTAATTAGTGAGCTGAGGGATACACAAGGAAAAGTCCATTTACTGAAAGTTATTGGTTGAAAATGCCTTTATATGGTTCGCATGCTTGTAGTATGATGGTATATTATCTTTGTGGACATTGAGGTGGTATGGGTTCAAATCCCGTAGAGTGTGAGTGTGACTGCGCGTGTAACTATTATTTTAAAAAAATTATGAAGCAGCTGGCTGATTTTCAATGGAATGTGTTGGGTTGCATGTAGAAGACCAAGAATGATAAAATTGAAAGATAATTATTTTAAAAAAATTATGAAGCAGCTGGCTGATTTTCAATGGAATGTGTTGAGTTGCATGTAGAAGACCAAGAATGATAAAATTGAAAGATAAATATCCTTTACACACACACATTATATATATATATATATATATATATATATTTCTGACCTGCACTTTGATTTAATTTTACAACTCTATTTCGAATTGAGATTTCAGAAATAAATTTGTTTTATCTACTCCTATAACAGTAACAACTGGTCGTTGTCAAACTATTTTTCAAATAATAACAAAATGATTATAGTAAGGAGTTGTTTGATATAAATATAGATATTCGCTGTTTTTTGTTTTCCCAAAAAAAATAGTGTTGCAACATTTCTAATGACAAAAATGGTGAGTGTTAATTGTGGTCCAAAACAATTTTTCAGTCCAAAGCCCACATTCAACATAAACCCTTGGCTCTTATATATATATTCATTTTGTTTCCCTTTGTTGCAAGGCTAAAAAAAACAGCCACCAGAGAAAGAAAAGCTGCAGCTAAAATAGAAAATAGAGAAAAAGTCTGAAATGAGGAAACCAAGAAGAACTAACTAAGAGAAATGAGAGAAAATCAAATTTTAAGGACAAACTGCTCATTTCACCGTCATTTTAGAATGTTTTCTTCATTTGTACTGTAATATTTGATTTAATAAAGAGTTTGTTAATTTATCTTGCCTATATATATTGGAAGTAAATTGTAGGATATTTTGTGGTCGATTTTGGAATTTGGTATAATTTGTGCTCTCGAAATTGGTGTTTGTATCTCCATTTTGATTATTAATGGATTTTTCTCGGTGTCTGAAATCAATGAGTAGACTTTTCATATGAAAAGTTGACAACCACTTAAATCATCGTGTGCCATTTAATTTCTTATCGCTTATTTATTTTGCGATCACCCATTATTATTAATTTGTGTAACCAAAATTGGACCCCGATATTCGGCTTACATGCTAAAGTGCCAATTCGTAACAAATTGGTATCGAGCTATCGGGTTATTCTGGTATTTATTGAACTGATCAAGTTTGCTCTTTTGGATTTATTTTGAGCTTCCGGTTATCTCGACGGTTTCATATTTTACAGGTTGTACTTTCTATTTATTTAATATCGGGTTTTTTGTCACGCGTGCAAAATATGAAATTGAGAAATTCAATGGTAGAATGATTTGATTTACAGTACGAAGACGCGAGGCGCATTAGTTAAAAAGTGGCTCGTTAAGACACTCAAGGCAAGGATAAATTGCCGAAAAATTGACCTGATGAAGAAAAAGATGCATTGATGGAAAATGTTTTGAGTTCAATTCATTATCCTTGTCTCACGAGGTATTACGCGAGGTCATGGTGATGAGGAATCTCCTATTTGGGTTAAGGCGGCTTAAATTGGAGAATTTGTATACGACCAAGTTCGACTAGCCTGCTTATATTCAAGCTGCGTTTGTATACATTCTAACGTCGGAAGGTACACCCTTTGCACGATCATCTTGATGAATTTACTAAAATTATTCGTGATCCGAAAAATGGTGGTGTTAAGATTGATGACGAGGATCGTGCCTTAGTTCTATTATGTTCTTTACCTCATTCATTCGAGCATTTTGTTGATACTATGCTATATGGGCGAGACACTATTTCTTTAGAAGATGTCAAAACACTTTGAATTTCGAGAGTCAAGAAAAAAAGGTGTCTACAAGCAATAATGAAAATAGCAAAGTTGGTTTATTTGTCGAGGTAGAAATAAAGAAAAGACAAGTAATAGAAGCAAGTCTAGATCCAAATCTAGAAAAAGAAAAGATAAATGTAATTATTGCTCGAAGCGGCAACCTTTGGAAAGTAAATTGTCCTAAACTCAAAGGTAAAGGAAAATCCGCTGCACAACGTCTCTCGGTACTAATTATGTCGCGGTGTTGGAGAGTAGTTCCGTTCTGATGGTGAAAATGTTCTATCGCATCTATTGGTTCTCCCGGAGATGTTTGGATTCTTGATTTGGGTCGCACTCCTACCATACGTGTCTCTAAAGAGAGATTGGTTTGCTTCTTATCACCATTGATGGGTGTTGTCTCTGATGGGAAACAATATGTCCGCAAGGTTATCGGGTATTGGTACCGTCCGAATTAAGATGCTGATGGTATTGTTAGACTTTGAAAGATGTTCGCCATGTTCCATTTGAAAAAGAATTTGATATCTTTGGGTACTCTTGATTCACAAGGCTATAAGTATGTGAAATGGTGAGTTTTAAAAGTTAGTAAGGTGCTCATTGTTATTAAAGCGGCAAACGTCGCGTGGTCTCTATACGCTTGCAGAATTTACGGCAAGTGTATCGCTTCATCCTCGCTGATCAAGATCTCGAGACACTACTCGATTATGGCATACGCGGCTTGGGCATATAAGAGGCAGTGGATGTCTATTTTGAGCAAACGAGATTTGCTTGTGGTCGGAAAAGCGGGAAGCTTGATTTACGCGAGCGTTGTGTCTACGGAAAGCATCGTAGGGTCAAGTTCGCATAACCATCCATAAAACGAAAGGCATCATTGATTATATTCATTCAGATCTTTGGGATCCTTCGTGTTGTGTCTATGGAGTGGTGCCCCAGATATGTTGACTTTTATTGATGACTTCTCTCGTCATGTATGGGTGTATTTTTTTGAATAAGAATGATGCGTTCAAAATTTGTAAAATTCAAGGCTTGTATAGAAATCAAACAAGCAAGAAAATCAAGCATTTGAGAACTGATAATGGTTTGGAATTTTGTGATCGGTTTAATGAGTTCTATGAAAGAAATGGCATAGTGAGATACCACAGGCGTGCCATACACCACAAAGAAATGGAGTAGCAGAAACGTATGAATAGACTCTTAGAAAGAGCTCGTTGTATGCTTTCAAGCCGACTTTGATAAATCTTTTTTGGTCAAGCTTGTAACCATGCCTATTATTTGGTGAATCGGTCTCCATCAACGCAATTGAGTTGAAGACTCCGCTTCGAGGTATTCTTTTGGTACTCCCGCTAATTATTCTGATTTGGAAAGTTTTTGGTTGTCTCCGCTTTATGCTCATTTTTAATGATGGTAAACTTGAGCCTGTGGCATTGAAATGCATATTTTTTGGGGTATCCTTCGGGGTGAAAGGTTATAGATTATGGTGTGTTGAACCCAAGTCACCTAAATTTTTGATTAGCGTAGATGTTAAGTTTGATGAGTCTTCTATGTTGCAAAAGAAAAAAGAGTCTATCATTGCAGAGATAAAGACCACAAGAAAGTGAATGGAAGAGCGGAGCTTGAGAGTGGAGCTCCTAGTCAAGTACAAGAGGCACTTCGAGATCAACCATCCGTGGACGAGATGTGACGATTCTCGCTCATGATGTAGCAAAGAGCAACAACGAGCAACCATACTGATCGCTAGGGTAAAGGAATAAGAGAGATTAGACGCCCTCGCAGTGTGTTGAGATGCAGTACTTAGTTTCTTTTGCATTGTTTCAGGGCAGTAGTCTATCGAGGTACACGAACCTCTAGTTATCATTGGAAGTATCACTTGTGATGAGTCTCAGTTCGGTGATTGTTGCTATGAATGAAGAGATTGAATCACTTCATAAGAATCATACGGAATTGGTGAAACCGCCATGGTCGGAAGATTGTTGGAAACAAAGTGTCTTCAAGAAAGGAAGGCATACCCGAGGTTGACGACTAGGTTCAAGGCACGTGTTGTTGCAAAGGGCTATTGTCGAAGAAAGGTATTGACTTCAATGAAGTATTTTCTCTGTTGTGAAACATAGCTCTATTCGTGTTGCTTGCTACGGTTGCATTGTTTGACATGGAATTAGAACAAATTGATGTCAAGATGTACCTTTCTTACGGTGCGCTTGAAGAACAAATATATATGCATCAACCAGAGGGTTTGTTGTTCTGTAAGGAAGACCCTGTTTGTTTATTGAAAAAGTCTTTATATGGGGTTGAATCAATCTCCAAGGCGGGTATAAGCGGTTTGATTCTTTTTATGATTGATCATGGTTACTCTAGGAGTTGATTATGATAGTTGTGTTTATCATAAAAGATTCCATGATGGTTCATCGGTTATTTGTTGCTTTATGTTGATGACATGTTTATCGCTTTCTAAGAATAAGTCCGAGATTCAAATTAAAGTCTCACTAACGGTGAGTTTGAAATGAAAGATTTGGGCGTAAAATAAGAAAATTTTGGGCATGGAAATTTACAGGGATAGACAAACGGGCAAGCTTTATTTGACTCGAGAGAAAAGTTATATTGAAAAAGTTCTCAACGCTTTTGGCATGAAAGATTCTAAACCTGTGAGTACGCGGATTGGCTGCGCATTTCGTGCTTTCTTTGGATTTGTCACCATAGTCAAGAGAGGAGCGGTACATGTCTCAGGTTCCATATGCTAATGTCAGATTGGGAGTTTGATGTCTGGCGTATGACGCTACGGTTCGTCCCGCACATTTCACGCGATTAGTATACGCCAGATATACGGGTAATCCTGGTAAGCGTCATCGCGTTAAAGAAATGGATACTTCGGTATTTGAGAGGTACATCTAATTTTGGTTTGGTATATGATGGAAGTTATAATACCGGTCAGTGTTATTGGTTATGTTACGCGATTCGATTACTTTGGTGATCCGGATAGAAGAAGATCTCGACAGGTTATGTTTTCACTCTTTCATCGTTGTGCCATTAGTCGGAAGGTTACTTTACAATCTACGAGTTGCTTTGTCACGCATGCAGGCGTAATATACGGCAGTTAGGAGAAGCAAGTTGAAGCATTTGGTTTAGAGGTTTGGTTTGTGATTTGGGTTCTGAAGCAGATACTGTTGTATTTTGTGATAGTCAGAGTGCGATACATTTGACTAAGAATACTATGTATCATGAAAGAACCAAACATATCGATGTCAGATATCACTTTATTCGTGACATTGTCTCTCAGGGTGCTATTGTTGTTAATAAGATAGTCACTACAGAGAATCCAGCTGATATGTTGACCAAACCAATTCCATTTAACAAGTTCAAGCATTGCTTGGACTTGATTGGTATTTGCAAAAGATGATCACCCTTCGGGGTTTTGGACGATGGTTATTTGCTAATCCGAGGAATCTCATGTTTGAAGAATTTGTTTTCTGTTTTGAACCAAGGTGGAGATTTGTTAATTGTGGCCCAAAACAGTTTTTCAGCCCAAAGCCCACATTCAACATAAACCCTTGGCTCTTATATATATATTCATTTTGTTTCCCTTTGCTGCAAGGGTTAAAAAACAGCCACCAGAGAAAGAAAAGTCATGAAATAAAATAGAAAATAGAGAAGAGAAGAAGCAGCCTAAGGAAGAAGAAAACCACAGTAACTAACCAAGAGAAGCAGAGAAAATCACCAAGGACAAAACTGTTCATTTCAGCTGTCATTTGTAGTGTTTCTCTCATTTGTACGGTAATAATTGATTTAATAGCAAGTTTGTTAATTTATCTTGCTATATATATTACCAGTAAATTAGAGGGGATATTTTGTGGGTCGATTTTGGAATTTGGTATGATTTGTAAGCCTACGGAAATTGGTGTTTTGTATCTCCATTTTGATTATTAGTGGATTTTTCTCGGTGTGCCGTCGTCAGTGGAGTAGACTTTTCATATTGAAAAGTTGAACCACTTAAATCATTGTGTGCCATTTAATTTCTTACTGCTTATTTATTTTGCCGTTACCCATTATTATTAATTTATGTAACCAAAATTGGACCTGATATTCGCTTCCGCAAGTGCCAATTCGTAACGGTGAGTAAAGGCACATTTCTTAAACTCGAGCAAAAGTTCAAAGACAATAAATGCTTCACATGAGGGGACTAGGGAAACTGTATTTCTCAGTTCTTATGATTATCTTAATATCTTATATATATTGGATGGAACTTTTATCAAGTTCAAAACATAAATGTTACAATCTCATTCTAATTGGAAGGTCCATATCATATGATCTTCACTATCCTATAACGAACCCATGTTTAGATCAAACCGAAGATTCACTTGTGAGGTGCAAATAAGATGGATGAATAGGTACCAACTAAGCCAAATGAGTTTGATAACGCCACATTTATGTCTAAACGTTCCTTCTGGTTCCCCACAAGCAACTTCATGTCCTGCTCAGATTCATATGGCATTATATAACATGCAGTAAAGGAAAATAAATTGAAGATATTAAAAATGGGCATACCACGCCTTCATCTGGGTTCTCGAGATTGATGTTTGGGTGCACCCAACCGGTCTGTATTGCCTATATTGAAAAGGAAACCTAAGTTTGTAAACTCATAATATGCAGATCCTATATATGACGGTTAATCTTTCTTTTTATAGGAATTATACATGCATGTTTGTAAGAAAGTGAAGCTCTTGAAGAGTTTTTAAGTGAAGCAAAGACTACAATAATACCTTGACTGTGGCAACAGCTTCTACAGCACCTGAGGCTCCCATAAGGTGGCCAGTCATGGATTTGGTGGAGTTTACTCGTAGCTGCAAATAATAACCCAACATACTAAGTTGGAAGATTTGATCATTTGATAAATTATGTGGCCTCTTTTTTTTCTCTTATTTCTTTTTTACCTCTGGATTATGTCCAAAACAGTGTTTTATAGCTTGGTATTCTCTCAAATCACTTGGTGTTGATGCAGCATATGCATTTATGTAATTTACATCTTCTTTGGCTACACAAGCTTCAGCTAAGGTTTTCTCCATGCAAAGAATAGCTCCTCTTCCTTATTTCACATGCAAAATAAAATATTTAAAAAATAAATAGCATTTGGTATTATTTAAATCTGTGATTTGAAATGAAGTCTACTAAACGACAAGATGAATCACACACAAAACAAAATAAATACCACACCACAAAACTCTAACATCATGCATTGTGTATTCAAGCAAAAGCTTACATGCAAGCAATTGAAGACCAACTTCATTAAGAAATACCTAGTTCTCATATACAGGGAGGGGGAAAACTAATGAAGAAAGCTAAAATAAATCAAGCAAAGGCAAAGAAAGCTGTTAATTTATTACTTGAAAACTACCATCAAGATGGGGTTTAGTAGAGCGATAAGCGTCATATATGTAGCTTCCACCAAGAAACTCTGCATAGATAGTTGCACCTCTCCTCTATAACATCAATGAGAAAGAAAGAGAACACAAAGTAAGATTTAGAAACTTGACTATATTGTACTTTATTTACATACCCAAATATATAAATTGATATACTAATCTAAACCTTAGCATGTTCTAGCTCTTCCAACAGTAAAACTCCAGCTCCTTCTCCAAGGACAATACCATCACGATTCTGCTCAGATATTAAAAGTAACCACTTTAGATTAAAAATACGTAAAAATAATATTATTCTAACAGATATTTGACTCAGTCACATAAATCTTATATTCTATTGAATAACAGATTTACTAAAATGCATCTCAGTGAAGAAGTATTGTGAAGCAAGGGTTTTTGCAGCAAAAAAGATACAAATTTACAACTTATGTAGCCATTGTCTCATTATGTGATTGTAGTCACAAAAGGAAAGAAAGAAGAAAAAAAAAGTGAAATTTTCATTATTAGACTAAATAGTTCATTTTTGAGGATGTTAAGTTGTTGGTTGCCAATTCTCCCACAAATTTAAGCTCTTAGAAGATGGACCAACAATCATTTTAAACATTTAGTACTCCATTGTAATCTCTAATTATATACTATTTAAGTCAAATACTTGAAATTCAATAATTAATTAGTTACCAATTCTTAAAAGTTTAAGTTGTTGGGAGATATATCAACAATACTTTCGAATGTTCATACATTCGAATAGGCAAAACTAAATTTTAGAACAACTCAATAGAAAGGAAGCAGAAAGTGGGATGCAATACACTATCCCATGGACGTGAAGCTTTAGTTGGTTCATGGTTCCTCCTTGATAGTATTCTGGATGCACCTATACCTCCCAAGCCTGCACTTTTAATTAATTTCGAAACATTGATAAGATCACCGGTGGAAATATAAGCTAGTTTGGTTCACATCATGAATCTGTATGAGAGGAATAGTACCTCCAGGAACAATTGGTGCATCAGATCCTCCACAAAGCATCAGGTCCTACAAATCTTTACACATTAGATGAGAGTAGGGGTGATCAGCGGATCAAAACCGCTTGTATTTTACTGATTCGAATCCAATCTGATCCAAATCAGATTTGAAGATTTTCACCCCAAATCAGATTTGATGATATAATTAATCTCGAGCATATTGGATTTTTTTTTATCGTATAAATTCGGACTAATGTTAAAATTTATTTATAAATTATAGTTATATATAAAACACGATACATATATATAACATTTAAATTTTAAATTGGTAAATCTCTAACAATATTTATTATATATAGTTACGATTAAGAAAATCAAAAAAATAAGAAATATGCATGGATAATTATTAAATTATTATAGAAATTTAACATTTATATTTATTTTTAAACTAAAATAATAATTTCATATAATTTAGTAGGTATAATGTTTAAATATAATGCATTCAAATAAAATATGTATTTATTTATAATTGTAATAGTAATTAAGTCCAAATAAGATTACAACGGATTATAAAATCTGTCAATCTGAATCCGAATGTATTATTTACTTTTCAATCTTAATATTTTAATCTAAACCAATCTGAATCCGATAAATTAGATTGAATTTCTCAATTTAAACGAATTTATCATATTATTTTGTTAACTGAGAATTGACTTGGCCTCCCGGCAGAACTAAACATTCATATTCTCAAAAGTAAAAAAACTAACAGTGAAACAGAGTTGAATATGCTGATATACTCATGAGACTAAGAACATGATCTTACTGCTTCACCCTTGATTATATGATATGCTGCATTGAGAATACAGTAGTTACTAGTTGCACTAGCCGAAGTCAACGAGTAATTTGGCCCCATCCATCCCTGCAGATTAAAAATCATGAAAGAATATTGCAGTAAACTGTACCTATTTACGAACAATTTTAGTTTTCTAACTTACCAAATCCATTGCCAGTATAGCAGAACCCATATTGCTTGCTGAAAAAGGCACAGAGAATGGGTTCACCTTTCTATAGGAGTCCCTTAGTGCTTCTATTGTATCGGAAAAAACCTGAAATATATATGTATCATAGTATAGTTAGTACAATGATTTCCATGCTTTTTACCTTTATGAAAATTTCTAAAGGGTGACAATCGTGACGTTTTATCCATGTTTGTGTTATATTATCCTGTGGGGTTCGCGTGTAGTCGACACATGAAAAAATTTACTTTGTTTTTTTTTCATGCTACCTTATCGTGTTAAAAATTGCCATGCCTCTGAGGTTGGTTTATATATTGGTAAAAGAGAACTTCAGTTTCTTAAGCTGATCTATGGATGCAAATTAAACTTACTCCCATTGCTCCCAAAGCAGTGCCGATTATAACCCCGCCTTTTTTTTTGTCTAGCTCACTATTTACTTCTTCTGTTATCCCACCATCTTTCAGTGCTTTCTTACCAGCAGCAAGCAAGTAAATCATGAATTTATCTGCCCTTTTTGAAATCTTTGGTGAGACCCACTCCTCAGCCCGGAAAGACTTTATTTCTCCAGCAATTCTCTGAGAATAAGGAAACTAGGCTTAACAATTGAACACTACCTGCTATCACTCAAAATTAAGCAATAAGACTCTAAGAGAACAACATACTGTGGGGAATTTAGAACAATCAAAATTCTTTATATCACTGATGCCACTGACTCCTTCAAGGAGATTATTGTAGAAGACATCTGGATCATGACCTATTGGGGTTACCAAACCCATCCCTGTCACAACAACCCTCCTTCTCTCTGTTAGATGTTTCTTCTTATCCATGGTTACTTCATTAGATTCAACTACAACAACAGTTTTCCCTATAAGGATTAAGAATGGACAGATTGGTTAATAACAAGTGCATCAGCAACATACTTATTAGAAGGCATAGGAATGGCTTGTAACATTCTATAACTCCAAAAGATTCCAGGTTTAAATTCATCATGACATTGATAATAGAGAAAATTACTGACATTGTAGGGTACGTTCGGTTGGTGGTATTTTGCTTACAACTTCTAATGTTAGGAGTTGTAATTCCATGGAATGCATTTTTACAAGAAAGTTATAAAAATTTATCAATTCTTAATTTTTGGAAAATTAATAAATATATATTTTATCACTTTTCCTATAATAATATACCAAACATGATATTATAATTTATTTTTTTATACTTATCCCATAGCGACAATTGATGTAAACCGAACATGCCCTTAAATGGTCCATTGAATGCACACTTTGGCTCACACTAGAAAGAGGTAAAACCAAAAAGAAAACAATTCCTAAAGTATTTTCAATTCAAATATCAAATTGCTTCATGTGCATGGACAATTACCTGAGCAACCAGCACAGTTCATTCTCCTCCGTCTCTTAGTGATCAAAGCTGTCTGTGATCCAAAAAGCAAGCAATCATTCTCACCAAAAAAGGCCAAAGATGCATACAGCATTTTGCAATTGAAATAGTTCTTGCAATGATCTATAGATAGATAGGAGCTCATCAGATTTTCAATGCGAGATCCGTAGATTGATGATGTCAAATTAGAAGGTGCAAAACTACTATCTCCAAAGTTGCTATATCCTGATACCATATGCTTTTTTCTTCTTGGAAAAAACTTCAGTCTTCTTAGAGGCTGAAATGTAGAAGACGACTTTACTGAATGGTTTTTGTCACAAGTGACCGACATACATTCAGCTACAAGCCATGTACAAATAGGAGCAGCTGAAGTAGAAACCCCCATTTGTAGATATAATTAAGTTTAGACAAGCTATGTCAAAAGGAAATCAATGGATAATTTGATAGTTGAAATAACTTTCAAACAATCTGCAATTCTAGTATTACTTAGAGACCAAGAATGAACAGACTTTTGATGAAAAGAAGCCTGCAATCTACTAAAGATTGAAAAAAAGATTGTTTTTTTTGTTGTTGTTGTTGTTGTTGTTGTTGTAAATGAATTGATATAAGATTTAGAGAAAACATAAACTGAAAATAAAGAAAAGGGGAACTTCCATTTAATATAATTTAGGAAGATTTGCCTGCTAGAGAACAGTTTTGAGTTATCAATACTGACATAAGGAAAGCCAAAGTCCTGTTATATGCATGAGATGGATACTAATGTAGTCAAACTTTAAAATGATATTTAACAAGGCAATATATTTCTAGTCAAGTTTAGATCCTCAGTTGCACAGCTTTTTAAGTAAAATTCCTTTTGACGTGATTCATGAACATAAGAAGCATGGAATATGCAAATAACCAGAACCAGTATAATTTGCGTGTGGATAATTGAAACTTACCTAAACCTCAAACTTAGTCATAAGAGTCATGTTATTTCCTCTTCAGTGGAATTTTGTTACACTTAGTGGATATAATATTAAATTCGAATTTAAGCATCGAAAATTAAAGTTGTAACTGTAAAACATTGGGTTTAAAATATTAATATAAAAGTTGAGAAAATTGATAAAATATTAAAACCAATTAAGTCATACAGTCATCATGAAAAGAAAAACCATGGGAGTCGATTTGATGGGTTGTTTGGTGTCTGAACGTCTTGGCAAACGACATATATTATATGTTCACACAATTAGCATTTGCCTATGAATTGTATATTCATAAATCACCTTGAAGCCATGTAACTAAAAGTCTAAAACTATGAGTCTATGACACTATGCCACTTCATGTGAACTCAAGATGAATACTTGAGTCTTGAATTAATAAAAGAGAAAAAAAATAAGTTTAATCATATAATATAACTCATTTTTAGATGAAGTTTTATTTTTATTCTTTTCAGGCAATATACAATTTTTTTTAATAAAAAAAATATTTTTTAGTAGTTAAAATAAAACTAGTAGAATAACTATGTCATATAAAAATAGGAAAAAAAAAACTCACCGTGATTATAAACTAGCATGGGTAGAGAGAGAAGCTATTGAACTACCTAGGTATGAGATGGATATTTGTTCTATATAGGAAATGCTGTTGATCGTGAAATTGTAACCAAAAGAAAAGTGGCCGGTTTCTAATGTATACCTGAGGGACGGCTTGTAAGAATTTCAGTATCCTCTACAAATTCCTAAAAAAAAAAAAAATTGTCTCTTAACATATAATACAAGGTTTCCTATCATTTAAACTCTTTGGTTATTGTTTGAGAAATATCATCTTAAGTTTAAAGTTTAAGTTATGAAATTAATTAACCTAGAGAGATATAACAAGTAATTTTATTAATTTTACCTAACTAAAAATTATCGAGCAATCAGATGTAAAATCGTGTATAAATAATATAAAGCTAAAATAAAGACAAATATAACACGCGATATTTTAGATGGAAATAATATAAGCCACAATAATGAACTAATATGAAAAACACTAATCCATCGGACCATCTAAATATGCACTATAAAAAAATCAGTTCAATTACAAAGACAGATCTTAAACTACCCTTCACAGTTAATGCTCACAAAATAATCTACTTACGATCCTTCATTTTTTCACAGTCTCTACAAAGTAAGTGTACAAATTCGGACCAACGTTTCGATCTTCCGAGTCGCACGAGCAATCAAACCCATTCAATTAACACCTGAAAAGTTAACACAAATAACTGCTCATGAATGGTCTGCTCAAGCCAATAAGATCAAAAAGGTTATCTTTGAGTGGAAAAAAAATAAGAGGATCTAACCATTTCTTACGACTCTTTTTCAAATTTGATAAATGTGGGCCTACTATGCCAAAAGCGAGAGAAGTCCCATCTCTTTTTTTCCTTTTTTACATCTTATGTCCTTTTTGAATCATAAGAGAGATTTCAAGAAATGTCAGATCTATTCACTCTATCATTAACTGAGCCGAATCTGGTCTATTATAAATGATTTTCCTTTTCTATTGATTCCTAGGACTTAGTATTTCCAAAAAATCATTTCAATTTAGATTCTGATTTTGACGCCATGTTGCCACTCGGACTCGAACCGACCTAATCCCAAAAAGACTAAAAGAAAATCATGTATGATTCATAATAATTTTTTTCTGGTCTTGTCTAAATAAGGTCATGAAAAAAATTTGGATTTATCTATCTCTTTTTTACATATAATGGATTTTCCTGTACCTATACATGATTTTATTTTAGTTTTTTTGGGATTAGGTCAATTCGAGTCCAAGTGACGACATGGCGTCAAAATATGAATCTAATTTGAAAAAAGTAAAAGCGAAAAATATAAGGAAATCAAATAATATGTGTTTTAAAAATTAAACAAAAGGATTCGCAAATAAAAGTACTAATGTCATAACTAGTCCATAAATTGTAGCAATTCACTTGGTATCATCAAATGATACAAGTCAATAGTTCTTATGAATCTAATTCATTGAAATTTTGTGCCTAAGGCGATTTCAAATAAAAAAACTTCAATCATTTCAATTTCTTTGAAAGAAGAAAGGGATAGGTAATAGTTATCCTTAAATATTAATCCATATTTCCCATGAATCTCAATGACTGAGCATTAGAACTTGGCATGGTATTCAAATTGGAAATAGAATCCTTCATATTTATTCTATTTTTGTATTATTTTTCTTTTCTAAATTCTCTTAAAATTCAAGGATTAACCATTGTACTGAATCACAAATTCAAATAGAAACTACTTTCGAAGTAACAAAAAGAAAAGAAACAACTAGAGTTGGAAAGTCAGAGTCGAAATTTTCGATCAACCAAACAGTGGTGAATTCATTTTGCGCCTAGTGTCATATTCGGTGCATGATATCCATCTGGACTGCGTAGCACGGGATAATTTGTTTGGGCAAACATGTGGGTCTCACCCTGCACGTCGGCCTGTGCGATAGGTGGGCCCAACTCAACGCCGAGCAACGTGCACCTGAATACCCGTGTCAATTCTCTTTTGTCGCGTCTGGTCTCACGCTTCTCATCGTAGCCATTTATTTCCAAATCGAACGGTTGGTGTCGCACGTTGGTGATTCGCAACTTGCCTCCTTTTCCTGCACAAAAAATAAATTTTATTAATTTCAATTTAGCCTTCCAATTTAATTCAAATTAACTTTTAAACTTTCTTTAATTGCAATCAAGCCTTTTTCGACTTTAAATTCACTTTTATACTTTTGTTAATTACAATTAAGACCTTTTTTAATTCAAATTATATTTTAGACTTTTATTAATTACAATTAAGTACTTTTTAATTTAAATTATATTTTCAGACATAAATTTGTAATTAAGTATTTTTTCTATTCAAATTCTTTAATTTTTTTTAAAATATATTCCTTAACAAATAAAGTATAAATATTAATTTATTTCAATAAAATTAACTAAAAATATTAAGAACATAGCAATTATAATTAATAAAATAGATGAAAATAATTATATAAAATATAGTTATCAATATCATATTTTACTATGTGTATAAATTCAATTTTAACATGTTAAGAAATAAGTTTATACCTAAAGCCATCAAGTTGAAGCTTGGACATTTCTTTGACTTTGGATAACGGACATGAAAATGCACCTAAAAATTAGTTTACATTTAACATTTTGTTCATAAATATCGTAAATACTTATAAATTTTATATAGTTAATATGTTTTTAACAAGTGGTATCTAATTCCTTTGAGGTATCAATATTTGTTGAAAATCTTAAATACATGTTGTATGACTTTTATTATTATTAGTAGATGATCTTATCTCACTTCTATGTTTTTTCTATTTTTTAAAGAGTTAAAAGTCAACACAAATCTATTTCACCGTGTGTCACCTCTTTGTTACATGTACGATTTTCTTTAATATTTGGACACCTAAGGACTACGTGTAAAACTGACTTGGCCAAACTTTTAAACTTTGGGCATGAATTTTATCAAAAAGGTGTTATGTTATGTTGTTGAGTAGGCGTGAAATCACGGTTGGGTTCGGTTTTTACGAAAATTGTTTATCGAATCAACACGTGTTTAACAACAATTTTAAGAATAGAAGTAAATGTATGAAAAGTTGATTAGAGATTATTAGACCAATCTTTATAAGTGGATTTGATAAATACAGTTTTTAATTTGGAATTACTAAAATTTAAAATGAAAAAAAAATATTTTAATTTTGTTTATTAATTAATGTTTTGACTATGTTTATCAATTAATGTTTTTACTATGTTTATTACTTATCTTTTTTATTAAATTTTAATAATTGTAAGTCATGTTTTTATTTTTATTGGTATTTTCATATACAAAATATAGACTTTTTATTTTTACCTAGTGTATAATTATCTTTTATGTATGATTGATTACTAACGATTTAATATTGCGTATACTCAATAGATTTTACACTCCGTATGTATGCATAATATGCACATCAATTGAAAGGTTAGATCATGTATTTGGCATGTTTAAGTTTTGTGTTTGCATTATTATTAATTTCTTGTTTTTTAGTATTTGTGGAAAATTTTAAACAAAAAACAGCTAGCTAGTTTTGCAACTTGCCAAGTACTTTCCAACGTCCCTCGCTAAATGGTTGGCAATGTATTGTGTCCATTACCCTTGTTGAGGGTGGCTATTATCCTTGTTGAGCTTGTTAGCAAGAGCTCATCATAGTGGTCAAAAAATTGGTAGCAAGCTCTACTAAACTTGAAAATTTTTCCATAAATTTTCCCAAATTTTGTGTTTTAAAAATTAATTAGAAAATATGAAAAAAACATCTAACAGTTTGAAAGCTAGAGCTTTTAGAAAAAATGTTTTGTAGTTCTGTATCAATGATACGTTGAGTGTGGCTTCGTATTAGTGATACATTAAGAGATTTTGTAAAAACTTATTTTCTTGTGGGTTTAATTAAAATTGGATTAAACACCAAAACATAATTTTATTTAGATACATATGCATGAGATTTTTCATTACGCTAGATTCTTCATTATACTAAGACGTAGGTGATTATGCCACTTCACATGATGATGGAGCTTCAAAAGAAAGCTAGATTCATTTGGATTGTGGTTACGGTAGATAAAACAGTTAAGCACGGTGCTCCAACTGATAAATGTATAGGTGTTTAATTATTTAGTTGTGAACTGTTGATTTTTTATTTAGTGAATTGCTTGCTACCGAGTAGGTTCCTTAAGCAACCCATAAATGTTACTACATAGGTATTGGATTCTACGTGAGTTTACCATATTATATTGTTTTGTAATATAGAAATGACATGTATCAATTCTCCCCAAAGTTTAAACTTGTGGGAGGTGAGCCTTTAACTAATTTATACTTTTTAACATTTCCCCTAAAGTGTGAGCTACTTTATCTTTATAAATAACCATCATTTAAACTTTCCTCAAGATTGGGTTTTTTTGTCTTTTTGCAAGGCTTATCAAACTTGATAATTTTAACTGACATTAGGGGTTGTCACATGGATTCGATCCTAGGAATCAAACTACTCATAAGTTATACCATGTTGTTTGCAAAACTTAGCATATCTTAAGTTTTCAAGTTCCTTTGATCATTCATTTGTCTCATTACATTTGTTATTTTGTTATTTGTTTCAATCTACACTTTAAGAAAAAATAAACTAAATAAATCGAATGCATTAGATTTATCTTTCAAGAATCCAACCCATTCAAAGCGAGAAAAAATATCAACATTAAAAGTGAGTTTGGTTGCTAAGTTGGCATAGTTCACAAAAGGTTTTTTTTTAGTTTAGAAAGTATAGGTAAACCACACACAAATTCTTTTTGCTCAAATTAACAAGATCTTTAAAGTTGATATGTCTCATCTTTTGATACCACAATGAAATAGAATGATCATTAGCTAAATTATAAGTAGTAGTACTAGAGCATGTATCAATACACTCACCTTTTGGTTCTCTTATATTACAATGATTATTGGTAAATTTTACACTATAAATTTTGTCACAAACTTGACTTATGTTTATTAGGTTGGATTTAAGTCCATCAATATAGAGTACATCATCCAACCTAGGCATACCATCAATCTGAATTGTACCTATGCCAATAATTCTTGATTTATTTCTATCACCAAAAGTAACTATTCCTTCATTATATTTTTCAAAAAATTTGAAAAGAGAATGATCATGAGTCATATGTCTAGAACAACCACTATCAAATTACCATGCAGTAGAGAATTTAGCTTTAAATGGAATATGGGATACAAAATAATTTAAATTAGATTTTTTCAATCCAAAATTTTCAAGTTTTTTGAATCATGTGCTTGTTTCTAAAAGCATAAATGTTAATTTTTGAATAGGATGTATGCAGATTATCAACATAGTTATAAGTCATCAATAATATACATCTAGGTCTAATATGTCCCTTTCTATCATAGTTATAGCATATATGAATAAATTTAGAAGCAGATGCATAAGATATATGTGTTGTGTTTGAAGTTTAGGGATCAAAAGGTGTTACAACCAAAGTTGATTTTGAAGAGGTTGGTGTAGTGAACTCATCTACATATCCTAATCCTCTCTTGTCTCCAAAAAGCTTTCCATAATTTAGAATCTTCTTCAATCTTTCAGCTCCAATTGTTAACCTTTTTACATCTTCCATGGATTATTTGAGCTCTTCCACCAATTTTCCTTTATCTATAGACAACTTGTTATTTTATTCTTTGAAACCTACAAGACTCAGATTCAAAGCGTTATTCTATTCTTGCAAAATATTCTTTTCTTCTTTTAATTTATTTGAAATGCTTTCATATGTCTCATGTTGCTCATTTAGACTTTTTATTTTTACTCTTAAATGAATATTCTTTTCTATAGCTCTAGCACATTTAAAAAATAATTCTTTCCAACTTAACATTAAATTTAGAAAGAAAAGAAGACTCAATTTTCTCAAAATCTAAGCTATCACCGTTAATAAAGTAATCCATAACAATGTCCTAGGAACACTAAATGTATCTAGTGGCTAGCTTTGATACCAAGTGAAAGTTCTATTTAGTTACGGATCTAATTAGCTAAAGGTGGTGAATAGATAATTAACGAAGTTAAGACAAATTAAAATATTTGCAAACAATTAGGGATACAATCGGGTGTAAATAAAATAATGCAGAAATATAAAACAACACTCGAGATTTTTAAGTGAAAATAACTAGGTCACACTAATGACTTAAAAGGAAAACCACTGGTCTACCAGTCTAACTAATTATCCACTATGAAAATAATGTTCAATTACAATGCTAGGACTCAAACTACACACCAAGGTAATACCCCACGTAATCTACTTACAAGCCTTTGATTTCTTTCATAATCTCTATAAATAAGGTGTTCAGATCGGGACCAACGTTCCTACAACTTGAGTCACATAAGCAATAGAACCCGTTCAACCAAATTATGAAACATTGACACAATAACACAAGTGTAAATATGTTTCCTAGAGTAGATTCAATAATGAATAACTCTAATTAGATGATTTAATAATATATTAGATAAATCAAAATCAACTAGAAACCCTATAACAATCAGTTTAAGCACAATCACAGATATTATAGGCTTGTTAATCAATCAAATACAACCATAAAATATTTGATAAATTAACTATATGAAAAAGACTACTTGAATAGCTTTCACAAAACAAGAGAGAGAGATTAAGATTAAGAGAATATTCTCTTGTGTGGTTAATAAAATGAGGACAATATAGTAATAAATCAATTCAATTCGATCGATCTAATATATGTTCGATCGATCGAACACATAGTTCGATCGATCGCTTAATCGATTGATCCAATACTACGATCAAAACATGCTCGATCGATCTAGTCAATTCTCGATCGATTTGGTCAATAAAAAATTAATTTATGACTTTTTAAATTGAGTAGATCGATTTTAGACATGTCTCGATCAATCGAGTAACCTAAATTCAAAATGTTCTTAAGTGTCTAATATGAAATCTAGTATGCATAAAAACATAGACGTACCTTATATGTGTTCATTGGAGCTCAATAGTTTCTTTGGCTTGAAATAATTTTGAAAGACAAACCTAGAAACTAAAATTACATTTGTATGTTTTGTTTACGAATATCGTCAACACTTAAATAAACTTTACACCATATGCTTTTATGGAACTGTTGCTGAAGAAGCAACATCCTAGACGAATAGGAACCCAGGGAGATGCTTTTATGGTTGCGCAGAGGTGGGGTTAAATTTGGGTGATTTTGACCTAATTTATTTTATATTCATTTGGGTGATTTAGACCTAAAATTGTTTTTTTTTGTTATAGTAGAGGCGTCAATGGAAAAATGCAAGAGGAATAAGTGGAGCACATGGGTGTTTGTTCTTCATGTTACGTGATCCTCCAGTTCATACCATGAATGCTCGAGTAATTAATGGGCTTCTTGCTCGATTTAAAGCACAACATGATGAAATTCAAGCACAATAATAGAAAATAACAAAGTTAAAGAAAACTATAAAAAAAACTATGATCTCATTTGAAGTTATTGTATTATTTGTTATCTATTTTAATTATACAGGTCTAGAGTAGTTGTAAATTGATGCTACTTTGGAATTAAGTTAAGCTATTCTTCTAAAAAAATTGTATGGTGTTGTTTTTGTTGGAATTATGTCATTCCATTTTGTTTTTGTTGTATGATGTTATTTTCATTATAGTGGTTTTGGCTCGAGATAATGTATCAGTTCTTAGAAAAGGAATATGGTATGGATATTATTTTTGAACCTCTTTACAAAGTTATTAGTACAAATTTATACATAACTTTTTTGTTTTTTCTTATGCTCATGGTCTTTATAGCTTCTACCTCAAGCAGTTCGATGAAAAATCTGATCTAGATACTTATTTTCATATTTGGTAATTTTGTACTTATGCAAGAAAAAAAATCTATCAATACAACTCATTCATAATCCCTTTCAACCTGTTTATCTACAGACATGTTCATATATGGAAATTCAATTACAGAATTTCAAAAAATTCCTTATAATTGTTTAAATTAAATACAATTTACTTTAACAATCTCATACAATTTGATCGTACAATAAGTTCATAATATAATTTCAATATCAAAATACAGTCAAAAAAATACATCAAAAATAATAAGCTTTATAATTGAAATATCACCGTCTCAAAAAATATTTGGTATTCATTTTAACATGACAACTTAACATATTAGGTAGTATTAATTGTAACTTTTCCCTTTGTTTTTAGGGGGACTAATGACACACTTTATATTATGTGCTATCCTTGAAGTTATTGTCTTTATTTTGTCTCTCCAAATTATCAAATTGTGTCCAAACTTGGACCTATAAAGTTTACATGTAACGTATTTTAATAAAAGCATTTCAAATAAATATCAAAGACTATAAAAGAAAATATTTATCAAGATATATATATATCTTATTTCTCAAAATTTGAATTGTTATGATTATCTAACCTTAACTCTTTCTTTGATTTTTTTCAATTTAATCAATTCTTTACCATGCTTAGTTTCATAATATTTTATAGTTTTTCTTACTACATGCACATTAGTAAATATCATGCCAATTCGCTAGTAAACTTTGTCCATTGAAATATCTTTAATGTAGTAGATTTTAAGATCATCATATCATTGTCATCACTAATAGACTTCAAAAATTTAACATCCTATATGACTCACTTTCATTGTTTGAAATTCTCTCATCATTAATTGGAAGATTAAATTGTAATCTATCACCTTCAAACTCATTTGTATCTAACTTCTTACACCTCTTCATTTCCATTGGTATCATTTAATATGTTAATATAAAATGTCATGCATTATAATATATTCTTATATCATTGGCATCCTTATCATTTGAATTATCTTTAACCCATTATTATCATAAGCTCTAGAAATTCTAAACTAAATAAACATTCTCAAAATTCAACCCTAAACAAATGACTAATTCATTAAATATAGAAAAATCCAAATTATTTACATTACAATAGTCAACATATTTATTTTCGCCGTTTGAATATGAAATTATATTTACATAATATAAAACTCTCACCTACGTGTAACTTCATGAAGAAATAATCCATATTATGTGTTTTTAAAATAATTCATACTTGATTATGGTCAAAATGCATATTAAATCATACATATGCAAATTAACGCATATAATATTCTTTATTGCAACTAAATTTTAAGAGAATTTTAAGTCTTTAGTAAAGGAGAGAAATACATCATCAAACAAGATAAAAGGACATGGAAGTACCTTTTAAGTTCTTAAAATATCATTTTTGTATGTTGACTTTATTATATTAAATAAAATCCAAATGTAATTTCTATTCAACTTAATTGTTGGTAAAAATTTGCTAAAAGTTATTTGCTATTTAAAAACAAACCGTTACATTCAATACACTTTAATTTATTAGGAAAATCTTTATGAAAAACAAACAACATTTTTATGTCCTATTCTTTAGGACCACAACAAAACAAAAGTATTAAAAAAACATCAATTTTTTGTTTCAACTGATATAACAAATTAAGACACCAACGAGTGAGACATACCATATATTGGTAGGTTACCCAACGCAAGACAAATCTATTCACTCTAATCAACGCAAGACAAAAGTTTGATTGATTTGATAGCAAGTATTGCATCTATGAAGAATTTATGCTCTTTATATTCAACGTGAATATGAAGTATTGGATTATTCTTAATTTTACAATTATTTATTTAAAAAAATTTACATGATGAATCATTTTTAAAATTTATCTCTTTTATTTTTTATAAATCTAATTTTATCTTTTAAAATTTTCATAAATCTATCTATTATTGTTTAAAATTTATTAAACCAAAATTTATATCTTATTATATTTATAACCATTTATTTCTTCTTATATTCATTATAAATGATATTGTTTTTTTTAATATTTGAATAATTAACTTATATTTGATATATGTAAATAAAAATTATCCCATTAACTATATTGAATGAATGTATAAATTATGTTTAATTTAATTTTTTTTATGGAATCAATTAATACTATTAAAAAATATATTATAAAAGCAATAAAGTTTTTTTTGAAATTTATATGATTAAATATTAATGAAAAAGTTAAATAAAAATTGAAATATATTTATTATAAATAAATAATAAACTTTCTTAAAAAAAAGTAAAAAAAATATACTACACCATATAATGTTATCGTATTGTTTTTTTTTTAATTTATCAATTTAAAATATGTAATATACCACATTAAATAACATTTTAATTTTTTAAAAAAATAAATAAATAAATAAAATATTTCGGATCGAGTCATGGATATTTATTGATCCATAAATTAATATATGATTTGATTCAAATGATCTACAGATCAAAACAGATCCGATCAGACTAAATCTTTTAAAAAAGATATCAGATCGAATCACAAATTTAATTTTACCTACAATTAAAAAATGAATATTATTTTAAGATCAAAGGATATCGGCAATGTTAACCTAACGTTCTGTTTTTCTTTCTGCTCGATACTCTTTTAAGATCATATCTGTCCGGGAAAATAGTGAAAAAGAGAGAACCTTGTAAATGAAAATTGTGACAATTTCTGGTACTAGGAGTCTGGGTCTCATACGCCTCCATGACCAATTTGTAAAGAGGCAGAGACAGAGGAGGTCACCTCTGCCACTTCTCCCAAAACTTTCAACAGAATTTTCTCAATCTAAAAAGGGAAACAAAGTAGAAGCTGAAAAACTGAAAATATCACAGAATAAGCTGGTTCAAGCAACCATACCCTTCCTCTGTTTAGAATTGTTGGTTTTGCCTTTGCGGTCCCAAATTGGAGTTGTCTCAATAAGCTTATGGGGAACAAGCCTACTTTCCCGCTTTGTGAGCTTGCGGAAATTGTTGACTTTCAATCTGGCTATCTCGGCCTCCTCTTCGGGGGTAGTTTCTCGTATTACAACTGTCAGCCGGCATTCTGGTCTTTCTCTAATTCCACATTTTCCTTTAGCATGATAAGAAACTCTCTTTTTAAATAATCCTTTACCAACAAAAGCCTCAGCTGCACACAAAAAGAGAATTCAAATAAGCAGAGCTCTGGGAGGAAGACGAGGGGGGAGGGGAGAGCAAAGCTTCATTTTCACTATGTACCAACAAGGAGACGATCTGGATCAAGCCCATGATTATGAGTTGCATTTGCTCGGGCCGAATGAATAACCTGTATAAAGAAGCTTCTCCATTAACATACGAATGAGTTGAATCAAGCAAGCTCGTTAGCAAAAAGGGAAAAAGAATCAGCCTTTTGAAAGTCTTTGAAAAAACCAAAGGATAGTCCTTGTACCACCTGATAAACAGTCTTTGAAGCTCGTTTCACTGTCACTTGCAACTGCAACAGTGCATCTTCAACACGCATACCACGAACCAAAGCAGCAACCAAGTTGATCTTCTTAGGACTCTGCAAGCAGCAAGCTAGAATTAATAGCTGTGAAAGAAAAAAAAGCGGTAGTCGAAAGCAACATGATAATTATACCCATAAATGATAATTATACCCATAAAGCAGCCAATAAGGTGTTGACTGTATTACATTAGAATCTAAAGAACAATTCCATATTGGTTAGTGTTAGGATATACTCGTGGACCCGTAGCTTTTATACAGTAGGGGGTCCTTAGACTCCTCCTCCGAACTGAACTACGCCGAGTTCCTTTCGCCTTCCTCAAGCCTCGAACCTGGGACCTAACCCTTTAGTACCTCAGGTTCTTAGAGGTCACGTCTCAATTGGTACCAACCTCTAAGAACCTGAGGTACTTAAGGGCTAGGTTCCAAGTTCGAGGCTTGAGAAAGACGAAAGGAACTCGGCGTAGCTCAGTTTGGAGGAGGAGTCTAAAGACCCCCCTGTTGTATAAAAGCTACGGATCCACGAGTATATCCTAACAGTTAGAATTTCATTTTTTCAGAATATCTTATGCAAAATATTATATGTAACGTCATAAAAGCAAACAAATGCATGAAATATTAATAGTTGATTTTTTCCTATATTTTATGCCAGCTATAAATCAGAACAATGTAGCCCTTCTCACACTGCAAAAAAAGGCTTCTGCCACTATGATCCCAATCTCATTAATTTGCTTACAGTATTCCTCCTCATTGTAAAGGGGATATTTTTAGATCCCAACTCATTATAAAGGGGATATTTTTAGATCCCAAAATATATTGGCTGCTTATTATATCATTGGGGATATTTTTACATACCATATATATTATCGAGGTTAAGATGCACCACTGGATTCTAAACTTTAACTAAATTCACACATATATTCCCAAACTTTAACTAAATTCACACAAATCTCCAAACTTTATTGACTGCTCATTATATCAATGGGGATATTTTTACATCCCATATATACTATCAAGGCTAGGGTGCACCACCGGTCCCCAAACTTTTATTAAATTCGCACATAAGTCCCCAAACCTTTAAAACTTAACACAGGATCCTAAACTTTTAAATCTTACAATTTAATCACAAATTTCTAAAATTTCACATAGATTCTAACTTGATTACTAAAATACATATTTGTAAATCAAAAATTTACGATCTATATGTGAAGTTATAAAAATTTGGAGACTAAATTGTATGATTTAAAAGTTTAAAAACCTATGTATGAAGTTTTAAAAGGTTGTGAACTAAATCGTAAATTCTAAAGTTTGGAGACCTATGTATGAATTTAACTAAATTTTGGGAACTAATGATACACTTTAAACTATTATCAAAAGAATTCATTTTCTTTTACCATAAAAGGTTTTCAGAGTGACATCTATTATGAAAACAAATCTAGATGGAACATAAAGTTATGTAATGGCAATCCAAATGACCCAGAATTTGCCAATATTTGCCAAATGGCAAGACGGTTTACATACTTAAGCCTATTAAAATATAATGAATGCATTATATGCAATAACCGTAGCCTCCGCTACCTGTTTAATGCCCTTCAAGATGGCTTGAACTTTTGAAGGCTTCGAAAGAACTTTCTGACTCTGCTCTTCATTTTTCCCACTACTTACTGCCAGAACAGGAGTCAATGGAGACCGAACGGGTTCTTCAATGGATGAATCTACTAGTAACTTCCTTGAACTGGAAAAACCCTGTGGCAATCAAAGGCAAGACGTATTAAGACATTAAAACAAAGAAACGGCTAGAAGCAATGTCTTACACAGTTTATGTCTGCCAATTTCTTACAATTTCTACAAGAATGACGGTTGGATAACAAAGAAATACCACTAGAGGACACAAAGTTACATAATTTATATCATGCAGAGGATGAATGGACTGTGTTGGCATTTGACTGCCTGATAACACAAAATACATGTGATTGTGGTGACTAGATATTTATGAACAGGAGGCCACCAAATACCACAAGTGTCTTATGCTAAAAGAAATTCAATCCAAACAAACTTATCGACATATATAGATGGATGCCAGTAATAGAAGTTAGATGCATATTTACATTATCTTTTCTTTTCTTTTTTCTTTTTTCTTTTTTTTCCTTCAAAAAATATGTTTCCTCTTCATGTGACTGTTACATTCTAAAAATCAGTACTCGATGCATATATTATGCTCATATGTCCAATATATATATATAATGTAAATAAGGTGTCCTACAGAGGAAAAAGTGCATGTTAGGCTGTTAGCAACATTGGAATTCAATTATGTATAACAGATGACTAATTATATTGCCCATTGTTTCCTGCTTGAAAATTTTGAGAATTCGATACCAGTGCAAAAAATTTGACAGGAAACTTGCTTTTGATTAATAAAACAACCGTAACTAAATACACAAAAAAGAATAGTCAGCATTACCAGCTGCTGAATATACTGATAATAATAAGGCGTTGAAATGGCTGAAGAAAGTGGGTTCAAAAGCCTCTGCAAATAAGGTTCCCTGGCTAAAAATGTTTGAGAAAACATATGGTAAGAACATTTTCATTCATATATATGGTTCTGCAATATCCAATGTGTAAATTGATAAAGACACAGACCTGCGGTAAAAGATGACTTAAAGTAAGACGAAGATAAATTGGTTGATTGACTGTAAGTATGTTCCACTCTTTTCCCAACATGACGAATTATACATTGTATATGCCTCTGCCATCCAACCATGGCTTTTAAATGCTATCAAGCTACAAGATATCAAATTCCTAACAGAAAATTAGTGGATTGCTAAATTGAAATGTAGAGAGAGAGAGAGAGAGAGCAAGAAAGTAGGAGAAAGTTTGAAAGTAGAAATACATAAATACTTCAACAAACAAAAGCGTACCCACAATATATGAAGCATAGGAAACAAAAAGTAAAATTTTGACCACATGTCAAGATCATGTAAGTGGGGATTAGAGATAATGAGGATCTAATCGTAGAAAAACCACAACAGAAAACAACGATACGTAACAAAGAATAATGGCAAAATATCAAATAAAAATTGATGATTACGTCTAATATTATGCTTTTTAACTGCTAGTTAATCAGAAATAAATCTCGATACCACAACTCCTGGATTTAGAGAGACAAATAATAAAGAAGATACAATTGAGTATAAGTGGGTTTTTTCTTAATTGTACAAGGTATGTAATGAGAAGTAGAAGTATTGGTGCGATAAGGCTCGTATTGAGTGGCTACAGAAGAGTAATAGAAACAGCGTAATACGACTTACTTTCATGCGTTTGTGACAGAGAGTCACCACAGTGTTTTTGTTTCTGATTTGGAAGACTCTTCTAGTAATTGAATGACGAAGACAAAGGACATTGAATGTATTTCTATGGAATATTTTGGTCAACTTTTTAAGTCATCTGGGGTTTGGTTCACTTTTGGAATGTGTCCACCAAAAGGTTACTATTTCCCATAATCAGCATCTTACTCGGCTAGTGAGTTCAAAGGAAATCCCTCATGCAATATTTCAAATACATCCTTCTAAGGCACCAGGACCTGATGGTATGTCGTCGCGTTTCTTTCAAAAATACTATAATTTTATTTCTAATAGTATTATTCATGCGGTTAAATGTTTTTTTCCACTATGGCACTCTTTTGACTGCGTTGAATTATACTCAAATTGTTTTATTCCCAAAAGTTGAAGCATCAAAGTCTATGTCTCAGTTACGGTCAATAAGTTTGTGTAATGTATTGTGTAAAATTATCTCTAAAATTCTTACAAATCAGTTGGGTGAAGTGATTTTAGGAATCATTAGTGTTAAACAAAGTGCTTTTATTCTTGATCGGTTCATTACAGATAACATCTTGGTGGCACATGAATTACTTCATTCTCTTCGAAGCAGGCTAAAAGGTAAGCAACATCATATGGCCTTGAAGCTTGACAGGAGCAAGGCCTATGATAGGTTGAGTTGAGTTTCTTGAAGGAAATGATGGCAAAAATGGGTTTTGATGACCGTTGGATTAGTTAGATCAAGATATGTGTGCCTCAGACACTTAATCATGTGTCATTAATTGAAGAATTCAGGGATGAGATGAAAAATTGAGCGAAACTGAATACTTTACTTTCATCTGATTTTCAATTGTGTCTACAGCATTATAAATAGGATTAGTAATAAATTTAGACCACTAATCTAGGGATACATTTGATACACTTCCTACAATTAGTTTATACAGAAAAAGAAACTAAATCCTAAGGAATTAATTAGTCAACTAGGCAATTCTCTTATTTATAACTTAGTAAATGTATACTGATTTTTGAGAATAAATCTCAAAAATTCTACACTTCCTTTCAAGTTGGGTGATATATATTAATTATTCCCAACTTGTAACTTAGTTCTTCAAAGATGATTCGAAGTAATGCTTTGGTGAGAACATCTGTAATTTGATGACGAGTAGATGTATATAGAAGGTCCACAAGTTTAACATCTAACTTCTCTTTAATGAAATGACGATCAATTTCTACATGTTTGGTTCGATCATGATGAACTAGGTTTCTTGCAACTCTTATTGCAACTTGATTATCACAATGCATGCTAATGGGTTCAATAGTTGTGAAGCTAATGGGTTCAATAGTTGTGAAGTCCAGTAGTCTTTTTAACCACACTCCTTCGCAAATCCCATAAGTCGTAGCTCTGAATTCAGCTTCTGCACTACTTCAAGCAATTATTGATTGTTTCTTACTTCGCCAAGTTACGAGATTCCCCCACACTTGATTGTTTCTTACATCTGTAATTTGATGACGAGTAGATGTATATAGGTCCACAAGTTTACCATCTAACTTCTCTTTAATGAAATGACGATCAATTTCTACATGTTTGGTTCGGTCATGATGAACTAGGTTTCTTGCAATTCTTATTACAGCTTGATTATCACAATGCATGCTAATGGGTTCAATAGTTGTGAAGTCCAGTAGTCTTTTTAACCACACTCCTTCACAAATCCCATAAGTCGTAGCTCTGAATTCAGCTTTTACACTACTTCAAGCAATTATTGATTGTTTCTTACTTCGCCAAGTTACGAGATTCCCCCACACTAATGTACAATACCCAGTCGTAGATCTGCGATCCATTATAGAGCCTACCTAATCAGCATCTGCAAAAAACTTCAATTTTCCTGGTGGAATTCTTACTTAGGTACAATCCTTTTCTCGGTGCCATCTTGAGATACCTGAGTATACAATAGACGGTCACCATGTGTTCTTCAATAGGACCGTTCATAAATTGACTTTTAACACTCATTTAAAAACCAATATCTGGTCTAATATGGGATAAGTAAATGAGTTTTCCCACTAATCTTTGATGACGGCCTTTGTCCATTAGTGCACTGTTTTCTTTAATTTCAAGTTTTACTGCAGAGTCCATCGAAGTTTCTGCTGGTTTACACCCCATCATTCCAGTTTCCTTGAGAAGATTAAGTACATATATTCTTTAAGATATAGAGATGCCTTTTTTTGTTTTGACTACTTCTATTCCTAGGAAATATTTGAGATTTCCTAGATCTTTGATCTCAAATTCTATGGCTAGGAACTCTTTGAGTTTAGTCATCTCAATTGTAGAATTACCTGTCAAAACAATATCATCTACATACACAATTAGGATAACTATTCTGTCATTGGAAAAATGCTTGACGAAAAGGGTGTAATCTGCTTGGCATTGATTGTACCCATATATCTTTAGAACTTTAAAAACCTATCGAACCAGGCACGTAGAGATTGCTTCAATCCATATAAGGATTTCATAAGTTTGTAGACTCTATAGTTATAGCAGGAGATTTAATTATAGGAGGAATGTCCATTAGACTTCTTCGAGATCACTGTTGAGGTATGCATTCTTGACATCTAATTAGTAGAGGTCAATCCAAGTTAGATGCCAAAGAGAGAAGAACACGAACATTGTTGAACTTTGCTACATATGATAACGTTTCTTGATAATCAATCCCATATGCTTGAATGAATCCCTTAGTCACAAGAAAAGGCTAGAATCCTTCTACATTTCCATCTGCTTCGTGTTTGACTGTAAAGATCCACTTACACCCAACAGCTCGTTTTTCTGGTGGTTGTTTTGTGACCTCCCAAGTCTTGTTTTTCTCTAAGATATTAAGTTTTTCAAGAATAGTTGTCTTCCTGACAGGTACTTGAATAGCTTCATGAATGAAATTGAGAATCTGTATCTGATCAAGGTTACTAATAAAAGCCTTATAACCTAGTGAGAGACTTTTATAGGAAACAAAGTTGTAGATGGGGTGGTTTGTAGAAGACCTTACACCTTTTTCTTACAGCAATTGATAAATTCAAATCATCAGGAGGCAGCTCAATAATAGAAAATTCAGTTATGTTACCTTGTGAAATGTCAAAATGGCATGTACTCAAGTTGGACTCCTATACTGGCTCAAGATATGTTCGGCTCTCCATTCCCTCATAAGTTTTTCTCCTAGTGTAGACAAGAAGATCATTGTTTGAGACTGAGAATTTTGAAGATCTGTTGACAAAGGAGTTAAGGGTTCACTGGGATTATTGTAAGCATTTGTTTGAGATATTGATTCACTCTCGAGAATTTAAGGGATATGATTTGAGACAAAATTTGTGGGAATCACTATTTGTTCGCATAAAGGTGATGATCGAGTGATAATGCAATTCCAAAGCTGGTATTCATGGCTTATGTTCTCTCCCTGAATGGCAAGTTTGGGATAGTATGGATTTTGTTCAAAAAACGTGGCATCCATTGTATTGTAGAACCGCCTTGTGATAGGAGAAAAGCATTTGTATATTTTCTGATCTGATGAATACCCTAGGAATATGCATTTGATGGCTCTAGGATCAAGTTTACCTCTATGACGTACATAGACATAAGCAGAACATCCGAATATTTTAAGGGAAATGTTGGACACGATTCTAGAGTGTAGGTATGACTCAAGAAGAATGCTGATAGATATTTTGAAAGTTAGGACACGAGAAGGCATCCTATTGATAAGTAGTCGTAAGGACAGCTTTCCCTCATAAATGTTTAAAGACATGCGTTGTGAACATGAGATGTCTAGCTACCTCGAAAAGATGTCTATTTTTCCTTTCAATCACCCAATTTTATTGAGGTGTGTCAACACAAGAGGTTAGATGGACAATTCCATGACTTCACAAATAATCACTAAGAATTGAAGCAAAGTATTCACGAGCAGTGTCAGTTTTTAACACTTGGATCTTTGTTTGAAATTGGGTTTGAACCATGGTATGGAAATTTTTAAATATCTAACTTGCTTCAGATTTTTCTTTCATGATATATAACCGAGTGATTCGAATATGATTATCTAAAAATGAAATAAACCAACGTGACCCTGTTATGTTTTTGATTCGAGAAGGTCCCCAAATATCAGTGAATTAGTGAGAAAGGATGTGATTTTTTATATGGAAGATTGGGATATGAATTTCTAACATGTTTTGAAAATTGACATACTTCATGTTGAAAATCCTTTGAATTTTTATTTAAGAATAATGAAGGGAAATTTTTTTCCAAATACAAGAAATTAGAATGACCTAGGCGATAGTGATTCAACATGATTTCACCGCCATTATTGGACTTAAGATTTAATAAAGCTTTATTCTGATACTAAACCTCAAACACAACTTGGAGGACTTGTCTTTCTGAAAGGTCTTTACCTTTGAAAAGATAGGGTTCCGAGCTCTATTTAGTATTGTCAATCATCTTCCCCGAATCCAAGTCCTAAAATTCACATAGATTATGAAAAAATTTAACCACACAAATTTTATCACGAATGAGCTTAATAATTGATAAGAGATTACAATTAAGGGTTGGAACAAGGACAAAATTGAGAATAAAGAATTTGAATTTTTTGCTTAACCAATCCCTGTTACTTTTGATACAAATTCATCTACAATTCTAACAGTGTGTCCTTCTTGGCAAGTTTTAAGATTCATGAGAAAATAGGTATCACCCGTCATGTGGTCTGAAGCACCTGAATCAACAATTTATGGTCTCCTAACATGCTTCAAACTAAGAGCATTGAGGATGTTACCTAATTGAGCCAAAGTTGCAGATGATGTTGGCAAGGATTGTCCAAATATTTCTGGAAAAGATCAATCCGTTCCTTGCTAAACAAGGCAGATTCAGGTGAAGCAGCTCCATGGGTTGTGGAGGCAGTATTTCCATGAATTTCTTTGTTGGTATGCCGTGCGAAGGATGGCTTTCAATCAGCTAGCTTGCCATAAATTTTCCAACAGGTTTCCTTAGTGTGACTAGGGCTACGACAATGGTCACACCAAGGTCTTCCTCTTCGGGGACAGTTATATGCATTCTGAGATTGCTGATGTCGTCGAACACCAAGTGTAAACCCTTCTCCGGTAACTAAAATGGCAGATTGAGGACCCAGCATCAATTTTTCCAACTCTTCTCTTGGCGAACTTCGAAGAAGGCTTCGCGAATGCCTGATAAGGGCTTTGCTCCTAGAATTCTACCTCGCACATCATTAAGATCTTTGTTGAGACCCATCAAAAATTTGAAAACCTTTCAACAATCTGTTTGTACAAGATTCTGTCTGCTGGACACTTTCATTTGTGAACCTCAAAGATGTCTAACTGCTGCCAATACCGAGTGAGAGAGTTAAAGTATTAGGTAACTGAAGAAACATTGACGAAGATCATGGAGGATGCTTTCGACCTCAAACAGTTCGAACATATTGTCATAACTGGAATAAATATCTCTGATGGCATCCCATATTCTTTTGACAGTATCGTAGAGAAGAAAGTTTTCTCCAATCTCATTTGTCATGAAATTTATCAACCAAGACATTACTATATTGTTCTCAGATTTTCATGTTTTGAATTTCAGATCATACTTGTTTTAGGACAACTGCAATTCCAGTGAAGTAATCGTATTTCATCTTTCCGCATACAAACATCATGACGGATTGGGACCACTAAAGTTAACTGTGCTTATTTAATTTGTGACTGGTGATGGGTAGAATGTTGTTCTCGGTGGAACATCCATTGGAGCCTGTCATGGTAGGTTTTCTTATGGCCATTGAATCTCAAGTTTTTCGTGAAAGAGGGGAGAGAGCAAGTGATTACAGGTGAAAATTCCACGACTTTTGGGTGGTTTCGATTGTTACGATGGTCATGGAAGTTGGCTTGGGTTTCACGATGAGTAGTTTTGGCCTTTGTTTCAAGATGTTGGTGGAGATAGGATCTGGAGATTTTGTGGGAGATGAAACCGATGGAGTAATCTCAGACTCTAGAGACGAGGCAAGAGTTGAGATTGGTGGAGATAACTTGGGTGAAGCATTACGTGCCGAAGTTTTAACAAGAGAAGGAGAAGCCTTCGGAGACTTCTTAGGCAAACCGACCGACGCTGCTGAAGGAGACTGACCTAAACACTCAAATGGAAAGTGGATTTCAAAAATGCTCTGATACCATAAAGAATTTAGGGGTGAGAGATGAAAAATTGAGAGAGAAACTAAATACTTTATTTTCCTCTAATTTTCAATTGTGTCTACAGCAATATAAATAGGACTAGGAATAAATTTAGACCACTAATCTAGGGATACATTTGATACACTTCCTACAATTAGTTTATACAGAAAAGGAAACTAAATCCAAAGAAATTAATTAGTCAACTAGGCAATTCCTTTATATACAGCTTAGGAAATGTATACTGATTTCTAAGAATAAATCTCAAAAATTCTACATTAATAATAAGCCTCTTGGTTACTTTAAACCATAACGTAGATTGTGTCAGGAGGATCCATTGTTGCCCTGACACAATCCACACTAAAGTATTAAAGGTGGGTCGATGTAGCCCAACTATTTCTCACCTTTTGTTCGCTGATGATTCACTTATTTTTTTTTGTAGAAACAATGAGGCAGAAATATAACAGTTGAAAGAGGTTTTGAGACTGTCCATGTCTGGCCAGTTAGTGAACTTTTAAAATCCAACATCGTCTTTAGAGGTGAGAGAGTTAATTCAATATATGCTTGGAACTACTACATCTGATGGATTTTTGTAAATACTTGGGTCTACCAACTTCGTTTGGCCAGTCAAAGAAGGCTCAAATGAACTATATTTTGAACTAAGTGAATGGAAAGCTTCAACATTTCTATCTTTGTCTGGTAAAGAAGTTTCGTTGAATTCTATAGCTTGTGCGATGCCAAATTATGCTATGTAGTGCTTTGTGCTACCTGTTAGTCTATATGTTAATATTGAAAATGTTATGCAAAAATTTTGGTGGGACTTTTACAAGACACAGTAAGAAAATTCAATGGAAATCTTGGCAAAAATTGTGACATTCACGAAGCAGGTGGTTTGGGACTCCAAGACTTAGAGCTTTTAATTTGGCTATGATAGTCAAATAATGTTTGGCATATTTTGAAGTTTTCAAATTCTTTATTAGCACAAGTTTATAAGAATCGATATTTTCGTTTGGGTTCTTTCCTCTCGACTAGTGTTGGCTCTTTGCCCTCTTGGGCATTAAGGGCATTTATGAAGGTTAGGCGTATTTTATTTACTAGTGTTCGTTGGAGTATTCAACGAGACCATCAAGTGCATATTTAGGATGACCCTTGACTACCCAACCCACCTTCTTTTAAGCCTATAACTCCTAGAATGGATGGTATCTTATAGGTGAGTGTACTCATTGATTATCGTAGAGGTCATTAGGACTTGCAGCGAATTCGACACATGTTTTGCAATGAAGATGCCGAGCTGATCTTGAGTGTGCCAATTGATCCATCACAGGCAATTTATTCACTTGTTTACATTATAGCTTACATAGTGGGTATTCAGTTCACTCTGCATATCCGGCAGCATGCAAGGTGTTGGATACACCAATCACAGGTCCACAATTGACTCTAGTTGATAAACTAATTTGAATATCAATATGCAATATCAAAACTCCACCTAAGGTACGCCATTTTGTTTGGCTTTTACATGACTCTTTCGTTGTTAAACATTTTTTGATAAAAAGACGTTATGCTATTGATAATGGTAATTAAACATTGTGTAACGAAACAATAAAAAGGGTATCCCATTTGATGTTGGGTTGTCATAGAATTAACCCTATCCTAACTACTCTATGTTATTGGTTTCTTTCATCAATTTGAGAGAGGCTCTTTAATGGTTTTTTTATCGATCATTTGTTAGTTGGACTCACAACAGGAGTGATGGTAATTTCTTGCGATAAAATGTCATATGTGCTCTTTGAAGGATTTGGTATTCAAGTATACTACATTTCACTCAGGTATTGTTACTCAATCGGTAAGTTTTGACATTTCTTAAGTTGGTTTAGCTTTTGGCTAGCATAGTTAATTTCTTGCCAACTTTTGTGCTAGTGGTTATTGATTATGCTAAGGCTCCTTTGTACCGGCGTACATCCATGTCATGAGTGTTTATTTCTCTAATAATATCAGTATACTATCGTTTGATTTATAAAAAAAGAAAGAATAGATATAAAAATAATTACAGGCTTTAGTTAGCTGCAATTTGGTCAGAGTGTTAAGGTTTGATCCTTAAGGTGGTGTTTGGTTCACGGAATGAGAGTGGAATGGAAAGAAAAGGATTCAGTTTTGTTTGGTTTTACCACTGGAATTAAAGAAAAATCAGTATTACAGTGTTTGGTTTACAATTGGAATGGAACGAAAAACACTGTATATTACCTTAATACTCATAAATTCAGTTAAGTTTAAATAATATCTTTAAATTATTATTTTTTCGTCAGACAAAATATATTATTGAAATCATTATTTTTCTAAATAATTATTACTTAAAAATAAAATATATTATTAAAATTATTATTTTTCTAAATAAAGTTTAGGGTTTTAAGGTTTAGATTTAAGATTTAGGAACTTGGGATTTGGGATTGGGATTTAGGGTTATATGTGTGGGTTAAGGTTTAAGGTTAAAATTATTATTTTTATGAATAAGGATTAGGGTTTTTGGGATTTGGGATTTAGGGTTATATTTATGGGTTAAAGTTTAGGGTTATAATTATTATTTTTCTAAATACGATTTAGAGTTTTGGGATTTGAGATTTGAGATTTAGGGTTATATTTGTGGGTTAAGGTTTAGAGTTAAAATTATTATTTTTCTAAATAGAGTTTAGGGTTTAGAGATTTGTGATTTAGGGTATAGGATTTAAAGCTTAGGGTTTAGGGTATAAGATTAGATGTGTCCTTGAAGTATGGCAAAATGGGGAAAATCGTTTCCATTCCATGATAAGTCTGTATATATGGCTAAAGTGGGAAAAATTTGTATTTTGAAAAGCAATGAAAGAACACCTCAAATGACAATATTGTTGCTCGAAAAGACGAATATGCTTCCATTGAATACAAGGCCTCTTTTATGAGTAACACATTTGGTTCTCAAGCTCTAGTTTAGTTCCAGAAATTCGAAACCAACTACTTTTCAGCAAAACATTTCAATAAACGCCTTGCGCTCATAAGTCAGATGAAACATATAAAAAAGACCAGAGAAATCAAAACATTTCCACAAACGAATGTTTTTCAATTTGGTAACTAAATCTCAAGCAACAGCTAAACTCAGTGGCCCAAGGAGAAAGCATTCTCCTTGAAGTAAAATCGAAATCCATAAACGAACAAATACACACATGTATAGTGATAGGGAGAGAGATTCGTACATACCTATAGTGGAATGGTTGATTTTATAAGATGTGTAAAAAAGAGTGAAGCTTTATATGTGTAACGGGAAGATCTGGCAGCAGAGAGGGAGAGAGAAAGAACAAGGGAAGATTATCGATGGGTATTGGTGACGGAGGCAGAACGAGAATGGGGAGATTTTTTGCGTTTAGAATTAGCAAGAAAATTAATAAAAAAACAATTTAATACTTATAATGATCAAAACATCGTAAATATTTTCTAATTAAATAGTGTTAAATATTTAAGGTTCTAAATAACTACCTTTATTTTCGAAAAAATCTCAATTAAATTACGTTTAATACAAAATTATGTATAATATTTTTTTAAATAATAAAAATATATAAAATAATCATAAATAACATCGTTTTATAGTTAAAATTTTAGTATTCGATTTTTGTTATTTTTTAAAATTATGAGCATTGTAATATTACACAAGTTCACTTTAGATCGGACCATCACATCTAGTTAGAAAAACTAAAAAAATATTTATATTACTTAAATTTAAACTTACATTTACACTTACACCAATTATAGTATGGTAAGTTAGTGTTCTTGAAAAATATGTAACTTTTTTTTATTTTTAAAGTTATAGCGTTGTGTTACAACATAATAGGATGTAGCATTAGTCTTACGTATCAATCGATGCTATATTTTTTAATTTTTTAAATCAATTTTTCACCGTACTGACTTAAAATTAATTATAAGTCGATTTTTCTCAAAAATCAACTTTAAATCTTGACTTAAATACCCCTTTTGTAGTAGTGCTTATCACACTCACATTAGTAAGACAGTTTCCATAATTAGAATCGATTAAAGATGATCGTTGAAATGCCCAATTATAACATAAAGCACTTTCAAGCATGAGATAAATTAAAGTCCACCTAATTACAACAGCTAGCTTCAATCCTTTATTAGAATCTAAATTTGTTAATTTCACATACAATTTAAACGTTTCCTTTCTTATCTACACTACTACAAAAATAGGCATTAAAGTCGGTTCATAAATTGAGCGACTTTACTTGTACATTTTATGATTTTTTTATTTTTATTCTCATTTTTCGTATTATATTCAATATATATATATAGCATAAAAAATTAAATATAAATAATAATACAAATAATTAAAATTTTAAATATATTTAATTAATTGATAATTAAATTTATTACAAAAACAAATAATGTATATACAATACATATAGTTAACTTAAATTACAAATAAAATAATATCGTCAAAGTGTAATTTGATGCGAGTAAGGTTGGTTGGCTTAGAATCTTGATTGGCCTTCATAAGCATTATAACAAGTAAACTAGACAAAAAAACAGTTGATTCATAAAACAATTCATATTCCCCTATATACATGAGCATATAAATATCAATCAAACAAACAATCTAAACTTCAGAGACATACGAATGAAGAAATTAAATCATTATAAATTTTACCATTAAAAAGAGATTACCACATACAGCGACATCCGAGTGATATAACCCTTCGACTAAGAGACATCTTTCGTCCGTGAACAAGATAAGTTGTAGAAGTTCCATCACTACATATAGGACATCCTTTGTAACCTTTTGTTGCATGTCCCGATAAGTTCTCATAGGCAGAAAAATCATTAATTGTCCATAAAAGGATTCCCTTCAAGTTAAAGTGTTCTTCTTTATATGCATCGTAAACATTTACACAATCATTCCACAATGTCTTTAAATCATCTATCAGAGGCTGCAAACATACATCAATATCAACACTGGGTTATTTCGATCCTAAGATCAATAATGTTAACATCATGAATTACTACAACCAGGGAGTAAGGTTGTATGTTACCATAATTACTAGCCAACAACTATATCTACTACTGAGGTAACTATGTGGATTAATTCCATCAGCAGTAATGGTAAGACGAAGATTGCGCGGATCAAATGAAAATTAAGGAGATAAATTATCTACTACTTTCCAATTTAGAGAATCACGAGGATGACGTAGCACCCTATCATCAGATCGATTATCTGAATACCAAGTCAACATCTTTAATGTATCTTTACTATTGAACAACCTTTGAAAGTGAGGAATCGGAGGAAAGTACCAAAGAACCTTTACAGGCACGCCTTTCTTATGTGTTTTACTCTCATTTGTACCATGCTTCTATCTCGATTCTTTACACATATGACAATCATGTAATGTCTCATATTCTTTTCTATAAAGAATGCAATCATTTGGACAAGCGTGAATCTTATGATATTCCATGCCAAATCGACTAAGAGATTTCTTCACTTCATACATTGAAGTTGGCAATTTAATACCCTCAGGAAACATATCGACTAGTAGATTTAGTAATTCTATGAATCCCTTGTCAGAAAAATCATGTTTTGCCTTCACATTGTACAAATGAATCAATCCCGACATTTTAGTGTATTTTTTGCATTTTGAATACAACGGTTATTTGGCATCTTCTATAAGTTTATTAAAGATTTCGAGATCATCCTCGCGTAATTCATCTTCAACACTATAAAACTTATTTTCTATCTGTACATTATGATGAGATGTATGTAATCCACTCACATTATTATTTATCTTTTCCTCATAAGTATTATCAATATTTTCTCCATGATAATACCAACATTTATAGCTCAAAAGAATACCATTACGGATAAGGTGATACTTAACCTCGTCAAATTCATGAAATCGCTCATTTTTACATTTAACATATAGGCATCGAATCATACTAGTTCTAGTATTACTATTTCTACAAGCAAATTCCATGAAACTTTCAACTCCAGAAATATATTCTTGCTCAATTCTACACGTTGACATCCAAGATTTGTCCATTTTCTATTAATGACATTAATTAAACATAATACTTAATTATGTTTACAATGAATATATTTCAAGTATTACTATATATAAATTTCTTAATTATTATAATATATATCAAAACATATATAATACAAAACAATTTTCATTTTAATCATTTTACAAAACCATACAAATTAAAAAATAAGCAACATGCCAGCATAAATATATAAAAACCAATCACTTGGTTGATTCTAATTTCTAAGCACGTATAACTCTTGTACCAATATAATTTCTTACAAATTTAAAAAAAACATATTATTTTTCCTCTATTCACTACTTAATTAATAAAATATTATTATTTATATATAAATAAATTTATCCACACAGTAAACCCATAACATTTCAGATATTATTTCCACATAAAATAAGTCAAACATAATAACAAGCAAAATAAAAAACATACCTAAATCAAAAATTTATACAAAAAATAAAACAAATTGAATAATAAGCTGCAAAATTTTACAATAAAATATAAATATTTATAATATATAAATAAATTTATCCACGTACAGTAAATGTATATAATCCATCAAACCCACAACATTTTAGATATTATTTCCACATAAAATAAGGCAAACATAATAACAATCAAAATAAAAAACATACCTAAATAAAAAATTTATATAAAAAATGGGTATAAATTTTTTTTATTATTTCGCTCAAAAAAATAATAGATCTGAAAGATAATGAGAAGAGGAATATAACTCACAAAACGACATTGCAAATGGTGGTCGGACGTGGCCAAAAATTTAGAACGAAGATGGCGGTGTAGCTTGGGTTGCGAGAAAATGGAGGAAAGAAATGGAGAAATTGGGGTTCTGCGTAGAGAATTGGGGTTCTGCGTGGAGAATTGGGGTTCTGCGTGGGCTGATTTGGATATATTAGGTGGATAGCGTCGGTTCTCCACGTGAACCGACACTATCCACGTGGGTAGCGTTGGTTTGCCTCATCAACCGGTGCTATCTACGCAATTTATTTTTTTTATCAATTATTATTTTATTTAGACTATGCATATGAAATAGAAAAAATAATTACTTTAGAATAATATTTAATTAAAACATTTACAAAAAATTAAATAAAGATATATTGTAGGTACATATATAAATTTAAATATCCAAACAAATAAACAAAATTATATAATTTTTAAAATTAATTGTCTAAAAAAAATGAAAAAATATACTATTTTTATCCAACTTAAGTTCTAAAGAGTCAAATAAAATAATAATTTTAATTTTAATTATATTTACTTCATCTAAAAATATAGGATGTAGCATCGGTTGATGTGGAGAACCGACGCTAGCCACGTGAGTAGTGTCGGTTCTCCACGTCAACCGACGCTATCCACGTTGGACGTAGCTTCGGTTCTACATCGAACCGACTTTAAATTCATTATAAGTCGGTTTTTATAAAAAAAACTAACTTTACACAATGACTTAAATACTCATTCTTTTAGTAGTGCTATGACACCTTAACATATTTAATGCAATCACAAATTTTACCAACAACATCATCTATATCTTTAGAACCATCATGGACAATTAAATTGATAATGTGTGCACAATAACAAATATGATAGAATTCTCCATTGCAAATAAGAGATCCACACAAATTCAAGTTATTGACTAACTTAAGAGCAAATTTAATTTTAGTAAAAGCATTGTCTAATATTATTGAGAAAGTTTTTTTTATCACTTTGTCACTCAGACAACGTAGAAAGCATTTTGTTACATAGAAATATGATATCATATGGCAGTGGCATGAAAGAGAAGCTCAACACTCTTTTTGTAATTTTCATTTATTATCAATAAAATGACATGTAAGAGAAATGTAACAATCATAAGTTAAAGAAGACCACCAATAAGAGGTAAAGATAAAATTTTCTATGACATACATCTAACATAGATCTAATCTTATATTTTTTGCTTAAATGTATCTTAAGAACATCAATTTTATCAATATTCTTAGACACTACTTTGACATCGAGATGAAGATATTCAAAACAAACTCTAATACCTTCATATTCAACAAACTAGAAAGACAAATCATGCATTATACTAACCCGAGTAACCAAATCCCTAAATATTTTTGGATCATAATTAATAGAGCGAACCATATACCTTTCCTTAGTCTTATCAATAATCATCTGACCAACATCACGATTAACTTTCTTAGGACACTTTTCATAATAAGACATAAAATTACCTATTCTATAGAATGACGTAGATAAAAAAGAAACACCACAATATTTACACTTAGTTCTCTCCACTTTGTTAGGTACCATTGAAAGATCTCCATAATGATCCCAAATTATTGATCTTTTCTTCATACATTTTTTTTCCTTTTTCCCTTTAGATCTAAATTTTTGATCACCTCATTTGTATCATCTCATCATTATTCTCAATATATTCATTTTCAAAAGTGTCTTGCGATGATGGTGTCATTCTTACTTTTAATCTATATATCAAATAAGACAATAAGAAATAAATGAAACATATCATGATATCAAATTATCACTATATAAATAGATTGGTCAATGTTAGCTTTAAGTCAACATAAGACATGAAAAACAAATAACATTATTTATATCTTATAACTTCCATTTCATTTTCAATATAAAATCCTAATATATATAATTTGAAACATATAATATAAAAACTAAATTGATAACTTAAAATATCTTACTTTTTAAAATCCTTGTTTATTCTTCATAATATCTAAATACTAGTAAATATTTTAATTATTTATTATTGGTTCCATCACAATTCATTTCTTGGATTAATTACTATATTGCTACATAAACTTTAGCTACAATGTGCAAATATTTTCCCATATCTTTATTTGTCCTTAACATTCAATGAAAGTCCATTTCCATCTAACTTTTGACATCTCAAGAAATAGATTTTTCCAATTTCTTTTCTAATTTGAATGAGTCATTATATCAAAATTAGATTTGTACATTTTGATCGTATAATACTTATTGGGAAAATTTTGAAAATTAGAAATATTACAAGCAAATTAGGAAAACATTTCTTTACACCTTCCATCTGATAAGGTACCAATTGATTCATAATTTGTTTCAGTTTTGGAACTCTAAATTCCCTTACTTTTATTGAAATCAAAACCAGCCTTTATATAGGCTTTTGGATTACACAAAAGTCATCACATTTTTAACTACTCCTAGACATGGTTTTGAGGACTAAAGTCTCGATGAAACATTCAAACTAAAGTAAACATCTAGCATATACTACTTGCTGCACTCCCCTTAAACCAAAGAGATTTATTCAAAACAGAAGCTAACATAAATTCCTAAAAACCAGCTTCAAAAATAACTAAGTTAATTTTGACACTTTTACCATCAGATTTTTAACTAAAAGATCATTGAGAGTTCTTAATATATATATATATATATATATAATACCGGTAAAGTAGTAATACCTGCGAAGGAGAGAATGGCAACGAAGATGGCAACTATGAGAACAATGAGGACGGCAAGAAGCAGAACGACATTGAATGGGTGTTAGGATTTTTGATTCAATAACTCATTGCGTGTTTATAAAATTGTATAAATATGTTTTTAGGTTTTTAGTTTTGCACATTTTATCTATGTGATGCGATTATGCATTTTTTTCAGTATGGGTCAAACAGGTTAACCCATTTTAAATTTGGAAACGACCTAATCTTTTAAGGTTTAAATGGATTAGCTAATTTTTTTACCGTAAATTCTAACGGGTCATGTTTTTTTATATCGTTTTAAAAATTACCATCCCCTTATAAAAGAATTAAAAAAAACTATACTCCCTTAACTATTTCATATTTTTTTTTCTTAATTTTTATAAGATTTAGGAAGGTCACTTTTAATTTCCAAAAATATATTTTTTATACACTTTTTTTAAAATATACATGATATATGTGAAAGAGAGAAAGAGTGTGAGTAAGAGAAGACGTCAATGTTCTTCTTTACCTCTTCTTTAAATCAATTATTCAGTTTTTGGTTTTCTTTATGCATCTTATAAATCAATTATTCTATATTTATTTGATTTTTTCTTACACTGTTATTAAAAAACACACACACATATATATTTTGAGATATACTTAAAATGATATAATATCATCTATAAATATAATTAATTTTGTAAAACTTATTTCAACAAACCAATATCATAAATTTGTAATAAAAGTTTGGAAAATTATTTAGAATAATGCTTTTAAAATAAAAAAAATAAAAATAGCATTCTTATTTTTAATTGAGATATGTATGAATTAATGTTAATAGTGTTATTTTTTTTATTATAAGTTTTAGGGAGGTTAGTTTCGTGGTTATTTTCTAAAAATTTTAAGTGCATAATTATATTTTTTTTCTTATAAAATAAAATATATATTATGTATATTTTAAAAAAAGTGTATAAAAAATATATTTTGAAAATTAAAAGTACACTACCTAAATCGTATAAAAATTAAGGAAAAAAATATGAAATAGTTAAGGGAGTATAGTTTTTTTTAAATTATTTTATAAGAGGATGGTAATTTTTAAAATGATATAAAAAAACATGACCCGTTCAAATTTCGGGTCAAAAATGAGCCAATCCATTTAAACCTTAAAAAAACAGTTCGATTCCAGATTTAAAATGGGTCACCTTGTTTGACTTATACTAAAAGATCACTCATGGTTCTTAATATATATATATATATATAATATCGATAAAGTAGCAGTACCTACGAAGGAGAGAATGACAACGAAGATGGTAACTACGAGAACGACTAGGGTGACCGCGAGAAGCAGAACGACGTTGAGTGGGTGTTAGGATTTCTGCTTCACTGACTCATTGTGTGTTTACGAAATGGTATAAATGTGTTTTTAGGCTTTTAGTTTTTCCATTTTATCTCTATGATGCAACTATGCATTTTTTTCAATATGGGTCAACACAGGTTGTCTCGTTTTAAATCCGAAATCGACCTGTCTTTTAGGGTTTAAATGGATTGGCTCGTTTTTTACCCGAAATTCTAACGGGTCATGTTCAAGTCATGTATTTTTTCATATAGTTTTAAAAATCACCATTCCCTTATAAAAGAATTTTAGAAAAGCTATACTCCCTTAACTATTTTTGAAATTTAAAAGTGAACTACCTAAATCATATAAAATTAAGGAAAAAATATGAAATAATTAAGTGAGTATAGTTTTTTTAATTCTTTTATAATGGGGATAGTAATTTTTAAAACAATATGAAAAAAACCATGACTTGAACATGACTTATTAGAATTTCAAGTCAAAAACAAGCCAGTCCATTTAAACCTCAAAAGAACAGGTCGGTTCCAAATTTAAAAAGGGTAAACCTGTTTGACCCATACTGAAAAAAATGCATAGTCGCATCGTAGAGATAAAATGTAAAAACTAAAAGCCTAAAAACACATTTATATCATTTTGTAAACACATAGTGAGTCAGTGAAGTGGAAATCCTAACACCCACTCAATGTCGTTCTACTTTTCATCGTCGCTCTCGCCGTTCTCGTAGTTGCCGTCTTCGTTGCCATTCTCTCCTTCGTAGGTACTGCTAATTTATCAGTATTATATATATATATATTAAGAACTGTTAGTGATATTTTAGTTAAAAATCTAATGATGGAAGTGTCAAAATTAACCTAGTTATTTTCAAAGCTAGTTTTTAGGAATTTCTATTAGCTTTTGTTTTGAATAAATCTCCCCGGTTTAAAGGAAGTGCAGCCAGTGGTACGTGCTAGCTGTTTGCTTTAGTTTGAATGTTTCACCGAGGCTTTAGGCCTCAAAACCACGTCTAGGAGTAGTTAAAAACATAGTGACTTCTGTGTAATCCAAAAGCCTATATAAAGGCTGGTTTTGATTTCAATAAAAGTAAAGGAATTCAGAGTTCCAAAACTGAAACAAATTGAAAATCAGCTGGTATCTTATCAAGTGATATCAGAGCCACAATCATAGGTGTTGATGGTGAAAAATGCCAAGCGATAAAGATGGGCAACTGTGCATTCCTAAGTTTGAAGGGGATTATGAGCATTGCACAATGCTCATGGAGAATCTGTTGCACTCCAAAGAATGGTGGCACTTGGCGGAGTCAGGGTTCACAGAACCAGGGAGAGGGGATGTCTTGAATGGAATACAACGTATGAAGTTGGCTGATTTGAGGTTAAAAGACATCAAGGTGAAAAACTATATGTTTGCTGCAATTGAGAAATCCATTTTAAAGATTATTCTCTAGTAGAACACAACAAAGGAGTTGTGGGATTCTATTAAGCATAAGTATCAAGGGAATAAACGTGTTCAATGTGCACACTTGCATCACCTATGAAAAGACTTTGAAGTACTAGAAATGAAGGAAAGAGAGTCAGTGATTGACTACTTTCCAAGGATGATGATGGTAGCAAACAACATACAGAACCTTGGAGAAGATATGTTAGACTCCAAGGTTGTGGAAAAAGTCCTACGAATGCTTCATGAGACATACAATTATATTGTGTGTTCAATTGAAAATTTGAAAGACTCTTTCATGATTTGGTATAGAAGTAGCTTAATTTGAGAGAAATATCGAATTCCAAAGGCAGACACCATTTTTTTTGTTACACTTATTATAAATCATAAATCTATCAAAATCCTAAAATAACGAGAAAAATTTTCATTTAACACAATTTTGTAAGTTCATTTTTCAATAATAATGTAACATTATTTGTGATAAATATTAATTTTCTTTTTTGTTTTATATAATTTGTAATTTCCCTCGTTCCTTGTCCTCCATAAGTTGATTGCAAAAATAAAAAACTCTCCCACACCTTCAAATTAACAAAGAGAATAAATTTGAGAAAAAGAAAGAGCTGACAAACAGAGATACAACAAACCCAGAAACACAAATTGAATTCCAACAAGAGAAAATGATATTTAATAGCCTAACTTCCTTTGGTACTCTGCAACTCCAATAGGTAACTTTTTTATTTTAATTTTTTTTCAATTTTTTTATTTAGTATAATATTCAGAAGAATAACAATATGGATAAAGTGATACTCCTAGTCAATATCATGAAATCGTACATTTTTACATTTAATACATAGACATCGAATTGTATTGATTTCATTATTACTATTTGTACAAGTAAATTTCAAAAACTTTCAACTGTAGAAATATAGTCCCGCTCAATTTTAGACTTTAACATCCAAGATTTGTTTATTTTCTATTAATGATATTAAGTATATTAAATATGTATTCAACCAATATATTTAAGATATTATTATATATGAATTCTCTAATTATTAGAATATCTATCAAAATATCATACAAAAAATAAATAAATATGAATAATAAGTGTAAAATAATTCAAAGAAATACTTACCAGAGTAAATGAAGTGACAAAATAAAGAAAATGAAGAAAAAAAAGGTGTTTTGTAAGTGAGAAAATGAGTATAAAAATTTGAGTATTATGCTAAAAAAATAGGGGATCTAAAAGAGAAATTGGAGAGGAAGAAAACCCACTAAACGACGCCAAAATTGGGGGTTAGAAGTGGTCGAAAAATGAGAAAGAGTAGAGGAGGGAGTTATCTGTCGATTTGGTTTTTGAGTTTACACAACAGTTGGAAAATACGTTCTATCTCGATAGGGGAGAAATAAGAGAAAAGGAAATTAAATCGTGTGTAACGTCGATTAACACATAAGACCGACGCTACACGTATGACATAGCGTCGGTTCTATGTGTCAACCAAAACTACACGTGAATAGCGTCGGTCCTATATATCAATCAACGCTACATCATACGTGTTTTAAGTCGGATTTTCAACAAACCGACTTAAAATTTATTATAAGTTAGTTTTTTCTAAAAACAGACTTTAAATTTTGACTTATCCCTTTTGTGTAATAATAAAGTAAAAAAATATAAACCTACACATCTATTATCAAGTGATTATTTATTTTTAACCTAACTCCAAATTAAAATTCGTTCTATTCACGATGTCAATAATAATCTAGAAAAATCTTTACTCTATTGTCCGTATATTTCTCATCGAGCCTTAGGTGATGTTTGGTTGGGTTGAATGAAGGGTATGAAATGGAATCGATTACTAAAGGAGAAGGAATCACAATTCTTTCTCCCTCCTTTAGGAATTATGATTCCATTCTTATCTCAATTTTTTTCCAATTTTACCCTCACTCCAAATATAACCCTAAACTCAAATCTCAAATCCCAAAACCCATAACCCAAAATGCCAAAACTCTAAACCCTAAACCCTAAATCCAAATCCTAAAATCCTAAACCCAAAATCCCTAAATCCCTAAACCCAAAACCCAAATCCCAAATTCCAAATCCTAAAACCCTAAACCCCAAATCTCAAAACCCTAAACCCTAAAACATAAACCTCAAATCCCCAAACCTTATATCGTAAACCCTAAGCCCCAAATTCTAAAACCCTAAACCCTTTTTAGAAAAATAATAATTTTAACCCTAAACCCCAAATCCTAAATCCCAAATCTCAAAACCCTATACCATATTTAGAAAAATAATAATTTTAATAATATATTTTATTTTTAATTAAGTAATAATTATTTATAAAAATAATGATTTCAATAATGTATTTTTTCTAACGAAAAAATAGTAATTAAATGACATTATTTGAATTTTACAAAATGTAGGGGTATTAAGTTAATTTACAGTTTTTTCATTCCATTCCATTGGCAAACTAAATATTGTAATCCTGATTCCAATGGTCAAACCAAACAATTTTGTTTCCTTTCCATTCCATTCCCATTCTGATTCTGATTCTATTCTACGAACCAAAAGCCACCTTAAAGTAAATAAATCTTCGATGGTAACAGTGAATCAAATTCAATCAACATGACCCTACTAGAGATCAAAGGTGCTAGGATCAACATTAATCTAAGTCGGAATTTCCGATATTGAATTAATAACAGGTCCAAAAAACGAATTGGAAGCCATATAAACGTTAATAAGCGAAATGAAATTCTCAAACGAGGTGGGGTATTTCACCATTACGATTATTATGTGAAAGGTTTAATTTTACAAGATTTTCAAGGAGGTTAATAGAACTAGGTATTTTTCTTTTGAGCTAATTACTCAAAAAATCAATGCGGGTAAGGATCAGATTTAAGCTTATTCAAACATGAAGCATAAGATTTACATAAGAAATGCTTACATATTAAAGGGTGCTCGTAATGCTTAGCGCAACACTGGGCGGGTGAGAGTATAGGCTAACACGCAACAGTAGATGTAGAGGGGGGGACCACGAAAGACACTAAAAGCAGGCGTGGCACAAAGCGGGACCACCGAAAAGGGCAGCATAAGAAGAATTATGATTCAGTTAGGAATATCATAAATTAGTTAGAATATTATCCTTTCAATTTCATTCATATAAGGCTATATATAAAGCCTTTTGAATTCAGCAAAAGATATAAAAAAAACATTACTAAGCTCTCTCTCCTTCTTCTTCGAGTTTCTCTTCTTCCTCAACTCCCTACTATATACATATCAATAACATCGTTATAGCAATAAGAGAGGCAAAGAAGACGATGACATGGAGAATGAGAGTCATGTAGAATAATATTATTAAGGAGTAGAGATTTTGTCGAGAAAATGGAGAAAATGTTTGGTGGGAAAGATGGTAAAAAATGAATTTAAAAGATTTTTAGATTTTATTTTTAATGATATGTATGGATGTAAAACTAAAAGAAATGTATGGTCGTTATGGAATGTTATCAAGATCTAGTGCAAACCTTATTTCAATGGTAGATACAATAATAATGAAAATGGTCCCTCCTTAATGAGATTATATAAACAAATACTTAAATTAAAGTATCTTATTACTACAGAGCATCTACAATAACATGATTCTTATATTATTGTTCAAGGTGGATGCACTAATTTTTGTAGATGTTAAATTGCCATAAAACTTTTATCTTTTAGTTTTGCGATACAAATAGAACACATTTTATTTTTTTAGTTGGTTCAAAATAAACACAATAGTTTAATTGTATATTTTTATCATAAAAATGATTAAAGTTTTTGACTTGTGATTGTCATTTCTTTTTATGAATATAACATAACTCATGCATATTTTTACATTTTTATCTCCATGCTATATGTTCATGAGATGAGGTGCGCATTCTAAGTTTATAATGTTTACTTGTGTTTTTTACAACAAATCAAAGTTATCTATTTCATTCAACAAAAGAGTACATTGAATAGTATAGTTCATAAATAAACTCATAATAAATAAAATCATGAAGAAGTCATAAGAGCATTAAGCCAATGTATTAGATAATAATCTAAACGACAAAAAAAAACATAAAGATAAATAAAGAAATACTTCATATATAAGCCTTAATGTTCTTTTGAACTTTTCACTTGTTTAGTTACTAAGGCATCAACAAAACTGGTATCAAAATGTTGATTCCCAAACATACAATTATTACGAGATTTTCAAATTTACCATGTGATAACCGACTATAATCTAAAAAAATCTTCATAAATATTTTTTGGTCTAACTTATCAAAAATAAAGCAAAAGTTAGTAAATTTCACTTATTTTAAAGGATCAAAAGAGAGAGGATATTGTTGGTATATATATATGATAATTTGACATTTGAAAAATAAATGATTAGCATTTTCCGATCCTAGGTTACAAAAGGGGCAAATAATTGGACAATGTGTTCTCCTCTATAATAGATTCTTTCACACTACAATTGCATTCTACAAATATAATCATAAAAATTCTTTAATTTGATTAGAATTAGTAAGTTTCAGATTCTATTTTAAATCTATGAAGAAGAGTATCTTGAAGTAGAAACATGAATAGAAATGACAAAAAGATTCATTAATACAAAGTTGTTTAGTCATAAGGTAACATATTTTAGTAGTGTAGCCTTTAGTGCAACCATAGTGCCAAGTCAACCTATCATTGTCATTAGAGGGTAGATTCAAGATAGGTTCAATATCAACATCCCAAAAACCATTTTTAAAATTTTGCATATCCCAAACAAATGAATTATTTTATTATAAAACCAAATCTTTCATCGTTGAGAAAGAAGATGACAATCTTGTGATATGTTGAAAGATTAGTAGGTATGATAGTCACAAATTTTCCCATAGTAGTACACTGTTACGGCCTTCGACCTCCCAGCTAACACTATCTTCAATAATCTTTCTTCCTTTCTAACTCAGGTTTGACCATAATAAAATCATTGTCTTTAAAGTATTTATTTCTTAGAAGTTTTGCTAAGAAGGAATTTTGATTTAAAAGGATATGCCATGCTTGTTTGGCTAGTAAGGCCAAATTGAAGTATACAATGTTTTAAAAACTCAATTCTTCCTCCTCCTTTTTTTGCTCAAGAATATTCCAACAAACTCAATGCATTTTTTTTATGATCCAAGCTATCCCACCAAAAGTTAGACATAATAGACTCTAATTTGTTGTAAAGATTTATTAGTTTGAAACATTGGATAGCATAAGTTAGAACATTTGTAACAACATCTTTTAAGAGTGTTTTATTACTTGCAGAAAACAACCAATATTTGCTCCAACTTTTAACTTTTTTTTCCTAATACGTTAACAAAAGAAAACACTAGTTTCTTTTCTTTCCCAATAAAGACTAGTAGATCCAAATATTTGTTCATACCACCTAATAAAAAATCCATGATTGCGCTTTAATGTGTATTATTATTGAAGAAAAGTAAAGATTTTTGAAAATATAAGGACTATAAATGTTGATTATTTTTATAGACAAAATATTTACATATAAATTTATTTTTAAGTTTGTTATTAAATCTATTAAACAAAAGTTGAAAAAACGTAAGAATTTAAATATATTTGTTGTAATTATGACACGTAAAATTACATCTATGCATTTAATATTAGTTGATCAAATTTATCTTATTTCATGTACATAAAAACTATAGCAATATTAATCAATTAACTTCATTTTAATTCATGTCCATCAAAAAGAAAACCAAAATCAATTTAAAAGGATATGACATGCTTGTTCGGCTAATAAGGCCAAATTGAAGTATACAATGTTTTAAAAACCCAATTCTTCCTCCTCCTTTTTTTGCTCAAGAATATTTCAACAAACTCAATGCGTTTTTTTTATGATCCAAGCTATCCCACCAAAAGTTAGACATAATAGACTCTAATTTGTTGTAAAGATTTATTAGTATGAAACATTGGATAGCATAAGTTAGAACATTTGTAACAACATCTTTTAACCTTGTTTTATTACTTGTAGGAAACAACCAATATTTGCTCCAACTTTTAACCTTTTTTTTCCTAATACGTTAACAAAAGAAAACACTAGTTTCTTTTCTTTCCCAATAAAGACTAGTAGATCCAAATATTTGTTCATACCACCTAATAAAAAAATCCATGATTGCACTTTAATGTGTATTATTATTGAAGAAAAGTAAAGATTTTTGAAATATAAGGACTATAAATATTGGTTATTTTTATAGACAAAATATTTACATATAAATTTATTTTTAAGTTTGTTATTAAATCTATTAAACAAAAGTTGAAAAAACGTAAGAATTTAAATATATTTGTTGTAATTATGACACGTAAAATTACATCTATGTATTTAATATTAGTTGATCAAATTTATCTTATTTCATGTACATAAAAACTATAGCAATATTAATCAATTAACTTCATTTTAATTCATGTCCATCAAAAAGAAAACCAAAATCAATTTAAAAGGATATGCCATGCTTGTTTGGCTAATAAGGTCAAATTGAAGTATACAATGTTTTAAAAACCCAATTCTTCCTCCTTTTTTTGCTCAAGAATATTCCAACAAACTCAATGCATTTTTTTTATGATCCAAGCTATCCCACCAAAAGTTAGACATAATAGACTCTAATTTGTTGTAAAGATTTATTAGTTTGAAACATTGGATAGCATAAGTTAGAACATTTGTAACATCTTTTAAGAGTGTTTTATTACTTGTAGGAAACAACCAATATTTGCTCCAACTTTTAACTTTTTTTTCCTAATACGTTAACAAAAGAAAACACCAGTTTCTTTTCTTTCCCAATAAAAACTAGTAGATCCAAATATTTGTTCATACCACCTAATAAAAAAATCCATGATTGCGCTTTAATGTGTATTATTATTGAAGAAAAGTAAAGTTTTTTGAAATATAAGGACTATAAATATTGGTTATTTTTATAGACAAAATATTTACATATAAATTTATTTTTAAGTTTGTTATTAAATCTATTAAACAAAAGTTGAAAAAACGTTAGAATTTAAATATATTTGTTGTAATTATGACACGTAAGATTACATCTATGCATTTAATATTAGTTGATCAAATTTATCTTATTTCATGTCCATAAAAACTATAGCAATATTAATCAATTACCTTCACTTACCTTTTAATATTTATAACGCCTCTGATATAGCTGCCATTCTACCTTTGTCATCGCTCCTCTGATTGTGTTTTTTCTTTTCAACTTTTTTTGGCCAGACAGATCAACGCCTTAAAAATTACTGCAATTCGATCAATCTCTTTGATAGCTTTACCACATCCTTATTTCGGCTACGTGACTTTAATCCTTATATTATATATATAGGTGATAATTATAACATTAGAATTAAATTATTTTATACTTAATTATTCAAAACTCATTAAATGCATAAATATAATTATATATTATAGTTACAACGTATATACTTGGGGTATGATTATCTGAAATTTTAACGTTTTTTAACTTTTTTTGATAAATTTGATAACAAACTTAAAAACAAGTTTACATACAAATATTTTATCTACGAAAATAATCAACACTCATAGTTCTTACAAACTCTCTTTTTGGTATTTTTGTGCGATAAAACTTCTTACTTATTACATGACACTTATAGAAATAAGATAAAAATAAGATAAAAATATAATAATATCGTAAATTCTATAGTAGAACTATCTTATTATCCAGTAAATTCATTTTCGCTTGAACTTGATAAATTTGTAAGTATCTAAAATAACATAAACAAAACATATGACAACTAAACTTGAAAGCCTCATTATACCTTAGTTCAGTTTATATAGAAATAAATAAAGTGTAAAAAATAATCATATAATGATTCATTCGTATAAATTAAATTTAATATAATATAAAATAATGAAAATCATTCTTATTTTAAATATGTTATTTTTTGTATACACAATAAAATAAAACAAGAAAGAAGTGAAACACGATGTGTTTTCACATTTATTAATAATAGACTTTGTACAGAGTATCTCTATTTGCTAAACTTTACAAAAAAATAAAAGAGACATCGTCAAAGAGTTCTTGGTTAGGTTTAGTTACTTGTGTTATTCATAAAAGTAGTACAGATTTAACTTATTTGTCCTAAATTTATAGGTTTTTTGTTTTAATTGAGCCCTATTTTTAGTAATTACATGTTATAAATTAATATCTTTAATAATAAAAATGTCACATTAATTGAGATAATCACCACAACTCATAATTTATTTGACTTAACTCGCAAGTGATTTCTTTAACAAATTGGCAAATTCTATGGTATTTAGGGACAAGATTAAGAGTGGAGGTGTATTTATAATTGTTCGTTTACCTTAATTCAATTTTTGATATTTTTTACTTTTATTTAAAAATAATAATCAATTTGATATAATTTTTTCTTTTAATTTTTTTTGTTTACATTTTAAGTTTCAAATTAATATTATTTATTTTTAAAGAAGAATATCACTCAAATAACATTTAAATAATAATAAAAAATATCAAAAATTAAATTATGTTACTGTAAACCCTCTTTACAATTCCTGCCCTTTTTTTTGCGGAATTAGCGAAGAACGAGGTAACATAAGAGAAAGAGGAGGAGGCTCATTTCTGTGACTTGGTTCTGCGTCAGAAGTCCCTCAATTTTATTCTCCTTCACTTCGCAGTTCGTGGCCTCTGGTTCAAACCCATGTCTGAAATACATAGACAGATTGAAGAAATGGACATTCGAGATTCACAAGCTGTTGCCTGGGAAGATATCGAGCTTTCCGAGAGGTAAATTAGCTAAATACTTTTTCTACCTTTTAGAAATTAGTATTCATTTATAGACTCTGGAAGAATAAGATGAATAGTTCGTGATTTCCTTTTATTCAAACTTGTTTCTGACTTGTACTAAGTTCTTTTAGGCCTTCGTTGAAGTGTTGTTTGCATCGTATAACTTTTCCACTTTAAAATGTTATCTAAAAATGGGACTAAAATGCATTTCCTTACCCAAAGAAATCACTGGTTATGAATCCGAATTGGTATTTTCCCATCATCTCGTTGTGTTGTTCACCTGGGCAGGTATATTGTTATATGCAGCTATCTTGTTTGCTTCATGTTTGAGGGTACTCTTATCAATCTCCTCTGTTTTGAAGGGTCTTTGTGGTATTCTTTTGCTAAATGCAAAAATGGATTTCCTTTTTTCCTGAAAATGAGACCAAAAGGCATTTCCTTGGATGGAACTGTTTCCTTGTTACCTATCTGATGTGGGTTGTCTAATCATCATGGTTTCTTATTGATCTCAGGTTCCTATCTTTTTGTTACCCTTTGCAGTTACCTTATTTGCTCAATGTTTGAAGAGGCAGCGTCATTGGCTTCTTCTATTTTGAAGCTTCTTTGTAGCAGTCATGATATAGTCAATGAAGCTGGTGATGATAATGAATTATATGATATGTTGGAGTCAAGTGGGATGGTTTTCGTCCAGGCTATGAAGGAACTTGGAAGGTGGATTGATTCCTAAGCATATTTTTCTACTTATTGAATCATAAATAGAGTTTTTTCAGTTATCTACATGCTATCATTTCTTTGGATTTTTACCCATTAAAAGCCCTTGTGTCTTGTTGATGAGGATTCGAGTTCCGTGTTTAGTCATTTCAATGTAATGTGGAAGTCTCCTATTCCTTAAAAAATGAAAATTCTAAAATGGTTGTTGATTCTAGGAAGTCTCATTATTTGTGACAATTTAAAACAAAAATCCTAACTAGTTGAGATCTCTTTCTCGGTTTGTGATTTTATGATTTTAAAGGAGCCCTGGAGCTTTATTATTTTTATTATGTATAACTTGACACCGACTCAGAGCATAATTTAAGTGGCTGTAGTTGTTTGGAATTATACTATAATTTAAAATTAACTGTGGTAAATTGGTAGTGTTTTCTGTTCAGCAATACTCTTTTTATTGAATTCTGTTCATCCATTTTCCTTGAATATAAAGTGGAAACTGATTTTATATTGGAAGAATGCTCATTTAGTTCTCATACTTTTTTGTTGTAGTTAAAATCCATACCCTGTAAAAGTGTTTTAGTCATTTGTCCATGAATTCAAAATATGTAGTCAAATAGGTCACATATTTTAAATTTAGGGACTATAATGGTAACAGATGTTTAATTCGGGGGCTAATGTTAGTCGGAATGTTCTACTGAAGGGACCATAAATTTTTAACTTTGAGATTAAAATTTTAGTTTTAAGGAAACAAAGTACGAGAATTTTAAATTAGTGACTGAATTGAATAAACTACTTTTGCAAGGTCTAGCTACGAAGTGAAAGTATGAAGATTAATTCTGACCTTTGCCTTTAGTTAAACATTTGTGAATGGCTGCTAATACCTATTATCGTTTACAGTAGCTCTTTTTGGCCATTAGTTTGATCTTTCCCATGGTAGATGGTAGATATGACAAATAACTGCATAAAATAATTGAAATATTTCTGTTACAATGATTAATTGCTTTGTGACTATCGCGAAGGTATCAATTCTGCAACATATTTTTGTGTTTTTGCAGGACATCTGAAATTCTCAATGAGCTGAAGCACTTGTTTTTCTTAGCCGCAGCTGTTCCTGCCCAAGTTGTTCTTACTGGGTATTCTAATACTTTGCTGTGGCTAATTTTTTGTGGGTTTCAATTTTGCTCCAAGAACTTTGCACACATACGAAATTGAAGAAAACAAAAATTAATAGGAAAACCCCTATTCATTTCAGTAAAAAGAAAAAAGTTACAGATGTATACTCAACTACCAGCTGTCCAGCATGCAGAGTTGGTACATACTTTTTGTTACTTTATGCCACAAGACCTTTAGCTACGTCATACTTAATGGACTATAAAGAGATTATATTTGTCTGGCATTCAAGTTTCGTTTTCTCTCATTTGACTGTTTTTGTCATGGAAAACTTTTATTTAACTCTTAAATGCTCAAACTAACATAGAATTGTTAATATATCCTTAGCAGGGGGAAGTCACACTAGTAATGCTTGTCATTATTGAAGAAAGGTTTCAATTCCATATTTTTTTTGTTTGTCAGGGCATATTTTCAGACCTCAGAAGCCTCTTCTTGTGGTGTACGAGAATTTCTGGAAGAGTTCCTTAGCCAGTGGAGTCTTGTGGATGACACATATTATGTTCTTGTTGGTGAAAAAGCAAAAGTAGATGGTGTCAAAATATGTGATGCACACTTTGTTTTGGGAGTTGACATGTATCTTGAAGTTGTTGAAATTTATGTTATGATGGTCCTTGGAACTACTGTAGATGATATGGACCTTGCGATCTCCTGGGTTGAGAAAGCTGAATTGCCAGAGGACAAGCGGCAGGTAAAACACACTATATCCATCTCGTGTCTGAGTTAGTGATTTATTGGATCTACTAAGGATGTTATGTTTGTTAAAAATCAATTTTTTTTATAATTGACTTGTATTTTCGTTTTATTCCTTATTGAGAATCATATGGTACAGGTATTCGTATGAGTTAAAAAAAAAGGTATGGATTAGTGAACATATTATGCATACCAAACTGTAACACTATGTAGTGAAATATCTGAAGGAATTGATTAACTATTTCGATTGCAGTTATTTGATTATTTGGTCCCACTTCATGTTTATAGCTCTAGTGATAGCAATAAATCACTTTTCATCAAAGTTGGAGAATAAGTATCCCAGTTCAAAGCCTTCAGAATGGCTACTCTAGCCCTGCCCCCGATTGTGTTAACTCTCTAACACATACCCCTCTATTACCACCATCTGGAGTACCATGAGGTCAATCCATAGCCGCTTAGTTGTTGTGTCAGAACCATGATGATAGTCAACATCATTCTATACTAATGATCCTAATAGTCTACATCATTCAACACTATTAAATAAAACTTTTAATGCAAATATTTTTTTTTTAAAAAAGAAAATAATCATTCCTTTATAAAGATCAATAGAAAAAAAGATTAGTAGAGGATTCATTCCCTTTAATATGGTCAATGATAAACATTGCAATTGTTATTTGGTTTTCTAAAAATAAAAATAAAATAAAAAATTACTTGATTTTCACAATTTTTATAGTACTTATCTAAAAGCTGAATTGAGGCTTTTTAGCAGTTCATTCTTTTCTTATGAACCATTTGAAGATGATTTGTAAATTAGTTTTTCCAGTAAATTGCAATTGTGAAAATGTGAGAGATGGGATGGACCAGTGAGAAATAGTGTCTCTCTTCCATTGTGGTTTTTGCACTGGTTGTTGCAACTTATTTGTTATTAGATATCATTTAGAGTGTTTTGCTTATGTGGTCTTCATATCTAAGACCTTATTTTGCATGGTCATATCATATATAGTTTTGCTTTACTATGATCATCATATCATGGAAGATTGCATTCATCCCCTGACAGACAAATCTTGATCTAGTAATTGACACAAATGACAACTTTCTAGTTTAAAAGTTTTGTGGATTGTAAATATGAAATTTAAGAATCTGGTAAAGTCAAGTATAAAAGTGCTGTTACAGTATTCGATTTCTAAAATAGACATGGTAGTTGTACTAGACTATTGTTATGAGTATGACTAAGGGTATAAGTAGAAATCAAACTTGTACTGATATTTGGGATCAGTTTTCAAACACTAATCCCCACGAAAAGTCATTGTTTATCTGCCAGGCTTTTAAAGAAGCTATCCAAAATCAACATTTAGCATATCCCAAAACTAGAAAATTTTCTTCAAAATAAACTTTTTTCTCGAAATCCATCATAATATCAAAGATGTTCCTGGTTTAGTCCAGAATTTATATTTCTGAAATATAATTCTGAAGGACATTGTATAATTTCATCTTTTTTTTAATTAGTTATTTAAAATCCTAAATTAAATGATGATTTATATTTATTGGAATGAGTAAATGTATTGGTATGATATAATTTATTTTAACACATTAATTTGTTTTTCGCTTTCTAGGGACTGTTGAGAAGATTGTTCTCTCTGCATTCCATTAAAGTCACCAACTCATCACATGAGTCCATGTCTCCTTTGCTAGCAGAAAACCATGAATTTCACTCTTCTAACTTGAAACAATCAAATATGTCCAGAAATTCTCCATTAGGGTTGAAGGACAATTACTCTCTAAATGGAGACAGCACCGGGAATCAAGTATCTCAAAGAAGGTCTAAACAATTCGAGTCATGTCTCTTGTGGTTCCAAGCCATCACTTTGAAGTTTGGTAATACTCGGTTAGTCATATCAAATGGGAAGATTTTGCTGGGCTGCTTGATTTTGCTCATATATTATGTCTTTCGAAGGAAACAATCTACATTTAAAAAGTAAGCTACTACTGACCTTATAGTTGCCCCAATTAGAATATGAAAGGCTTGCTTTATAGGGTATTTGTACACATGTGCACAAGTTCTTCCTACTGAGGAAGGACAACTAAATCTAAATATACACAAATGAGAATAAAGAATATTCCTACCTTATCTAAAGAATTAACTATACGCAATATACACATTTTAAAGTCACCAATACCATGAATGATTTTTTTGGGTTATGGTGTCTTGAGAATTAAAAGACTTAGTACCAATGAAATGGATTTCCTATCTCACAACTTCTTTTTGTCAAATGACATCTGCCCTTGGCAGTTGGTAGTCTCAATTCAATAAATGTGAAATGTGAAATGTGAGATGGGAGTGTACAATTTTGAATTGAATGTTGATATGAGTGCAAATGTGTGTATTTATCATTTCTCATATTGATATTATCTGCAATTGGGTTTTTATGAAGTACGAATAATTTTTGAAAAAGACAATGGTTTGGCTAGTAGCAATTCAAAACTAATGGGTACAAAGTATTGGCATGGTTTTATCAGATATTAGACATGTTTCTTTGTTTTAGGATTTTTAAGAAACAAGCTTTGTCCATCAAGAATGCTGTGGTAGACTTGTGGAAGCTTGCATTTTCTTATCAAGTGAACCCTTTAGCTGCTGTTCAACCTTACCAGAGTTGAAGCTTTGTTGATGTCAACTTCCTTCAAATATCTGATACAGGTAGACCCTTTGACTATCCAATAAACAATCCACTGCAAATATAATTCATTGCCTTTTTTTATAATTTTCTCTGAATTTGTGATGTATTTTTCTAAAATTAATGTGGTTCTCCTTCTAGCTCAATATCCCTAATGAACTTTTGGAATTTTTTTTTAAATTTTCTCTGGATTTGTGATGTATTTTTCTAAAATTAATGTGGTCCTCCTTTGAGCCCAACATCCCTGATGAACTTTAGGAGTTGGGAATGTAAATTTGCTAGAAGAGTGATCTTTCCTTCCATGTTGCAGGAAAAATGAAAAAATAGAAGATGATAATGCAAATATGCTATGCGACTGTTTACTTCTATGCATTAATTTATTTATTTTTAGTTATGTTGGGATACTTTCTTTGGCCAGCTAAACATGTGATAATTGTTCCTGAGCGGCACCTTTGAGTGTTGTAGCGAATCGAGTCATGTTGAGTTATTTAAAATAAGTTTGAACTGTGTTTATTGGCAATTATATAATATATAGCTAGATGGATTGTACGTTATTTGTGTTATTTTAGTGAGATAATTTATATTTGAAATGAAACTTAGTAGGGTGTTTTTTTTAATATTCTTCTCACAATTCAAAATAACTCCATGTATTATATATATATTATAATTTTTCACTTTTTATAATTAACTTATCATTTATGAGAAATTAATATTATTAATTGTTGCATGAAATATGGTTGATGGTATGTGGTACTTGATGCAAGACAATTAGATTTGTACTCGTGAAATAATTTTCTTTTTTAATTATTCTTTGATATTATATCTTTTTTTTAATAATTAACTGTGATCTTAAAAAACAAGAACTCACATTTTTGATTAAAATGTTTATTTTAACTTTCATACTTTATCTTGTGCATCTATTTTCTTTATTTAGAAATAAGCATACAGATAATTTTAAACTTTTCATTTTATTTCAAAGTTTCTCCTAAAATAATTACTATTAAAAAAATAATAAATTTCTTTTACACTAACTATCAAATCACTTTATAGAAAAGTTTAACTGATTATCCTTCCTTATTCAAATTTAATTTTAATTTATTATCTTTGAAAATAATCTAATTATTTATTCAATTTTTATTTTATCAGTTATATTTTATAAAGAAAATTTAACATCAGTCTTTATTTAAGATTGTTAAATGTCTTTTAATATTTGTCTGATTTTATATATTTTATATAAGCTTCTTAATGGATATTTTTTTACGCTTGATTCAAATGTATACTTATTATTTGTATGATTTGAGAAAAAAACTTCAATTAGTAATAACATAGAAAAATATATACTAGTGGTATATATATAAATGGTTAAAAACAAAAACAAAAACAAAAACAAAAATTATTTATATGATTTAAATATGAAAAATCTTTAAGGCCCAATTTCATAATTCACCTTACGCCTCCGCACTCTTTGAGCCATCCCTATCTGGATCTAGTAGTTGTTACTTATAATTAATAACGAAAATGTCAATGATATCTTTATTTTATATATTTTAATATTTAAATATAATATTCATATTTTTTTATTAAATTATCATAAAATTATTAAAAATATTGTTTAAATGTCTTTTTTTTTGCTAAAATATCCTGAATATTACAAACTAACTAAATTGTTAAAAATATTAATTGTTAATTTATTTTTCTAGTTTCTTCTTCTTTCTAAAGAATAATTTCAATTTAATTTTTTCTTATTTTTATATAAAAGAATATATTTTCTTTTTTATTGTTTGTAACATATTTATTATACATATGAAATGAATAGATAAAAAAATAGAAAATTATATCATATATTACTCTATTTAGTGAACAACCATATCAAACAATATCATTTAATCTAATTCTTAAGTACAAAGTTAGCATACATGTTTTATTTTCTAATGTTTTATATTATTGTTAGGACATGTAGATTACTTAAAGAGTAAGCTTTATTATGTCCCTCTAATTATAATTACTTTTAAAAATAACAAATCAATAAAATTTATTTTGATAACGTCGAGATTTATCTATTTATAATAGTTAATATAATTAAATAGTCTATTTAATAATTTTAAATTTTTTAACTACTTATTCTAAAATATTTAAAAAATACAATTATTATATAATATTTGGATTAATTGATTAATATAAATATTTTAAGTATTTAAAAATATATATATTAAATAAAAAATTGATTTAAAATATAAATAATTAATTGTTTTGAAGTTTTATAAATTTTTTCATAATTTTTATAATTTTTTTTCAAAATTTTTGTTGATAATAATAATATATTTGATATTTTCGTAAAAATTATATCTAAATATTTTCAACTAAATCTAAATTTCGTTGAGAAGATTGATTAAGAATAACAGTTCATATGAATAAAATCTTGTATTAGAAAATGTATTCTTATTTGTTGGGTAGTTAATTATCATGGAATAAGAAAAAAAAATTAATTTTATCTAATTTTTCTAAAATATCTTTTATATTTAATAATATAAATATTTTTATTATTAATTGAGAGTTTTTTGAAGTACATTGTAATCATGTTCGCTTGTTCAAAGAAATAACTATTCTTCCCCTCAAGTAAAATAAGACATAGTCCTGATCTAAAGAGAATATGTATTCCAAATGAATTGCAATTTCTCACAATAAAAACTCAAACAAATAAAGGAATACAAATATTTGTACTATCCGTGAATCTATTCTCACCAACCAAATATATCTTTTATCTATTAATTTTATGAGAATTAAAAGTCAATAGAAAAGATAAATGTTAAAAATACACATTTATGCTCGTATAGTGTCTAACATGTCAAAATAATTTTAAAAATAATAAAATTATTTATTTTTAAGAAAATTTTACGATATAATTTACTATAATTAATATGAATGCAAATTTAGATGAAAATTTATGATTTCAATTTCATTGGATTTCACTCGGAGGAAATCAAATTAGCAAAAGAAAGAAAATTAATGCTTGCCATTAACGTTGGTGCTGAACACGGAATTACGCACCTATGCATGGGTTTTCCTTCATGGAAGAAAATTAATGCTTACCATTAACGTCGGTGCTAAACATGGAAACAAACCTATGCATGGGTTTTCCTTCATGGCAGATGTTTTTTATTTTATTTTATGGGATAAAGTATCAAGAATATCCAATTGTTTGAGCTAAATGTATTGGTTAGTAACTTATTTTAAAAAATGTTTTAATTTCATTCATTGAAAAATATATTATTTTTTTGTTAAATATAATATAATAATACATGTATCACATATATGTTTATATTTTTTATAATTATATGCGTAAAAAATTAATATTTAATAAAAAATATTACACAAACTTTTTTTAAAAAAAATTATTTCAAAATTTATTAAAATTTTCAGTAACACTTAAACAAAATTTCATTGTCTAATACACAAAATAACACAATAAACAATAAAACAAAATTATTTAAAATTAATTGAAAAAATTTGTTAAAAAATTTGAATAATTTTATAATTCAAAATTATTTATTGGATAGTCTATTGGAATGATACAAATATACATGTATTATATGTGTTATTTCGTTATATTAAAAAAATAGATAAAAATTTAACTTTATTCTTTCCTCGTACCTTTTTCACAAAGAAAAGGACTTAAAAACACATTGAAAATTTTATATGGAGGAACAATTACACGAAGATCAATTGTTCTTCCGACTCAAATAGATAACAGAGACTTAGATGAGGAGTGTAGAGATCAATCCATGAAATATTTTTATGAGCTTTATATTAATTCAACCAAACCAATTTCACAAACGTGGATTAAGTAAATCACACTTTGAAAATACAAAATAACATGTTCAGTTCAACATACAACAAAAACTACTAATAATAAGGAAGAACAAACTATGGTAAATGCACTACTAACAGTGTGACTCACAAGTTCTTATCTAGGTTAACAACATGCATAAACATATCACACAACATATGAACAATCATACATACTGAAAAGCTATAAATGATTTTCAATTACTTCAAGATCTTATATGTGAGAATATATATGGTAAATGATGATAGTACTTTTACAGCATGCAATAAAACAAAAGACAACTTATTTAAAAGAAAGAGTCTAACATTTGGTACATAACCAAAGTGAGAAGATACAGATTCCTTAGAGACTCATACCAAAAACACATGATTATAAAGCAAAAGCAATAATTACAAAGCTATAAGCATGCTATAAGAAAGTGAAAGGATGTATGCAACTATACAAATCAAATAAGCTTTCTAAGTAGATTCTAAATCTAATATGTTAGTAAATACACGATATAAACTCATATTATAATAACATAACAGTAGAATCATGCATAACAATAGATATAACGAGTTAAACTCATATAAAACCCCTACTTATATGATAACATCATGGGATTGCTTATGGAAACCAATCGACATCAAACAAATTCACTGAGTAATAAAATAATTACAATCATAATAGAAATAAAATCTCATTACCTCTATTAGCACGAATCACTGTTCGAACTGCCTATGATTGCCCTCTCTTGATGCCTCCACAATAATGCGATTCGACACATACATAGATCAATAATATGAAGTGAAATAAACAATCAACCATGAGGATCACTGTCAATCATGAACTATCAATAACCATCGTGGGACACACAATCAATCCATGAATCACAAATTGTCTACATGGGGGGCACAATCAATCCATGTACTACACACAACTAATGATTTGAGAAAAAACAACTAAACCACCCAATCTCACTTATCGCACAAAAAAAAGAAAACTCAAACAATTCAACTTAATCCATTCTTATAGAGTAGTTATCACATAAGAAAAAGTTACATTATAGCGACTACCAACCGGCACATGGCTCACAGCCACACAAGTTGCACATAAGAAAAAGTTACATCATAGCAACTACAAGCTAACACATGGCTCATAGCCACATATGCTCTTCACATAAGAAAAAATTGTACAAAGGTAACTACCAACCAACGCATGGCTCACAACCACACATACTTCTCACATAAAACCACATATAAACATCACCTTGAGTACTCAGCACTCAAAATCATGGCTTTACCTACAGTAACGAATTATTAATATCGAACAACACTCAAGATAATAGTGATTCGAAAACAAAAAAAAATCATATGTCAATTTGATATAACTTTATTACATTTTGTTGGGATAAGAAATAAGAAGATGAGGTATTTATAAAACTCACTCATGCTCATGGCCAACCTCATCAACTATCTCGTCGGGGGTTTGTCGAGGGGTCCGATTAGGTCCTTGTCGAGGACCTTATCAAAGTGTCAAAAATCACATTTTTTTGATTCCAAAATTGTTGAGTAATTTTCATAATTACCCACACTCGAACCAAACCAAAAATATGATTGACATTTGGTATGTGTATATGTATAACATGTTTTATACAAAATATACCTAATTATGTGCGTATGTGTATTATTGATCGTCAATAATCAAACTCACATAGAGGAAGACAGATACACTAAGTAAAATAAACATTATGTTTTGCACACAAAAAGCCAACAAAACACATAAGACTATAGAACTTACAAACATATTCTAAACAAATGGCCTAAAAAGTTCCTGAAGCCTAAACAAAAGGATTTGCACAATATTTTTTTCTTTTTATATCAAATAATATTTTTAGTATGATTCAAACATGTGACTTGAAACGAAAAAAGATGAACACCAATTCGTGAAAATATCAAGCAGATATGTAATGTAATTAATAATACTAATGTTTCTATTAATTAAAACTTTTCTTTCTACCATTAAAGATGGATTATATAACAAGTATATATAGACTTGGCCTAATGCCTTCTTAAGTACGAAAGAGTTAATAGAATTCAATATCTCATTTCATTGCTTTCTCACTTTTATTATTTTATCAAAAATTCTTCGTCAGTTATATATCGAACTTTTTATTTGATAACTAATATATATATATATAGTTCTTACTTTTTTAACATATTTTAAAATTTTATAATAGAAATATAAATATTCTTTCTAAGTCCATATATAGATAATAAAATTTCGTTTTTGGTTTATTTGTTTAATTTACATATAGAAGAATGGGTTGGCTCAATCATATGGCATACTTTTACCTCTCAATCCTGAGTTTGATTGCTACTAAAAGCTGGTGTCGCATTACAAATGTTATGAATGAGAACGAAAGCCGAAACGGAACCAGATGGGCTGTCTTAGTTGCTGGGTCCAATGACTATAGCAACTATAGGCATCAGGTGATCAATTTAATCCTTAATCAATTAACTAAATCATTTTTACTTAAAATAAAAATTCATAATTATTATTGTTATTCTTGTTCACCTTTTATTTATTTATTTGATTATAGTTATTTAATTGTGTTCTTTATTATATGGAGATGATCTATGATTGTGTGAGCCGAACTGAGAAAAACGTTATCATAATAGCAAAAACCAAAATTTGTTTAGCAATAGGCTTACCCTTTATTATATATGTTTTGTATATTAATTATAATTATTTTGAATATTGCAGGCTGATGTATGTCATGCATATCAATTGCTGAAGAAAGGTGGGCTTAAAGATGAAAATATTATTGTATTCATGTACGATGACATTGCATTTAGTCCTGAAAACCCTAGACCAGGTGTTATAATCAACAAGCCAGATGGGGAGGATGTCTACGAAGGAGTTCCAAAGGTTCTCTTTATTTTTTATTTTTAAATTCTTTTATATATATATATTGTTATCCTCCTACATTTTATATTTACAGGATTATACAGGTGATAGCGTCACAGCTAAAAATTTATATGCAGTACTTCTTGGAAATAAAAGTGCTCTAACTGGAGGTAGTAGCAATGTTCTAGATAGTGGACCAAATGATCATATTTTCATTTATTATGCAGACCATGGAAGCCCTGGGTTGCTTGGTTAGTATATTATTAGTAATTTATCCATCCAAATTTTTGTTATTTTTTTTATTAATAAACTTTGTTAAATTTGATATATAGTTATAAGATTATAAATAATATAACTATAAAAAAAGGCAATGATATTGATACAATAACATTTGTTATAGTCACTATAAAAATGTATGAAATATTCTTTTTATTTATAAAATTCATTATACATTAATGCCACTACTTTTTAGATAGAGTTATTATTAATGAAATATTTTTGTAGTATTAAAATTTATATTGTGATAATATCTTTATAAAAAAAATTTTGTGCAGAGCATATTACTATTCAAGAGTCATATGGTTCTTCCTAATATTGCTTTCTTTATTATTTTTTTTAAGGTTGAAATTATTATTTATTGGAAGAAAAAAAATGAAGCTCTTCCATGTCTACTTTTATTCCGTGTGTATGTGTGTATATATAATATATACACACTACCTAACACATGCTCAAGGGAAAAATATTAGAGAACCCCTTGAAGTTTTCTAAAATTACAAAAACATCCTTTAAATTTAAAAACTAGACAATTACACCCATTTTATCCTTGTTTTATTACAATATCCTTCCTTAAATTTCATAACTTATATATTAATTTTATTGCAAATAATTTCTTTAAAAAAGTTAAGAAATAAAGATAATAAAGGGCATAATTGTTATTTTCAAACCTATGGAATTTTTTTGATATTTCAAAAAATTTAAAAGGAGGTATTTGTAATTTATCCTATCCTATTGGCTTTTTGTATAAAGGGATGCCTGTTGGTGAATTTGTTTATGCTAAAGATCTTGTAGATGTTCTGAAGAAGAAGCATGCCACTAAGACTTACAAAAGCATGGTACTTTTATAATTTTTTTTTTGTTTGGTAGCTACTAAGAAAAGAGCTTAGATATTTTTTTGTTGGGTTTCAATATAGTAATCCATTGTTTTATGGTAAAAGGTAATATATATAGAAGCATGTGAATCTGGTAGTATATTTGATGGGCTACTTCCAGAGAATATAGGCATCTATGCAACCACAGCAGCCAATGCAAAAGAAAGTAGTTATGCTACATATTGTGTTGAAGACTTTCCTCAAATTCCCAGTGAATATGACACTTGTTTGGGTGACTTGTATAGTATTTCTTGGATGGAAGATTGGTATGTTTCTCTCTCTCTCTCTCACACACCTATGATTTAGTTCAAAGTAAATGATAAATTAATTAATTGATTTTAATGGAAATTTTTGTTCATTTTATAATGGTGCAGCGACAAACATGATTTGCGTAAAGAAACATTTGGACAGCAATATGAAGCGGTAAAACATTACTGAAAACTATTTAGCGATCTATTTTTTTGGTGAGAAATTTGCATAAAATTAGAGATGTCAAATGAATCGAAGTGTCCCACTCACTCAAGCTAAGCTCATCTTGAGTGATAAACCTATACTCAGTTTAAAATGTATATTAATATTGTGGTCTTATTTACATATATTTACAGGTTAGGAGGAGGACAACAACTACTGACAATACAAAGAAATCTCATGTTATGCAATTTGGAAATATGAAGACAACCAAAGATTTTATCTTTTCTTTTATGGGTACAAATCCTGCAAATGATAACTATACTTATAATAGCATGTCGTCTTCATCAATTTCAATTATGCCAAAGGTCGTTAGCCAGCGTGAAGCAGATCTCTTTCATTTTTGGCAAAAGGTCTCTCTAGCTCTATAGTTAACCTTAATCATATGCAATTTAGTTTCTAAATCTCTGTCTCAACTTAATTTGACCGACACTACCATATTTTTGACTTGTTCTTCTAGTTCCATAAAGCTTCAGAAGGATCTCATGAGAAGATTGAAGCCAGAAAAAAACTAATTAGTGAAATTTCTAAAAGGAAGCAGATTGACTCTAATATAAATAAAATAGGGAAGCTTTTGCTTGGGCATGAAAATAGCTTGAAAGTATTAAACAATGTTCGGCCTCAAGGACAATCTCTTGTAGATGATTGGGACTGTTTTAAGATGCTTGTAAGTCTTTACCATATTTATCAACTCTTCTTAATTTCTTCTCTTTTTTACTTTTTTATTTCCCTTTTCTTAACAGATAAGAACTTATGAGGAACATTGTGGACGTTTGTCAAGTTATGGAACGAAATACTCAAGAGCTGTTGCCAACATGTGTAATGCTGGGGTCACCCAGGAACACATGTTTGCAGTATCAAATGAAACTTGTTTTGGGAAATAAAGGAACTCTATAGTTCTTTCTAAATGTGTGATAAAAATTTGTAATAAATGAATAATTGATAATGTGGAACTTATTACATGATAATCCAGATTGTATGAAATTTCATAACAAAATTTTATTGACATGCTTTAGTTCATAACTAAATCCTTTGATGAAAGTTCCCCTTTACGAAAGTTCTTCGAATTGTTTAAGTGCAAACATAGATTCTTTGAAGAAGAGGATTATTCTAAGGGAAATTCAGATAACAGACCAGTAACTTGCTTACTAGCTAGCTACTTGTTATAAAGCTACTTAATTTAAGGAGCAAAACATGGAGCTTAATTCAAGGAGCAATTTAATGAACCATTAATTTAAGGAGTAATTAAAGGAGTGAATTTTCCTATAAATAGATGTGTAATTGTAATGAATTAATCATCCAAAGTGTTCATTCCAATTGAGAGAAAAGCTTAGAGAGAAAAGCTTTTGTGAGAGAAAATTGAGAGTAATTTTCTTGGGTGTAATTGGGGTTGTGAGTTGTGAGTGTTGTAGAACACTATGTGTAATTTCTCCCCTTTCGGTAAAAAGATCTAGGCAGTCCCGGAGACGTAAGTAAGATTGGTAGAACTCCGGGTTATCAAATTTTGTGTGTTATTTTTCTATTCTTACTTTCTCATAAATCGGCTTATCGGGAATTTGCGTCATTTCCCAACAAGCCGGTATTGCTCCAGTAGTTGTGGTGGTGATTTCCTCAATTTTACGCAAGAAATAGTCGAGAAACGATCCAGGAAGTCGATTTTAGTGCGAGCAATGGCATGAGATGAAGGAAGGGTGAAACTCGAGAAATTTGATGACACAGATTTTGGGTTTTGGAAAATGCGAGATAGAGGATTATACTGTATCAAAGAAATCTATATCAACTTCTCTCGGGAAGAAACGTAGAAGCTATGAAGGAAGAAGATTAGAATCTTACAGGCAGACAAGCCCTCGGAGTTATTCGATTGTATCCAGTAATGTTGCCTTTAACATGCATGCAGAAAAGACCACGCAGTGGGTCTTGCATGGCGACTCTTTCCAATATGTATGAGAAGCCTTCGCCTTTAGAACAAAGTGCGCTTGATGAGGCGTTTGTTTAATTTGCGGATGAATGAAGGCGCGTCGGTAGCTGACATCTCGAACTCAACAGCACTACAACCTGACAGGTTGAGTTCGGTGGAAATTGAATTCGATGAAAAGTACGAGCATTAATACTTTTATCTTCTTTAATGGAAAGTTAGAATGCTACCGTCACGGTATGAGTAGCTCGTCGGGAAGCTGATAAGTTGAAATTTGACGATGTTCATGATCCGGTTCTCGGTGAAGAGATCCGACGTAGAGAGTCGGGTGAATCGTCAACTTCTTCGGTTTTGCATACGAGTCGAGAGGAAGAAATTCAACCAAAGGGAATGAACGTGGCGCGTAACAGTACTATCGAGGTAGATCAAAGGATAAGAGATCCAAATTCGGGAATCCTAATAATTCCCATAGCTCGAAGACTATCGAGTGTTGGAATTGTGGAAGAGCAAGGCACTACAAAAAATCGGTGCAAGAGTGCACCGAAGGACAAACAAGTGAAGGCGAGAGGCAAATGTTACTTCCACGCCACTCGGGAGAAGACGATGCATTGATATCTTTCTTTGGGAGAGCAAGGAAGAATCTTGGGTGTTAGACTCGGAGCATTGTTCCGTGCCTACTTCACAAAAGAATTCTTCGAGAAATATGTCCCCGGAAACCTTGGAAAGGTATATCTTGGTGATGATCAATCATGTGCTATTATTGGCAAAGGTGTAGTGAAGATTAAGTTGAACGGATCTGTTTGGGAACTAAAGGATGTCAGGCATATTCCCGATCTTAGAAGGAACTTAATCTCAGTGGGGCAGTTGGCCAGTGAAGGCTACACTACAATCTTCCATGGTGATGATTGGAAGATTTAAAAGGGTGCAATGATAGTTGCTCGAGGCAAGAAAAGTGGCACTTTTTACATGACAGCAGAGGCACGTTGTTCAATCACAATGGGTAAAAGAAGTAATGAAACACCTTGAAATACTGTGGCACCGAGAGACTAGGCCATATGAGTGAGAAGGGATGAAGATTATGCACTCAAAGGGAAAACTTCCGTGTCTACGGTACGGAGATGACATGTGCGAAGATTGCATACTTGGAAAGCAAAAGAGAGTCGCCTTTCGACATGAGTTGCGAGAATCCCAAAGAAGGAAAAGGCCCAGAGCTTATTCAACTCGATGTTTGGGAACCAACGACCGTCTCATCTATTGGTGGGAAAAACTACTGTGACTTTCATTGATGATCACTCTCGGAAGGTATGGGTTTACTTTCTAAAGCATAAGTCCGAAAGTATTTGAGGCTTTCGAGAAGATGGAAAGCTATGGTGGAAAATGAGACGAGTTTAAAGATCAAAAAGCTCGAGCCAGATGTGGTGGTGAATGTAGAAGACACCATTTAAAAATTTACCAACATGAGCACGGGATCATAATGGAAAGAGCATGCCGTGCACGCCTCAACACAATGGTGTGGGCATTGGCGTATGAACCGAACGTTGACAGAAAGAGCCAAGCATTCGTGCATACGAGTCGGGTCTACCGGAAGCAATTCCTGGGAAGAAGCGATCGAACACGGGGAGCTTACTTGATCAACCGAGGCCCATCTCGTTCCATTGGAGCATAGAATACCGGAGAGAGGTATGGAGCGGAAAAAATAGGTGAAACGATCACATCTAAAAATTTTCGGTTGTGTAGCATTTGCGTATAGGTGATCAAGGCAAGAATAAGCTTGATCCCAAATCCAAGAAATGCACATTCATTGGCTATGGTAAGGAATGGTTTGGCTACCACATTTGGGATGATGAAAAGAAGAAAGTTATTCGTAGTAGAGATGTGATTTTCAACGAAAGGGTGATGTATAAGGAAATGCATAAAATAGAACGTAATGACTCGAGCCAGAATGAGTCGGTATTTGCTCTGCGAGATGATGTCCCAGACACTTCCACAATGAACCAATTGTAACAAGTCCTCGGCCCGGAGGAACTTGTTGGACAAAGCAGCATACCATGACATTCCGACACACCATACCTCTTACTCTAGCTCCCCGTATTGAGAAGGTCTTCTCGACCTCGTGTGCCTAAAAGAGATACACGAGACTATACTATACGTTCAATTTTGATGGAGGGGAGCACAAGATGCTATGATGAAGCTTGTCATTTCGAGATTCCAACAAGTGGGAGCTTGTTATGAAAGAAGAAATGAAATCTCTCATCTCCAACGGACATGGGAACTAGTGAGTTACTGCATGGGAAAGAAAGCGCACTTCACAACAAATGGGTGTACGGATGAAAGAGAGACATGATGGTTCCAAGAGATAAAAGCCCGCCTAATTGTCAAAGGGTTTCAATATGAAGGAAGAGAGTTGACTACACCAACATTTTTGCTCGTTGTGAAGCTTAATACTATCGGATCAATATTGAGCATTGTAGCCATCGAAGATCTTCATCTTGTGAAGCAGTTGGATGTGAAGGCTGCATTCCTTCAAATGGAGATTTAGATGAAGAGATATACATGTACCAATTACCGGCGAAGGTTTCTCGTGAAGGGGGAAGAAGAAGAACATGGTGTGCAGAGACTTAAGAAGAGTTTGTATGGCTGGCTCGAACAAGCCCCGAGACAATGGTACAAAAAATTTGACAACTTCACGCACCTGAGGAAGATTTCCCGGAAGTGCAATCTCTTGACCATTGTGCCTACTTCAAGAGATATAGGTCCGGGCTTATATCATGTTACTACTTTATGTTGATGATATATGTTAGTAGCAGGGTTCTAGATATGGATGATATTAAAAGGTTGAAGCGAAAATTGTCAAAGGAATTTGACATGAAAGACTTCAGGTCTAGCAAAGAAGATTCTTTGAATGCAAATCACAAGAAATAAGAAGAAAAGATCCTCAGTTATCTCGGGCAGAGTACATCAATCGTGTTTTGCAAAGATTCATTATGGGCGATGCCAAGCGTTCTAGCACACCCTTGGCGGAGTCATTTTCGCTTATCCGAGGATCGGTCCCCTCGAAGAAGAAGAGAGAATTCATGGCTAAGGTTCCTTATGCCTCGACCATTGGAAGTTTTATGCTGTAATGAGTCCGTGACGAGACAGGACATTGGCCGTACGATGGGAGTTGTTAGCGGTTATGTCAAATCTAGGGAAAACTCATTGGGAAGCCGATCAAGTGGATTTTGAGGTATTCACGAGGCACCAGCATGGAAAAGTGCTTGTACTTTAGTAAAGGAGAGTTAAAAGTACAAGTGGTACGTAGGCACATGCTTTGGAGGTGAAGTTGATAGCAGAAGAAGCGTCACAGGTTATATATTTACCGTTGGAACTACAACATTTGTTAGTTGGATGTCACAAATACGAGAAAATTGTCACTCTATCCACTTCGAGGCGGTGGCAGTATGTAGCGATGAAAGAAGCTAGTAAAGAGATGATATGCCTTGAGGTTTGTTAATTGAGTTGGGATTCAAACAAGAGAAGAATGTTCTGCGTAGTGATAGTCGAAAGTGCGAATACACTTGGCGAAGAATTCAAGACCTTCATTCTAGAACAAAGCATATTGGACTTCGTTATCACTTCATCGATCTTATTGAAGATGATGTGTTAATCTTGCAGTAAGATTGAGGAAGCAAAAATCCGGGGACAGATATGTTAACAAAGGTGGTGACTATTGAAAAAGCCGGGTGCTCAATTGCTTTCCCGACTTGGTTGGTCTCGCTAGAGTAACAAAGACTAGAAAAGCTTTTTGCATTAATCAAGGTGTGAAGACAGCATTGAAATCGGTCTTCAAGTGGGAGATTGTTATAAAGCTCATTCTTTAATTTAGAGAAAACCAGGAGAGCAAAACATGGAGCAATTCATGGAGCAAAACATGTAGCTTAATTCAAGGAGCAATTTAAGGAGCCATTAATTTAAGGAGTAATTCAAGGAGTGAATTTTCCTATAAATAGATGTGTAATTGTAATGAATTAATCATCCAAAGTGTTCATTCCAATTGAGAGAAAAGCTTTTGTGAGAGAAAATTGAGAGTAATTTTCTTGGGTGTAATTGGGTTGTGAGTTGTGAGTGTTGTAAACACCTTGTGTAATTTCTCCCCTTTCAGTAAAAAGATCTGCAGCAGGTCCGGAGACGTAAGCAAGATTGGCCGAACTCCGTTATCAAATTTTGTGTTATTTTTCTATTCTTGCTTTCTCATAAATCTGGCTTATCGGGAATTTGCGTTATTTCCAAACACTACTCGCTTGATCTTAACTGTATGTACTCTACTCCAAAAGGAATGAAAATACTTCTAGAAATGAAATATTTAGTCAAGGAAAAGTGTAAATTTTAATTTTTAGGGATATAACATGTTTAGGATATTATGCCTTAATTTAAGGCTCATTTATGGATGCTTGTCTCCTCCTTAATTTAAGGCTCAATTATAGAAATTTGCCTAAATTACATTATTATAAATATAAAAGGCTTTTATCACTCAAAGCGTGGTTTTCAAATATTCTCATGGTATTAAAACCTAATTGGATTAATATCCCACAATCTCCAATGGTCTCTGATTCCTCTCCCACCCTTCTTCCCTTCAACACCATGATTCACATCATCACAATCAAACTCTCCTCCTCCAATTATCTCTCATGGAAGAGCCAACTTCTTTCCCTTCTTGAGAGTAAGGTCTATTGGGTCATGTGGATGGTACCCTTGAACCACCACCTCCATTTGATCCTCCTACCTCTTCAACACCAAATTCCAAACACTTGGCATGGAAAGTCATTGATCAACGACTACTAAGCCTCTTCCTCTCATCTCTCACAAAGGAATCCATGGTTGAAGCCGTCAACCTTTCCACATCCTTCGAGGTCTAGACCATTCTCGAAAATACTTTTAGCCACCGATCTAAAGCCCATGAAATACGTCTCAGAGATGACCTCCAATTGATGAAGTGTGGCACCCATCCAATCACTGCTTATGCTTGCGCTTTCAAGACCATCTGCGATTAGCTTCATGCCATTGGTCGTCCTATTGATGGCATCGATAAAGTTCACTGATTTCTTTGTGGCTTCGAACACAATTTTTCCAGTTTCTCCACTGCTCAAATGGCCCAAACGCATCTCCTCTACTTCCCAGATCTTGTGTCCAGGGCTGAGAGTTTTGAAATCTTTCAAAAATCTCTTGAGACTCCTGCGTCTTTACCTGCAGCGTTCACCGCTCACCGTGGATCTTCTCAATACGGGGGTGGCTCCTTTCGCTTCAGATGTGGTCGAGGAAATGGCTCCAGTTATGATTTGTTCAATTCCAGCTAAGGCCGTGCCCAACCCACTCAAGGTCGCCGCCCACCATGGTGCCAAATCTACCCAGTAGAAGGTCACTCTGCTGATCGGTGCCGAAAACGTTATGACCAACAAACCCATACCCAGTCGACATAGCTTGCCAAATACTTCAATGCTTCCTGCTCCGTGTTTAAAAATGAAGCTTCAAATTGGTTTTTGGACTTAGGAGCTTCTGCCCATATGACTCTAGTCCACACAATACACGGGTAAGGATTGTATGATTGTAGGGAATGGTGCATCACTACCGATTACCCACACAGGTAAAATTTCCCCTTCCCCGAATCTCCATCTGTTAGATGTTTTGGTTTTACCTCACCTCACAAAAAAATATTTTGTCCATTAGTAAATTAAAAGATGATTTTCCATTATCCATTACTTTTACTAATGATTTTTTCACTGTTCAGAATCGCCAAATGGGAAGGGTGGTGGCAACCGGTAAAAGAGAAGGAGGATTATATGTGCTAGAGCGAGGTCATTCCACTTTTATTTTTGTCCTTAAAAACAAATCCCTTCATGCTTCATATGATTTATGGCATACTCGCCTTGGACATGTAAACCACCATGTTATCTCTTTTTTAAATAAAAAAGGACAACTTTATCTTACATTTTTATTACTATCTCCTACATTATGTGAGACATGTCAACATGCAAAAAGTCATTGTTTTCCTTATTCTTGTAATGACTGTCGATCGTCTAATATTTTAGATCTTATTCATTGTGATATATAGGTTTTGTCTACTATGTTTTATTCATTGATGATTATTCTTGTTTCACTTGGCTTTATCCATTAAAATTCAAATCTAATTTTTATGATACCTTTATCCAATTTCAAAAATTTGTAGAAAATCAACATTCTTCTCGTATAATTTTTTTTCAAAGTGACGGTGGTGCAGAATTTACTAACAATTTCTTTAAAACTCATATTCGTACTTCTGGCATTCATCATCAACTATCTTATCCATATACTCTTGCCCAAAACGGTCGCATAGAAAGAAAACATCGCCATGTGACTGAAACTGGTTTGGCACTACTTTTTCACTCTCACACTTCTCCTCGCTTTTGGGTTGATGCCTTTAGCACTGCTACCTACATTATCAACCATTTGCTAACACCACTTCTTAAAGGTAAGTCCCCCTTTAAGCTCCTATATGGTTCCTCTCCAAATTATGAAAATTTTCATCCATTTGGTTGTCGTGTTTATCCTTGTTTACGTGATTATATGCCTACCAAAATTTTCCCCCGTAGTATTCCTTATATTTTTATGGGTTACAACCCCTCTTACAAAGAGTTCTGTTGTCTTGACCCCACCACCTTTAGGATCTATTTCACCCGACATGCTCAATTTGATGAGACTTACTTTCCCTTTCTTGATACCTCTCATACTCAACATATATCATCACTTCAATTTTCAAATTTTCTGGAACCTAGTTTTCCCCCTACAACCATACTCTCATCTTTCCCTGCACCCATTCCCAACACATTACACAATCCGAATCTAACTCGTGTGGTATTTGTATTGATCCAGTGGCTGAGTTTTTGCAAGACAATGATTCGCTTGCAGGTTCATCTTTACCGCCTTATGCTTCTCTTGAGCTCATCACCGAGCCATCTATTCCTTCTTCTATTATGGCTACTCCGATGGCTTCTCATCCCATGCTCACATGAGCCAAAGTTGACATTTTCAAACCTCTCCACCCGACGAATCTTGCTCTCTTGGGCTCCTCTGGTCTTCTCTCTGCTCCCCTTGCCTCCATTGAGCCCAAAGGATTCAAATTTGTTGCCAAGAATCCCGCTTGGCTCATCGCTATGGATGAAGAAGTTCAGGCCCTACAAAATAATCATACTTGGATTTTGGTCCCTAAATCTACTAACACCAATATTGTAGGCTCCAAATGGGTGTTTCGAAACAAATATTTACCTGTTGGAACCATTGAGCGCCTCAAAGCCTGCCTTGTTGCCAAAGGCTACACATAGGTACATAGTCTCGACTACACTGATACCTTTAGCCCAGTTATCAAGGCTACTATTGTTCGTGTTGTACTTCCTCTTGCTGTAACCAAAAAATGGCATTTCCACCAACTTGATGTGAAGAATGCGTTTCTTAATGGTCATCTTCCTGAACTTGTATTTATGGAATAGCCTCCCAGGTATATTGACCCTTGTTTTCCCAATCATATTTGTCAGTTGGAGAAAGCTCTTTATGGACTCAAACAGACTCCTCGTGCCTAGTTTCAACGATTCAGCTCCTTTCTCATTAAACTTGATTTTTATTGTAGTTGTGTCGACACATCACTTTTTGTCTTTCACAACCAGTCTGACATTATTTATTTGCTCCTCTATATTGATGACATCATTATTATAGGCAACAACTCTTCTCTTCTTGACAACTTTACTCGTAAGTTTAATTTTGAGTTTGTTACTAAGGATTTGGCTTCTCTTAGTTATTTTCTTAGTCTAGAAGCTACATCCACTACTGATGATCTATTTATCAATCAACATAAATATGCATGGGACATTCTCACACGAGCTCAGTTACTTGACAGCAAGCATATTCACACCCCCATGGTTGTCTCTCAATACCTATCTTCTGATGGTCCACTGTTTTCAGATCTCACTCTTTACCGCTTTCTTGTTGGTGCTCTCTAGTATTTGACTATCATGTGTCCAAATATTACTTACGTTGTCAACTCTGTCAGTCAATTTTTGCACTTTTTGACTGAAGACCATTTTCTTGCCATCAAACACATTCTTCGCTATGTTAAGGGCACACTCCATTTTGGTCTCATATTTCGTCCATCTGTTGCTCCTAGTGCTTTAGTTGCTTACTCTGATGTTGACTGGACAGGATGTCCTGACACTCGTCGCTCTACTTCTGGTTATTCTATTTACCTTGGTAACAACTTGGTGCCAAGAAGCATCTTACTGTTTCTCGTTCAAGTTGTGAGTCTGAGTATTGTGCTTGTGCTCTTGCTCTTGCTGCCGTTGAACTTCTTTGGCTCACGCATCTTCTTTGTGATCTTAGAATTTCTCTTTCACAATAGCCTCTTCTTCTATGTGACAACAAAAGTACTGAGTTCTAACCTAGTCTCTCACAAGCACGCCAAGCATGTCAAGTTAAACTACTATTTTTTTCGAGAACTTGTTGTTATTGACAAACTTCGCACTTAGTATGTACCCTCTCACTTACAGGTTACTGATATCTTCATCAAAACTTACAGGTTACTGATATCTTCATCAAAAGTGTACCTCGATCTTTTTTTCAATTTTTCCGTTTCAAGTTTCACGTTTCTCAAATCCGACGCTTGGCTTCAATTATAGGAAAATTATAAATATGAAAGACACTTACCACTCAAAGCGTGGTTTTCAAATATTCTAATAACATAGCCGCATGTAGCATTGAGACATTGCTAAGCATATAAAAAGCTCAGCAGAACATTCTGAAAAGTGAAAATCACACAAGTACCTTGTCATCAGGCAGCGCATGCGCATGTTCACGGGTTGAAGCATGGAACAGTTTTTCTACTGGGGTCCTTTGACTACTTTCTTAAGATGCCGCTCAGTGTGGTGCCATATTCCAGAGCATGGGAGATAGATTCCTGGTGATCCACACACCTGAAAGTTATTATATGAGTTTCCATGTCAGATAACTCTTCGGACACCAAGGATGCATCTCTGAATCTTGAATGTTACACAAATAATTGATAGATAGTACTAGCTTAAGCAACATAAAATGTATAACAATCACTGGTCTGATAAGTCAAGAGCTACAGAGCTTTTATTGATAATCAACCCTGCTAAAAGAAGAGAGGGGATGGGACGGGGTGGATAACAAGCACTTTGATGATGAATTGTCATAGTGAGGCGACACGCTAAAGTGTCTTTTCCCGCAAATGAGCAGGACAGAGGAAAATTGGTTCCTAGAGCATGCCGTATCAAGATTTAAAACCAACTTAAGATACTAAATGTCAAGTCACAATAACATTTGGCATTCCAAGAAGCCCGAAGGACTCAAAATCTAGGTAGAAGAGGACTTTTTGATGGACTAGCAAGATGTAACAAAATACAAATGAGGATGCATACAAACAAAAATAAATAAATAAATAGAGAGATGGGTAAAAATATTAACGCTCTTCAAGTTCGTACGGGATTTCTGAATATGGTTTATGAATTCGAAAAAAAAAATTGTAAATTAAAAATTAAAGCTAAAATATCAATTTTCATAATAGTAAGAATATGATTATTTGTTATTTTTGTTGATAAAATATTTACCTATAAATTTATTTTTAAGTTTATTATCAAATCTATCAAAAAAATCAGAACAAATACTCGAGTTTCAGATAATCGTATTTTGAATATATCTTTTATAACTACATACGTATAATTACATTCATGCATTTAATTATATATGTTCATAAATTTGAAATTATTTTAATAGTATATGTTCATAAATCTAAAATTATTTTTAGTGCTAAATTATTTATTTAAACTTTAATCGATTTATAAAATTATCAATTAATTATATCTTAGATAGATATGTTTAAATAATTTTTAGACATGTCTTAACATTTTTAAGATATATTTTTAAAATAATTTTTTAAGGCTTTAAATGGGCTTTAAATAATAAATTCAAATATTTTAACCCAAATACTAGAAATTTCATATTATATATATATATATATATATATAATCACACAACAAATTATATAGCTAATATATACTCTTATATATATATATATATATATATATAGTTAGTTAGTTAGTTAGAGTGATTTATTAGAAGTGATACTAGTTGATATAATCATAAATTGATGATTGTGTTTTTAAACTTTTATATTTATTAGTTTATTTATTTCATATTTTTCATATGCATATAACTTATTGTATGATTATTATCTTGTATATTTAAATTAAATAATTGTGTGAGTAATCATAATTATTTGATTTAATTATTAGAATTTAAAGAAGCTATTTTTAGTGAACTTAGGCTTAATCCTTTTGGTCTAAAATTTTTAGTTAATTTGATTTAAGTGACATATATTTTGAATCATCTAGTTAGGATTATTCATTGTTAAATTCGTTCTAGAACACACACATGTATTTGTGTTTTTGTGCTAACTCTTTTGCAACTGATTCATGAACATATCTGATTAGTAGGAAGCTTATTGGAATGTTGGTCTGGAATCCGCTTATGCTAATTTCAGAAATTGTGAAAACAGAGCAAAAAATAGTAAGTAAAGTACATTGGGACACTATCATAGGGAGGGTAGTATAAGATTGAGTTTGTACTTGAACATTTGATTTTTGTAGTGGAAAGTTAGGTGGTACGGTGGACCGTTGGTTTTTCTTTTAGGTTATGATTGTGGCCTAGGTTGCTTCCATCTAAAAATAATGTGTGTTAGTCTTTTATTTCCGCATTATATTTTTACACGTGATTACATGTCTGACTGCTTTGTTTAGGTTGCAAAATTATAAATAATCTATTCACTCTCTTTAGGTTAATTAGGTTTTTATCTTATAAACTTTCAATTGGTATCAGAGTAGACACTAGACACACTTAGTGAGTTTGATTCTTAGAGACACATTTAGTGAGTTTGATTCTTAGAGACACACAATCCTACTTATGGACCAAATGAAAGAAGATTGGTCATTTGTTAGACCCTCATTCTTTAAGGGATATAACTATCCTTATTAGAAGGCTCACAAGCAAGCCTTTCTCAAACAAGACGAAAAAGTATGAGATGCTATTGTTGATGGTTGGGAATCACCTTCTGTAACGAAATATGGTGTAACAATGATAAAGCAAAGAAGAGATTGAACCACTGAAGAACACACCCTTAGTAGGGCAAACCTAAAAGGTCTAAGCTCAATCTTTACTGTTGTGTCGATGGATGAGTTCCGTCGCATCTCTAACTGTGAGACTGCTAAATATGCATGGAATGCACTTGCTCTTGTTCATGATGGAACTTCCTAAGTGAAACAAACAAAATTGAGATATTGCTAACATCTCAATTTGATTCTATTAATATGAGCAACATTGAAACTTTTGGTCTATTTTATGCTCGCTTTTGTGATATCACTAATGCTTGTTCTAATCTTGTGAGAAAATTTCACAACTTATACAAGTACATAAACTCCTAAGCTCCTTAACAGTACACTACAAGATGAAAGTTACAACAATAGAGGAAATAAAGAATGTGGACACACTAAACATTAATGAACTTGTCGAGTCAATCCAAACCTATGACCTTACTCTTGATCCACCCAAGAAAAACAAGGATGTGACATTCAAAAGCTCCAAAAAGGACATTTATGATAGTGATGAGTATATGAATGATGAGTCACTAGTATTGTTAGCACGAAAAGTTAACAAGTTCATAAAGAAGAAGAGTCAACAGAATAATCAATCCAACAAGTACAATCCAATTGTTCGAATGACCAAAAGTCAAGAGAAATCAAGCCTTTTAGCCTTGACAGTAAGAAAAGTAAGCCCACTAGTCCTCAATGTTTTACTTGTGGGAATTTGGTCATATTTCTACAAAATGTGCTAACAATAAAAAGAAATTTGAAAAAGCCTTTAATGTTACACTCAGTGATACAGAAAGTGAGTTGGACAATGCTAGTAACTTAGATGATGATAACACTAACTATTTTTCCTTCATCACAACTATCAAAGAACACTACAATTACTTCAACTCTAACTCGGATGAAGAAAATAAGGAATTAGACTCTTCTATCTTATTGTCTAAGTTTAATGTATCAAATTACGATGAATTATTCATGGATTGTCTAGGTGCCAGGAAAAAGAGAGATAAACTACTTGCTGAAGTAACTAAACTTAGTGATATCATCAATGTTTACAAAAAAATTCCTCTAGCCTAGAAAATGATAAAAATGAATTGTCTGAACATATTAATGCCTTGAATTTGAGTCTTGCAAAAACTAATGAGGAAAACAAAAGGCTTAAGCAAGAGCTTAATATTGCTAAAGAGACGGTGAGGAATTTGACCATAGATTTTAAAAAATTGACAAAAAGTCTTGGACTATGAAAAACCACATGAAAATAAGAGATGTCTTGGATATATAGATGAACAATCAACACCTTCATTATCCAAAACTCAATTTGTAAAACCCACTGTTTCTCAGGCAAGGAAGGTAGTTTCTGCACCCTATCATTATAAGCAAACTCAGTTTGCTCTCATCTATCATCATTATAGTAGAAAATGACACATTAAACCTAAGTGTAGATTTATTTATACTTATGATTCTATACAAATGTTTCTAGGACATCTCAAAAAATTTCAAAATGTAAAGTTTTTATTGCAAGAATTACACAAAAAGAAGAACCTAAGAAACCAATAACTCAAATATCCAAAGTTAAAAAGATGATGGGTTAAGAAATCTAAATTGCATTAATTTGTGACCCACGTAGCGTTTAAAGCTAAATTAAATATCGCATGGTATTTTGATATTAGATGTTTTAGACATGATTGAGAAATGTTTTTTGTTTAAAACCTTTGAGGAATACAATGAAAGGAGAATTACATTTATAAATAATTTATTCACTCCTTCTAATTTAATTATATTTATATCTTATAAATTTTCAATATTAAAACATGATAACTTGTGTCTCAATTGTCAAAATTCAAATACCAAACATTTCG